>JALJEV010000737.1:0-15758 GCA_026586105.1 Hylodesmum podocarpum | reverse complement strand
TTACAACATGTTTAGAAGGTTACAAGTCCTATTACAAAGTAAGGAAGAGTCTTGAGTTGAATCTTGGCTTTGACTTTTGAGTTGACTCTCAATTTCTTCTTGAATTCTTTTGTGCATGGCTCTTGTAACTCTTCTTGTCAAGCCAGGCGAGCCAGTACTGCCGTAGATACCGCTGTTGGAGCGGGCACTGCCGGAGCTGTCGCTGTCGGGGATGCTACCCCTACATAATTTATTGCTACAGGTACTACTACTGAAGATGTTACTGTTCGAGCCGCTCTCGACGAGAGCCGCACCCTCGTCGATATACCGCCGGCCGAGCGGCACCGCTCGAGCCGCCATTGCCGGATGCTACCCTACGTAAACTACTACCGCGGGTGCGCAACCGAAGATGCTAATCGTTCGCTGCCTCCTGACGAGCCGCACGTGTCGATATTCCGTCGCTGTGAGCGGACACCCGTCGGCCGGCCGTCGTCGGATGCTACTCCTACGTACGCTACTACGTAGGTAGTAATCGCTCGAAGATGCTAATGTTCGAGCCGCCGCGAGACGAGCCGCACTCGTCTGAGATACCGTCGCTGTGAGTGGGCACCGCCGGAGCTATCGGGCCGTCGTGGATGCTACTCTTTCGTAAACTACTACCGCAGTAGTACTACCCAAGATGATACGTTCTCGAGCAAAGACTGACGTAAATGCGCCTCGAAATTATCGTAGCACCGCCAGAAGGTTATAAATAGGGCTTAGAGGTTTCAAATGAAGATACAACCCAAAGAATACTCCTACATTCTCTCAAACTATCTTCTACAAAAACCTTTCTATACTTTCTCCACCTTAGGAAGAAATCTCTAACCAAGGTAGAGCACGTAAGTGGAGAGGAAGAATATAGGAAGCTAGAGAAAACCAAGAAGGGGATCTTTCCTTATCCTCCTTTTCTATTCTTTGTTTCCTTCCACTCTCTTTCTTTGTTCTTCCATTATCTTTCTTTGAATTCTTGGCGTTTCTTTTCTTCATCCTTCTTACACTCTTTTTAATTCTTTAAGTTGGTATTTTCTTTATCTTTTGAATAATTGATTTAAGGTTATTTTCCTTCTTTGATCAAACTTCTTTGAATATTAACATACTAAAAAGTATATGTCATAAACACATATTGATGATAGTAATATTGTTGTTTGATGACCGGTTTTTATGATTGATATGAAATTACTTGGTGAATTGGATGTGAGTAAGTAGTGAAATGCATAATTGCATTGAAATGAGGATGGACTTGAATTGTTTAATGACCGATTGGAAATGCCTAGTGGAGAGGCAACATTCTAAGATTGCTTGGTGAATGGGCAATACTTAGAATGAGGTGAGATGAAGATGACCTGGTGGAAAGGTCAATATTTAAAATATGATGAAGGTCATTATACAATTCAAGGTCCTAGAACATGTTGCATTGATGACTGGATAGTAGTAGACCAAAACCGTAAGTCACGGATTCCCGATCAAAGTGAGTGGAATGCCGTGGGCTGGGGGTTCTCTTGGTGGGGAAATTGCCCTGCTCATGATGATCACATGTTGTGGGGGAGGTCCCGCGGACACCGAGGGAACTCGACAAATTACTTGAGTGTCTACCTCTCGTGGGTCCGATTGAGAGTGAGAATCAGATGCCCCAGGCTATTTTCAGTGGAGGGCGCCACATTGCATTTTGAGTGAAGAGTGAAAATGCATGGTGAAGGTGCATGCATCATGTAGGCTTAGGAGCATACATTAGTGATGGTGTGTTTGATTAAATGGAATTCATGCCTGAATCATTGATTGTGATTGATGGTTTGTTTGATTTGGTTGTTGATTGCCTTGCTATGTGATTGATATTTTGATGATCATGGATATGTATGAAAGTATTATTCTAAAAATGATAATTTCGATGAAATTTCTAAATTTGTAAAAGAAAAGGTTTTCCTTGAACTTCAATCAATTTTTTTATAATTATGGTTAAGGAAAGCTCAACCTTGCACTTTGTGTTTTTAACACCTGTGATGATCTCGAACAACGTTCGGGGGAGTAGATTTGCAGGGAAGAAGATGTGGATGTTTCTAATGATTGTTGATACTGTCTTGCCGAGAAGATGTTTTGTTATGTTTGGGGGTAGATTTGCTAAGTAAGTAGAGAGAAAATTATGTAGAATAACAAAAGGACAAAGTTATATAACCTAGATGTAATGAACTTTAAATCTTGTGTAATAAAAGTGTTGTTTCCTAAATCTCTCTTTTATTTACTATATCATTAACCACTTTAAATTACTAATTAAAATATAAGTAAAATAAGTAAATAAAAAGGGGGTGTTACAAGCCGCACACATCCGGATATATCGCTTTGGAGGCGGGGGACTGGCTGATTTGTCGGGGGATGCTAGCGCTAAAAACTACTACCGGCAGTAGTACTGCGAAGATGCTAATGTTCTAGCTGCCGCTGGACGAGCTGCCGCTGGACGAGCTGCCGCTGGACGAGCTGTACCTGTCGTAGATACCACTGTCGGAGCTGTCGCTGTCGGGGATGCTACCCCTACATAATTTATTGCTACAGGAACTACTATTGAAGATGTTATTGTTCGAGCTGCATCTGACGAGCCGCACTCGTTTGATATATCGTTGCCGGAGCGGGACCGTCGGATTTGTCGTTTTGCGGAATGCTACAACTACGAAACTACTACTTTGCAGTAGTACTACCGAAGATTCTAATGTTCGAGCCCGGGCTGACGAGCCCATTTGACGAGCCGTACCGCCGTCGAACTACATTTCTTTGGAGCGAGACAGCTGCTGGAATTATGTCATTGTCGAGGATGCTACCACTAAAAATTTATTGCTACGGAGTGCTACTCTACGAAGATGTTCTTTGATTCGAGCTACCTCGCATTTGCACTTATCGGATATCTGCATTGCTCGGCGAGACCTGCCTGGAGCTACGTTGTCATGGATGCTACCCTACTGAAACTACTCTTGCGGGTAGTACAGCTGAAGATACTCTTTGTTCAAGTGCCTCTGAGTCGAAGTGCACGTGTCGGATATTCATTGCTTGGAGCGGACACTGTGCGGAGTTGTCATTTGTCGGGGATGCTTACCCTACGAAACTCTCTTGCGGGTAGTCTTGTTGATGATGCTAATGTTCGATGCTACCGCAGGTGCGATTGCACACTGTCGGAGATCAGCATTGCTGGAGCGAGACTGCTGCGGAGATTTAGTTGTCGGGGATGCTACCATTCGAAACTACTCTGCGAGTAGTACTATCAAGATGATATCGTTCGAGCGTATCGGATTTAGCCGACTGTTGAGATACCGCCGTCGTGAGGGACATTTTATGGAGCTTCTGGTTGGGGATGCTACCCTTTACCGAAACTTCTACCGCAAGTAGTGCTCATCAAGAAGATATCGTTCGAAGCTCCGATTTCGACGAGCCGCACTGCCGGATATATCGTCATTGAGCAGGGGACTCGCCGGATTTGCCGTTGCTAGATGCTACCACTACGTAAACTACTACCGCAGGTACTTCATCAAGATGCTAATGTTCTAGCCGCGGGACGAGCCGTACCTATTGTAGATACCACCTGCCGGAGCTGCTCGGCTGGATGCTACCCCTACATAATTTATTGTTACGTGTACTACTATTGAAGATGTTATTGTTCGAGCCGCTCTCGGACGAGCCGCACCCGTTTGATATATCGCCGCCGAGCGGGATCGTTTCGATTTGTCGTTGCTGAATGCTACCACTGGCGTAAACTACTACTGCAGTAGTACTATCGAAGATTCTAATGTTCGAGCGTCGCTGGACGAGCCGCGCTGGACGAGCCGTACTCGTCGTAGATACCGCCGGCCGGAGCGGCACCGCCGGAGTCGTCGTCGTCGAGACGCTACCCTGGCGTAATTTATCACATGTGTATCATTTTCTGTCGAAGATGTTACCGTTCGAGCCGCCCAGTCGCACCTCGTCGGGGATATATGCCCAGCTCGAGCGGCATCGCTCGGAGCCGCCGTCTGGGGATGCTACTCTACAAAACTACTACTGCGGGTAGTACAACCAAGACGCATCTTGTTCAAGTTGCCTGCGGGACGAGTGCACGTGTCGGATATTCATTGCTTGGAGCGGTCAGCTTGCGCGGTGTCATGTGTCGGGGATCTTGCCACTACAAAACTAATCTTTGCTGGGTAATGCTGCGATGATGCTAATGTTCAAGCTACTAGCTGGTGTACATTTTATGTCGAGATACTGAGTCTTGGAGCGAGACTGCTTAGGAGATTTGTTGTCGGGGATGCTACCACTTTGGAAACTACTCTTTGCGGGTAGTACTGCTAGAAGATGATCTTGTTCAGTTGCGTCGGGATGAGATGTACTTTGTCGGAGATACATTGCTTTGGAAGCGGACAGCTTGTCGAGAGCTTTCGCTTTCGGGGATGCTACCCCTGCTGAAACCTGCTTGCGAGGTAGTTCTACTGAAGATGATCTTTGTTCGAGCTTCTGCATTGGACATTACCTCTGTCGGATATATCATTCTTGGAGCGGGAGTTGTCGGATTTGTCATTGTCAGGGATCTTACCACTATAGAAACTACTACTTGCGGGTAGTACTCACGAAGATGCTAATGTTCGAGCAACCGCTAAGCAGTTATGCACATCGTAGATCGTCATTCTTTGGGCGAGACTATCTGAGTTTGTCATTGTCGGGGTTGCTACCCTACTGAGAATTTATTGCTATAGAGTACTACTCTACGAAGATATTCTTGTTGATTTGCCTCTGGACGAAATTTGCCTGTCGGATATCTGCATTGCTCGGCGGAGACACCTGTCGGAAGTTATCGACTGTTGGGGATCTTACACCTACGAAACTACTTATTGCGGGTAGTACTAGCTGAAGATGCTCTTTGTGCAAAGTGCCTTTGGACGATTTGCACGTGTCGGATATTCAGTTGCTTGGAGCGGACAACTGTCGAGCTTGTCGCTCTCGGGGATCTTACCCTCTGGACGCTACTTCTTTGCGGGTAGTCTTGTAGAAGATGCTAATGTTCGATTGCCTGCGATCTGTACTTTTTGTCGGAGTCGGAGATCGTGCTAGCTGGAGCGAGCACTTGCCGGGTATCCATTTGTCGGGGATGCTACCACTTCGAAACTACTCACTGCGAGGTAGTACTGCGAAGATGATGCTTGTTCGAGCGGCATCGGGATGAGATTACACTGTCGGAGATCTGACGAGTTGGAGCGGACAACTGCCAGAATCTATTTGTCGAGGATGCTACCCTTTCGTGAAACTAATACGCGGGTGAGTCTCGAAGATGATCTTGTTCAAGATGCCTCTGGCCGAGCTGCACCGTCGGATATTCGTTGCTTGGACGGACAACTGCCAGTTTGTCGTTGTAGGGATGCTACCTACGAAACTTCTCTTTGCGGGTAGTACTGCGAAGATGCTAATGTTCGTAAGCTGCTTGCATTTGGAGGAGGCTGTCGAATACGGCTGTACATCGTAGATACCATGTCGAGAAGACATCCTTTGTCGGGATGCTACCACTTTCACATTTACATTGCTCGGTACTACCCTACGAAGATGATCTTGTTATTTCGGCGCCTCCATGGTTTTTTTTGTCGAGATATCACCATGCTCGGGCGGACACTACCGGAATTTGTTTGTCGGGATGCTACCCCTACGAAACTACTCTTGCGGGTAGTACTACGAAGATGATATTGTTCATTGCCTGCGGGCGGAGCTGCACGTGTCGGATATTCCGTTCTTTGGAGCGGACAACTGCCGGGCGGTCGATTGTCGAGGGATGCTACCCACGGCTACGATCGTTGCGGGGTAATGCTGCGATGATGCTAATGTTCGAGAGCTAGCCGCGGGCGTTGAGCACACTGTCGGAGATCCGTTCTTTGGAGCGAACCTTGCGGAGATTTCGTTGTCGGGGGATGCTGCCACTGAAGCTACTCTGCGGAGTAGTACTGCGAAGATGATGCTTATTCGAAACTGCGTCGGGATGGAATTTGCACCTGTCGGAGATACATTCTGTTGGAGGCGGACAACTGTCGGAGCTTTCGTTTGTCGGGGATGCTACCCCTACGTGAAACCTACTGCGAGGTAGTACTACGAAGATGATCTTGTTCGAGATGCCGGCATGGACGATTTGCACACAATCGGATATATCAGCTGTCTTGGAGCAGGGAGACTGTCGGATTTGTCGGCTGTCGAGAGCTACCACTACGAAACTCTCTTTGCGAGGTAGTAGACTCATCTTTGAAGATGCTAATGTTCGAGTGCAGATTGTTAGCATTTTGTCGAGATACCATTCTTGAACGGAGGCGCACTATCGGTTCATTGTCGAATGCTACCCTTTCGAAACTACTACCGCAGTAGTACTACCTGAAGATGATCTTGTTCGAGTCATGATCGGATGAGCTGCACTCGGAGATACATTCTGTGGGCGGACAACTGGAGCTTTCGCTGTCGGGGATGCTACCTTTAACGCCCCGCTATATTTCATTACTAAAATATTTTCCTTTTGATCCATTTATTATTATTATTTGAAAATGTTTCCTTTCATTTAGATTTCTTTAAATAAAATCTTAAAATAATTTTCCTTGCTAAACAAAAAAATAAAACACATCATATACATCACATCATAACCATACATCAAAAGTTATTTACAAAATGTCACCTAGGTATGTAATATTGTGACAATTACATTATTACATAAAATCCTCATCTTAGATAACATTCCTTGACATCTCCACACATGATTTGAATCTACATCAACTGCTCCCCAATTAAAATTTAGGATCATCATTGTGTCAAACCACAGGACACAAACACGCAAGGGTAAGTTCCAATATCTTAATAAAAATACTTATCATATAAAAATATCAATATAATACATATCATATAAAGATACCAATATGATACATATCATAATCAAATCAATAAAGGATGAATTATGACTTAAATGAAATTTCTATATGATGCATGCTCCAACCTCAACTCCAAAAATATGCAATGTGGTACCTTCTCAGATAATACGACATCATCATCGTAAAACTTACCGACTAGTTGGGATTTCACAGTGGTGCACAGAATCTCATAAACAATCATGTGATCATCATGAATTAAATGAATTCTCACTATAAAAATCCCCCAAGTCTGGCATCCCACCTAGATGCACAGATTAAGTTATTATCTGCACCTCTAACCGAGGCCACCTCTTTTGAGGCATGCATGAATGAATGAAATCTTATCTCCCTTTCTAAAATCTCATTTAAAACAGCACCAACTTGTTAATATTACAAGTCCACAAAGTGCATAACATATGTAATTAGTCACAGTCCCAATCATCATCGAAGTTTAAAGAAAAGGTAAACAAACACAATCCAAGTTTATAATAATGGTCATTCAAGTTCACAGCAAAGGTTATTCAAGTTCATAACAAATGTCATTCAAATTTAAAGCATAAGAAAATGAACCGTTATAAACATAAATTTTAACGTTTTTATTATTGGATTGCTTTTTAATTATTTTTTGTTACTGACCCATTCATTTTAGTAATTATTAACCATTGGCTGAATGGTTTTAATGGTGAAATTAGCTTGAAACCATAATAATCATCCAAAATAAGTTTTCCAATTACTCTTTATAATTGTTAGAAATTTTCATAAAATTAAATATTATATAGATAACTTAAAGTTATGAAATCAGTAAAGGTGGCAGAGCCTCCTAGTTAGATCTCATAATTTTAAGATCTCAAATTATTATATGTAGTATAAACAAATGAAAGCGGAAATATTTCAGTATAAATATATAAAGATGCGATATTATAGACAAAAGCTGGAATAGCTTAGTTGGTTAGAACATGATTGAAAACTTGAAGGTTTTGGGTTCATATGAATAGTAAAATACTATTCGTCTGATGCACTGTTCATATGAATAGTATTCGTCTGATGCACTGTTCATATGAATAGTAAATTTATAAGTAATAAATTTATAAGTTTCAAGTAAGGTGGCAGAGCCTCCTAGTTAGAATCTTATAAATTTATTCAACAATAAGTTCTCATATAAAGAATTTGAAAACTTCCCTTACCTTAACTTATCTTGATCTCTCTTTGGAATGCTTTGGAAGATCTTTTAAAGGTTGAAAGAAGGTTGATTCTATCTTCACACAAAGTTAAGTGAAGTGGTTTTGGTTAATTTAGAGAAATTTGGAATTTTGACAAAACAAGCTTATGGTTTTCGTAGATTGAAAAACAAGAAAAATTTGGTATTTTTTGAGAATGAACTTCAGCTGGAATGTGCATTTCAAGTGTTATCAAATGTGCTATTTATAGACCAAAAAAAAAATATTAAAATATTATTTGTAACCAATTTGTATAGTTACTTTAAATAGTACTTAGAATTTTTTAATGAATGTCATTAATAATGTTCTTCACTTTTGACTTTTATTTATTTATTTCCAACCACCCCCACTACTTGTTTCCAGCAGCCAGCAGTCCCATTACGTGAGTGGAAGGCCAATAATTGTCATTTGCTTTAAAATCTTTACAATTAAATAGTAAAATATTATTCGTCTGATACTATTCATCTGATACTATTCATCTGATACTATTCGTCTGATACTATGAATAGTAAAATACTATTCGTCTGTTCATATGAATAGTAAAATACTATTCATCTGTTCATATGAATAGTAAAATACTATTCGTCTGTTCATATGAATAGTAAAATAGTTAATATGCACATTTTTATAGAATTTTTATTGAATGTTTTAACTACATTTTTAATATACATAATTATTTATAAAAATTAATTTTGAGGGTATTACAACTCTCCCCCCCTAAAAAGAAATTTCGTCCTCGAAATTTACCTCATTGAAATAATGTAGGATAGCTTTTCTGCATCTCACTTTCCAATTCCCATGTTGCATCATCCGTTCTCCAGATAACCTTTACTAAAGGAATATCTTTTCCCCTTAAGGTTTTGATTCTTCTATCCTCAATTCTTATTGGTAATGCTTCATAGGTTAGATTATCCTTTATTTGTATATCATCTAACTCAATTACATGTGATGAATCAGGAATGTATTTACGAAGTTGTGAAACATGAAAGACATTATGAAGATTAGAAAGAATTGGGGGTAAAGCAATTTGGTAAGCCACAGGGCCTACTCTTTTTATTATTTGGAAGGGACCAATGAAACGCGGTGAAAGTTTTCAGGATTTTAAAACTCTTCCAATACCGGTCCATGGATTTACCCTTAAGAATACGTGATCACCAACATCAAATTCCAAATCTTTTTCTTCTTTTGTCATGATAACTTTTTCTCGCCTACTTTGTGCCATTCTCATTTTTCCTGAATTAACTTAATCTTTTCTGAGGTTTGTTGTACAATATCAGGTCCTAAAATTAAACTTTCTCCTGATTCAGTCCAACACAAAGGGGTTCTACATTTTTTTCCATATAAAGCTTCAAAAGGTGCCATACCAATGGAAGAATGAAAACTATTATTGTAAGTAAATTCTATCAAAGGCAAAAAGTTTACCCAACAACCTTTATGTTCTAAAACACAAGCTCTCAATAGATCTTCTAAAGATTGGATTGTTCTTTCAGTTTGTCTATCAGTTTGGGGATGATATACAGAACTTAATTTTAATTTGGTGCCTAAAGCTTTATGTAGACTCTCCCAAAATCTTGAAGTAAATCTAGGGTCTCTGTCTGATATAATACTAGATGATACACCATGTAATCTTACAATCTCACCTATGTACAAATTAGTTAATTTCTCTAAAGAATACCTAATATTAATAGGAATAAAATGTGCAGACTTAGTTAAACGATCTACTATAACCCAAATTGAATCAAATCCCCTAGGGCTTCTTGGCAAAGCTACCACAAAATCCATAGATATACTATCCCATTTCCATTGTGGTATTTCTAAAGGTTGCAATAAACCTGAGGGTTTCTGATGTTCTATTTTAGCCTTTTGACAAATTAAACAAGAATACACATATTCACAAATTTCTTTCTTCATTCGAGGCCACCAGAACATGGTTTTCAAATCTTTGTATATTTTAGTGGCACCAGGATGAATACTTAATTTGCTTTTATGTGCTTCCTCCAAAATTGTTTTTCTAACTTCTGTTATATTAGGAATACAAATTCTATCTTGAAACCTCAAAATACCATCCATTCCAATCTTAAACTCACTATTTTTTCCTTGAGTCAAAATTTCTATTTGGGTTTTCAGAAAAGGATCAAATTCTTCTTCATCAATTTCTTCCAAAAATATGTTTGAAATTTGTAAAGCTCCTAATCTAATACTCATATTAGTAGTTTCGCACACTAAACTAAGATCTCGAAATTGTTCCAATAAATCCATTTCTCTAATCATCAATGAAGACATAATTAAAGACTTCCTACTTAAAGCATCTGCTACCACATTAGCCTTTCCAGGATGGTAATTAAGTTCAAAATCATAATCTTTTAAAAACTCCATCCATCTACGTTGTCTCATGTTCAAATCTTTTTGACTAAATAAATATTTAAGGCTTTTGTGATCGCTAAATACTTCAAACCTTGTTCCATACAAATAGTGTCTCCACATCTTAAGTGTGAATACTACAGCTGCTAATTCTAGATCATGGGTTGGGTAATTTTTCTCATGAATCTTAAGCTGTCTAGAAGCATATGCTACCACTTTACCATCTTGCATCAATACTCCTCCTAAACCCATTTTAGATGCATCACAATATAGTACAAAAGGTTTCTTGGGATCAGGTAAGGTCAATACTGGGGCAGTGCTCAATCTTTCCTTAAGAGTTTGAAAACTATCCTCACATTCAATGGTCCAAATAAATGCCTGATTCTTTCGAGTCAAGGTAGTCAAAGGTAAAGCTATTTTAGAAAAATCTTTAATAAATCTCCTATAATATCCTGCTAATCCTAGAAAACTCCTAATCTCTGTTACGATTTTAGGTCTTTCCCACTCCAAAACAGATTGTACCTTAGAGGGATCTACAGATATTCCCCCTTGGCATATCACATGACCTAAAAAGTTCATTTTCTCCATCCAAAATTCACACTTAGATAATTTAGCAAAAAGTTTTCTATCCTTTAAAATCTGTAATACTATATTTAAGTGTTTGGCATGATCCTCCCTAGTTTTACTATACACTAAGATGTCATCAATGAATACAATTACAAATTGATCAAGATAAGGGTGAAAAATTCGGTTCATGTAATCCATAAATACTGCTGGAGCATTAGTCACTCCAAAAGGCATGACTAAATACTCATAGTGCCCATAACGAGTCTTGGCAGTTTTGGAATATCCTCGGATTTTACCTAATCTGTGATATCCTGATCTTAAATCAATCTTACTAAAAATACATGCTCCTCTTAGTTGGTCCATAAGATTATCAATCCTAGGTAATGGATATTTATTCTTAATGGTTACTTTATTCAATTGTCTATAATCTATACACATTCTCATGGTTCCATCTTTTTTCTTTACTAACAAAACTGGAGCTCCCTAGGGTGATACACTAGGCCTTACAAACTGTTTAGTTAACAATTCTTCAATTTGTTTCTTGACTTCTGCTAACTCTACAGGAGACATTCTATATGGTGCTATGGAAATTGGTCCTGTTCCTGGCACTAAATCAATGGAAAACTCTATTTCTCTTTCAGGAGGTAACTGATCTACTTCTTGAAATACTTCAACAAAATCTTTTACTACAGGCACACTACTCACCTCATTTTCAGATTTAGTTTCATTAGCGGTGATCATATATACTTGGGTATTGTTTTCCTTTAAATATTTTAAAACCTTATTTATGGAAATAATTTCAATATCCCTACTCTCCTCCTGTCTCGAAAAATAATTGTTTTGTCAAAGCAATTTAACAAAACATGATTAGCGGACAACCAATCCATACCTAAAACAACTTCAATTTGTGAAGGGTAAACAAATCAAATTGACACAAAGTTTTATCACAAATTTTTATTTTACAGTTTAGACAGATATCCGAGGTTAAAACCAAGTCCCAAATGGAGTATTTACTTCTAATTTAAAGTTTAATGAAGACACGGGGAGTTTCAATTTTTGTACACAAGAATATGACACAAAAAGAATGAGTAGCACCGAGTCAAATAACACAAATTAAAGGAGTTTCACTTATGAAGCATTTACCTCGAATCAAAGGTTCCTCAAGTCTCGTTCCATTAAGAGAAAAAATTCTTCCTTGAGCCTTCGGTTTTTAGACGGATTTTCGGACATGCTTCGTTCCTCGACAATCTTTTGCTAGATGTCCCTTTGTGTTACATTTGTAGCACCAAGTTGCACGATGAGGCATAGTGTCCAAATTCTCCACACTTAAAACACTTGACGTTAACGGATTAGATTCATGATTTCCCATAGAAGCTTTAGAGAAATTCCCCGGAAGGACGTTCTCTAACTCCTTGAGAAGCTTGGTATGGTTTTCCTTTATTTTGAAACCCAAATCTTTTATTTTTAATGGGTCCTCCAATATTTTTATTTTTATAATATACAGTTCTAGCACGAGAATCCTCATCATATATTCTACACATATTCACAAGTACTGGAAATTGGTGAATTCCTTGATAATTTATGGCCTGTTTTATTTCAGGACGTAGGCCATTCAAGAATTTAACACATTTAGACCTTTCACCATCTTTTCCATGGTAGTGTGCGGAATATCTGACTAGATCCTCAAACCTGACCGCATATTCAGCAACTGTTAAGTTCCCTTGTTTTAATTCCAAAAACTCCATTTCTTTTTTATTCCTTATATCTTCAGGAAAATATTTTTCTAAAAATAATTCTTTAAATTCTTCCCATTCTATTGTTTCTCCTTCCGTTTGCCACATACTTGACGGTATTTTCCCACCAATACTCGCCTCTTCCACTAACATGTGAGTTGCGAAAATTACCTTTTATCTTCGCAACATCCCATTACCCGAAAGATTTTCTCAATCTCCCTTAGCCATCGTTGAGCACCTTCAGGGTCATATCTACCTCCAAAAGTAGGCGGATTATTCCTCTGAAAACGCTCTAGGCCGCGATATTCAGTTTGCTCATTGTTGTTTCTACTTTGGTTTCCAATTGCTTGGGCAAGATTTTCAAGTGCCTCAGCAATTGCCTTATCATTTGTTCCAGCCATCTATTATTATTAGAGAAAAGAAAATCTCTAAGCACACCAACTAACAATCAAATAAATATATAGAGCACATAAACAAACAATCATTCACACAATTTTATTGATTCTAAGCTCACTACCAATTACTTAATCACAACAAAAACATGGTTAGTTCAAAATTCACAAGTCCAAGAAAACATACTGCTCTGATACCAACTTTAACGCCCCGCTATATTTCATTACTAAAATATTTTCCTTTTGATCCATTTATTATTATTATTTGAAAATGTTTCCTTTCATTTAGATTTCTTTAAATAAAATCTTAAAATAATTTTCCTTGCTAAACAAAAACGTCATCATAAAAATAAAACACATCATATACATCACATCATAACCATACATCAAAAGTTATTTACAAAATGTCACCTAGGTATGTAATATTGTGACAATTACATTATTACATAAAATCCTCATCTTAGATAACATTCCTTGACATCTCCACACATGATTTCTCGAATCTACCATCAATCTGCTCCCCCAATTAAAATTTAGGATCATCACAGTGTCAAACCACAGACACAAACACGCAAGGGTAAGTTCCAATATCTTAATAAAAATACTTATCATATAAAAATATCAATATAATACATATCATATAAAAATACCAATATGATACATATCATAATCAAATCAATAAAGGATGAATTATGACTTAAATGAAATTTCTATATGATGCATGCTGCAACCTCAACTCCAAAAATATGCAATGTGGTACCATCTCAGATAATACGACATCATCATTGTAAAACTTACCGACTAGTTGGGATTTCACAAGCAGTGCACATGAATCGATAAACAATCATGTGATCATCATGAATTAAATGAATTCTCACTATAAAAATCCCCAAGTCCTGCATCCCACCTAGATGCACGGATTAAGTTATTATCTCACCTCTAACCGAGGCCACCTCTTTTGAGGCATGCATGAATGAATGAAATCTTATCTCCCTTTCTAAAATCTCATTTAAAAATCAAGACCAACTTGTTAATATTACAAGTCCACAAAGTGCATAACATATGTAATTAGTCACAATCCAATCATCATCGATGAAGTTTAAAGAAAAGGTAAACAAACACAATCCAAGTTTATAATAATGGTCATTCAAGTTCACAAAGAAAGGTTATTCAAGTTCATAACAAAGGTCATTCAAATTTAAAGCATAAGAAAATGAACTGTTATAAACTTAAATTTTAACGTTTTTATTATTGGATTGCTTTTTAATTATTTTTAGTTACTGACCCATTCATTTTAGTAATTATTAACCATTGGCTGAATGGTTTTAATGGTGAAATTAGCTTGAAACCATAATAATCATCCAAAATAAGTTTTCCAATTACTCTTTATAATTGTTAGAAATTTTCATAAAATTAAATATTATATAGATAACTTAAAGTTATGAAATCAGTAAAGGTGGCAGAGCCTCCTAGTTAGATCTCATAATTTTAAGATCTCAAATTATTATATGTAGTATAAACAAATGAAAGCGGAAATATTTCAGTATAAATATATAAAGATGCGATATTATAGACAAAAGCTGGAATAGCTTAGTTGGTTAGAACATGATTGAAAACTTGAAGGTTTTGGGTTCATATGAATAGTAAAATACTATTCGTCTGATAATATATGAATAGTATTCGTCTGATGCACTGTTCATATGAATAGTATTCGTCTGATGCACTGTTCATATGAATAGTAAATTTATAAGTAATAAATTTATAAGTTTCAAGTAAGGGGGCAGAGCCTCCTAGTTAGAATCTTATAAATTTATTCAACAATAAGTTCTCATATAAAGAATTTGAAAACTTCCCTTACCTTAACTTATCTTGATCTCTCTTTGGAATGCTTTGGAAGATCTTTTAAAGGTTGAAAGAAGGTTGATTCTATCTTCACACAAAGTTAAGTGAAGTGGTTTTGGTTAATTTAGAGAAATTTGGAATTTTGACAAAACAAGCTTATGGTTTTCGTAGATTGAAAAACAAGAAAAATTTGGTATTTTGTGAGAATGAACTTCAGCTGGAATGTGCATTTCAAGTGTTCTCAAATGTGCTATTTATAGACCAAAAAAAAAAAATATTAAAATATTATTTGTAACCAATTTGTATAGTTACTTTAAATAGTACTTAGAATTTTTTAATGAATGTCATTAATAATGTTCTTCACTTTTGACTTTTATTTATTTATTTCCAACCACCCCCACTACTTGTTTCCAGCAGCCAGCAGTCCCATTACGTGAGTGGAAGGCCAATAATTGTCATTTACTTTAAAATCTTTACAATTAAATAGTAAAATACTATTCGTCTGATACTATTCATCTGATACTATTCATCTGATACTATTCGTCTGATACTATTCGTCTGATACTATGAATAGTAAAATACTATTCGTCTGTTCATATGAATAGTAAAATACTATTCATCTGTTCATATGAATAGTAAAATACTATTCGTCTGTTCATATGAATAGTAAAATAGTTAATATGCACATTTTTATAGAATTTTTATTGAATGTTTTAACTACATTTTTAATATACATAATTA
>JALJEV010000736.1:4200000-4579779 GCA_026586105.1 Hylodesmum podocarpum | reverse complement strand
TATAAGTGTCATCTAATGATCCAATATATCAAACATCTACGCAACTAGATGTTTGAAGAGAAAGAGAGAGACAATAAATGTCACAACAAAATCTTCAAGTACATCATTTCCAAGTATGTGTCTGCCACAACCTGTTCATAGGAGGAGATCCACCTTTCTTGAAATTTAGCATCTCACCTTATAAAAATCATTTTCAAACATCACATTGTAAAGAAATCATGGAGCCCATAAAATCAAGTTCCATGGATAAATCAGTTGCAACAATGGGATAAAACAAAACATAACAAAATATCAATCTACTAATACGTTTCAGTATAACTAAAATAAAAATAAGTTTGAAGATTGACCTCTCCGCCACCAAAAATTAGGAAAAAGATCGAGAAAGTCGGAAAAAATGGTAGAAGTGCCTCTTTTCCTTAAGATCTTAATGTATCAAACTGTCTCTTTTAGCAATCACCTTTAAAATCTAAAAAACCTAATCAACAGCCTAAGAATTCAATATGGTGACTTACATAAAGTAGAAACGTCTCAAACCATAAACATCCAAAATTAGTTGCTTAAGATAACAACTTTCCAAGAAAATGTAACTACATAGTTTATGATTACAGTCATTTGCTATCATGAACAGACTTGCTTTCTTACTGTTTGTTGCAAGCAATATGTTGCAAAATATTTCTTTCCATCTGAATACCATCTGCTCTATAATGTTTTCGAAGTTCAGCAAATTTATAATTGCTAGTAGGGTTGGTTCAGTTACCAAAATTCTATTTTTCAATATAAATCATAAATATTTAATCGAAGGAGTTTTTTTTTTCTTTTTATATAAGAACCATGTTCTCAGTTTGCTTTGTTCAGAAATATTGCTCTGGGTTAAGTTGTGGAAACATGTAAATGCTGACAACATGTAAATGCTTAGGAAAATCAAGAAAATTAGATTCGGTAACTCAAAAATATACTATTTGATAGAAAGAGGGGGAAAGTATTTGGAATGCTCTTTCACTCAACATGAGATTAAAAACTATAGGGAACATGGTCAGGATACCTGTTTGTGCTTCATGAACTTCAGATTAGAACTGCTCTATTTAGTCAAAGAAGACACAGTTTTGATATTATGTATAGCGGTTAACACATCGCATGACAGAAACATGGAGACAAGATTGAAGAATCCTTACTTATCACAAAGCTGAAAATTCTTGCACTGGTTGCAAACCCAACACTTGCCAGACACCATTAAAATACAACAGCTACTACATGCATGCTGCAAATGAACTATAACAAAGTCTTCCATCATCGGGCAAATGGTTTCACCAAGCTGGAGAATGATCAAGAATTTATAAGAAATCAATAAACACAAGGAACCTAACAGGAAAATATTGAAAGCGATAAAGTAGGGGATATTAATGGTTGAAAATGTAGTCATGTAATATAACACATGCAAAGAAATAAAACTGATTTGCATGGTATCTCATATACCATGACAATAAAACTATTCATAATATACATTTACAATAGTGAATTACTTTGTGCATAAGGAGCAGGTCCTTTGAGACATTTCCTGAATGATCTGACTGGCCAGAAGCTTTTAAAGCCCTTTTTTTAGTTTTTCCCTTCTTAAAAAACAAAATGATAATGACAATACACTTGAGGCTACATAGTGTTCTATTTGGAGGATTGAGCTACTCCCCACAAAATAATACATTCAGTGGTCAAATATCAAAATTAACAGTTCATCAGAACGCAGTAATGAGGCCAACCCTAAATTACAATGTCAAAACAAGTTGCAAACTGAACACCCATCACAAGTATTAGCTATTCAGAAACATTCACTAAACAAAGAAGCCTAACCCTTTGGATCCCCTGTTTCTGTCATCATTTGAAAAACCTCTTCGGAATATTGGACTAACCAAATTTGCAATTCAATCATCTTTTCTTAACAATGGTTCTTAACCATTGGAGTTTAAGAATTCACTACCAATCAAAAAGCTTGAAACACACAACATGTAAAACCTCCACAATCTTTGACATCTTATCATGTTCACTATGATACTAATTAACTAAACCTCTAACCTCATACAGTAATGCAGTCACTTGTCAGTCACACCATATGTCACAATACACTTCACAAAATTCATAGTAACAATGACTTTCTCATCTACAGTTTTTTAATCTCATGCACATTTTCAACATCATCTGGCCTTACAATGACCTTGTTTTGATTAAAATTCTCAACAGGATCTTACAACAACAGACAGTAGAAATGAAAAATGATATAAACTTCTCAATAAGCTTAAATTAACTTATGCATAAGCTAAGTTGCAGAAACTCCCTCCTGATAACCTTCTTTAATAGCTACCTTTTGACCTACGCTCGTTTTACTACAGACACATGTATGAACTCCAAAACCTCCTTCGGTGAATCAACCACGACAAAACTAAATACCTTCCACTTTTCCCTAAATTATCGAAGCAATGCTTATTTCTAAGAAAAATAACATACTATAAACCAGATATGCGCCAATTATCTTTTCTATACCTAAATTCAATTCAACAAATTGGTAATTGAGTTAAAAGCATCACAGCATGCAATTAAATAGTAGACCTGAAAATTCCTAAACCTAAACTTACGTAGCATTGAAGCGGAAACTGACCAGCTACGACCAAGAACATCCTCCGCAAGATAACATTGACATAAATAATAGCGTGGTCGGCCACCACCGTCGGTGACTCCGAATCCTAACGGCGCGGTTTGGAGGAGATTCTTGATGATAGGGAAAGGGAGCGGGAGCGGGAGACCGGCGTCGACGCCGTAACTGTCACCGTCGTCGCCGAACACGAACTCTTCCTCATCGTCCCCGCTCATATCAGAATTGCCGTCCAACTCCATTCTCGCTCATATCGGAATTGCCGTCCAACTCCATTCCCGAAGCAATCCCGATAGTTGCATCAACCCATACAGCATCACATACGTACGCCAATGACTCTTGACTTTTCGCGCGTTCATGATTCTTGAATTTTCGCGCGTTCTTGGATTTTCACGGAAACAGTTTTCCTTACAGGAAACAGTTTTCATTTTTCTACTATCACACCTCGTTTTTATATTATAAAATTAGTTATTTGAAAAAACATTTTCAATTGTTTTCTGAAAAAAAAAATCATAATAATTTTTAAAAAAAAATTACATAACAGTTTATCAAACATATTTTTAAAAAAAAAATTAAAGTTTTAAATTGGTCTTAAAATTCAATTTTTAGATCCACTTTAAAATATATTCAATTTTAATAAAAAAATTGCAAAAATATTCCTTAAAGGCACACAAAAAATAATTCTAATAATTAAATTTTTAAATTTTAAAGTATTGAAATTGTAAGTTTAAATTATTAAATTATTAATCAAAACAAACAAAAAGAAAAACACAAATTAATCATTTAAAAATACTTTTTAACTGGTTCAGTAATAAATAATTAATTAATTTGATCATTTATTTAATTAAAATAATTATTTATTCTCATATTCTTTTCTTCTTTATTTTCTTCTCTACTTTTTAAAATAAAATATAACTTTTATTTCTTACTTTTTTTTTTATTAACATATTTCTTTCTCGTCTTATTTCATCTTTTCTTTTTCTCTCCAATCAAAAATTAGGTGAGAGATTGTGAGATAATTTATTAGAAAAATTTAATTATATTTTTAAACTTATCATGAAAACTTTAATTTAATTTATAGTTAATTTTTTATTATCTATGGCATTAATTTACTTTTTTAAAAAAATTAATAAATATTTTTAATGATTGATATTTTATGATTTGTTTTTTCTAACCGTGTATGTTAGTTTTTAAAGGGTTTTAATATTATTTAAATTTATTTATGCCCTTTTTAAATGTTAGTATTTATGAAATATAAATAGACAACTCGGTAAATCATTACATTTAAATATGGTTTAGCTCAGCCTATTCTAGTTCACTTTAGTTTAGTCTTTTCTATTTTGGTTTGAGCTGGTCTAGTATGATCTAGTTTGGTCTAGGCTAATTTGTTTGGTTCAGTATAATTAGGTTCAACAGATTATATTTAGTTTAATCTAATCAAGTTCGATCAAAACTGATTTGTATAATATGGAATGGTATCGTCTGGTGTAATTTAATCATGCCAGAATTATATCAAGACGATGTTCTCTGAAATACCTCATTATATAAAGATTGTTACATCAATGTGATGTAATCTGATTGTACAATTACAAGGTTATTATATCATATCAATCAAATAAAGAATACATGGTAATAAAAGAACAAAGAAAAAATACAAAAGAAAAATGTAAGTTACAAAACTCCCTCAGACGCATTCCTTATTCTTCGTCTTCGTTTTCAAGACTTCGTCTAAAGTTCCTCCTCAGACAATGTTTTCCCTTGATCCATTCTTCATTCTCCAATACTCCCCCTTAGATCATCTTCTCCCCCTTGAGCTGAGAATCATCAAATCAATTGGGTGGAGGTTAAGGCTGCTCCTGCTGCTGCATCAGATTCATCACAAGAGCTTGAAGTTGCTCCATACGAGCGTTAATAACTTCTTGATTTTCTTCAACCTGCTCATTCTTCTTCTTCAGAGACTCATGGCTTTCCTCCAACTCATCATACTTCCTCTTCAAAGCATTATACTTATTAGATGATTGGTCAGATGATGGATCAGATGATTGGGGTTCGTCTGCATCTGAGTCAACTTCCTCTAGGATAGGCTTAACTTGAGATCCCTTCAGATGAAAAGAAAAGAAGGGAAACTCCATAAGAGTACTGAAAGATTGAACCCAGCGCCATGAATAGCTCCTGTTGAAGGATACAAGTTGTTGATACTGAGGCTCATGAGGAGAAAGAGTGTAAGCAGACGTTGCACCAGGAAAGAAATTGCAAACAATGGCATAATCTTCATCAAAAACAGATCCTGAGCAGTAAGCCATGGTTGCTTCATGTTCTTTTATCATCCGAAGCATTTTAGCATGAATAGGTTTGGAGGAATAAGCTTGAACCATCTTCATGTGTGCATAGGCAACTTCAAGTAGACGTTTGGGGATGTGCCTTGAGAACTTGAAGACTTTGGGAGCATCATATACCTTCTTTTCTTTGCCTTTGGCTAAGTATTTCACCAAGCATGGTCTCGGACGATCCATCTTGACGAAAAACTTCGTTTCATTCGTGGCAAGAGATGAGAATTGGGAGCCCATCAGAAAGGGTAAAAATATTTCTTCTTTCTCAGTTATGTTCTACAGTAGACGAAAGGATTGGATTCTTCCTTTTATTTCTCTTTTATAGGCTTTGTCCATCATGGAGTAAGACAAATCAATGTCTACTGGAAGTGCATGGACACATTCGTCTGGTGTCTCATACTCAGCAAAATCCAAGACGTAAGTTGGTTGAACTCCTGAGCAGTGAGGCCTTATCCATGGAAGAGTGAGGTATAGAGTGTAGCCTAATCTGATATACTCTGTCTTATTCATTGGAATGTTGAATGGTTGAGGGTCGTGGCAATCCATAGCGTCTAGATGTCAATGCTTGTATGCTGAAGGCTCAAAAACTCCAGACATAAAGTCTCCATGTATGCAATGATGAAAGATTGTTGTCTCATCTGGGCGTAGATGAACAATCTTCTTTGTTGAAGTTCTAAAGACGATATTGGGTTCATAACCCATGGCTGGTCCTTCAATCAACAGACCATTAAGATGATTCTTGTAATCATCTATCCCTTCCAATCCTTTGATTTTTAATTCTGTCAGAGCATCCCAAGGCAGACGTTTCAGCCAATCACGCTGTTCATTTGAATCATATTTCTTTTTCATATCAAACTCCGTTGGCTTCAAAGGTTGGTAATAATTGATGGGATTGACAAATCTCCCAAGTTAAAAGTCTTTCATCCATCTGTATCTGTAGGAACTCTTCAACTCGATGTAGGGAGTGTCATAAATGAAAATATCTTCATCATCTGCACAATACCCATCATTGGCAGACTCAGACATTTCAGCACAAGAAGTTTCAACTAGCCTCTTCATGACTAACTCATTGAGAAATGAGTAGTCAGTCTTGTGCTTAGGTGGAAGATCCGCTGGATCCAACACTGTTGGACTTGAAGCTGAAGAAGTCGTCTCTTGTTTTTTTAGTTTTGATCTACTTGTACTCTTGAATTTAATGATAGATTGTAAATAGGAGCTTAATTGTATTGATTGTTATAGAATAGGCTTTGAGTGTGGTTTCTATTCAATTTCACTTCACAGAGAAGTTGAATCTACTCTGAGAATCAAGCTAGAGCAAGTTTGGGAACCCTAACTTTGATTTGACAAGTTGAAAACTGTTTTTTTAAATGATTTTAGCTGAAGTAATCGATTACCATATATCAGTAATCGACTACCAAGAGTTTGAGAAATCAGGGAATCCTAAACCTCTCTGGAGTAATCGATTGCCACATTCTAGTAATCGATTACCTCGTGCTTGAGATAACAGAGAAGCCTAAAACTCTCTGGAGTAATCGATTACCACATTCTAGTAATCGATTACCCACACCAGAACTCATCTCAAAAATGTTTTTAAATTGTTTTAAATTGAAACCTCTTAGAATTCATTCAAAAAGAGAAATCTTTGAATTTTTTCAAGAAGAAAGGAATAGCGAAAAACTGAGTTTACAAAGAACACAAGTTCTAAGAGTTCTCTTCAAGATTTCAAAAGATTTTCTCTAGAGATGAAGAGTGTGTGAAGGATTGAATACTTGGTTATCAACTTGATCAGATCATACACATCAGGTGTAATCTTTACTGATCTTTATCTTGTTTTTGTATTTGTTTTTGTTCAAACTCTTAAGAGAAAGTTGTTCTCTAGAAGAAGAGTTAAGGAATTTGAGAGAGGTGCTCTCAAAGGTGATTCTTGAAGGATTCAAGAATTAGAGAGATATGTTCTTAGGAGAAGAACATGTATTTTGGTTATTTTGATTTTGTTTGTGTTTGTGCAGTGTGTTTGTATTAGACACAAGAAATCATTATAGTGGAAACTGATCGCAATAGTTGTTGGGTTGGGACCGGACGTAGGCCGAACGCCAAACCAGGATAAATCTTTGTTCAAACTTTCTCTCTACCTTATCTATTATCTTTACCTGAATCTATTGCTTTACAATTGCTTTTACTGATTCATTCTAAAAGAGTTTTGAAAAGGTGTATCAATTTCTTTCTATGTCCGCTGCTACTTCTCTGAATTGTTATTCTTAACATAGATAAAACTGAATCGGGAAAGAAATTAACAAAGGCTAAAATTGAACATCGGGAACTTGAATCTATTCACCCCCCCTCTAGATTCAACATAGGGACCAACAAACACTTCAGAGCCGGATCTTATAGTAGGCGCAACATGTGATGTAGGAACATCTAGGCCAACAAGGATTACTAGAAGCAAGGAAAGAAGGTTGAAGAGGAAATGGAAAAGCTCCAAGACAAGCACCCTAGCATAGGACTCAAGACTTGTAAAAACATTGTAACTTGTATGGACAAGATTAGGTCCTATTGTAATAGCCTAGGGTATGACTAAAGGGTCCAAAGCCCACGGGTTTTCATAAGGTTTAAACAAGCCATAAAATCCCTAGCATCAAGGGTCACACAAAGTTTTCAAAAATATTTTCAAAACAAAACTAAGTTTACAAAAATCTATTGTGTGGAACCTTGAAACACTTAGGATTAAGGAGGAGCTCTTAATTAAGTCAAGGATCCATGCCTTCACTTGATTAAGAAGATCTCACCCTTAATCACTAATTGACAAGGATTGATAACTTGGCTAATCACATGGGTGAGAGTGGGAGACAAACCCATGTGCACCTATGTGAAGGTCATGTGATGACATGTGCAATCCTAACTAACCTTAACTACCAACTAACTAGCCTAGTTACTTGAGGTTCAAGGGAGGATTTCGGATTGGCTAGGATCTAACTAGGATTAGGATAGCTTAATCATGGTTTAGGTGACTTGGAGGTCAAGCTAGGTAGTCTATATAAAGTTTGGGCCGAAATATGTAAGGAACTTTTGATCAAATGGAATGAAATAGCTTTTAAGCTTTTGAGAGAGATTTTCTCTTGTTCCCTTAGGGAAATTCCTTGAATCTTATCAATGGCATCTTGCTTCCATTGTGGAGGTTCCTCCTAGGCTTATTGGAGTATCTCCATGGCGCCACCCATCCATTTCTACCTATTCCACTTTCCATTTGATTTCTCAAAACCGAAAAACACCTAAAAACTTGTATGGCCGAGACACTTGTCTTGGTTCTCCTTGATGAGCACGGTTTGAAGATTAGATCTTGGGCAACATTGAAGCTTCTTTGGATCACCCCCAAGGAGGCCTACATCAACATGCCTATTCACTTCATAGCACTCTTCACCAGACGAAGAGCATGAGTGGACTTCAACAACATCAGATCATGCTTCCTTCGTTTAAGAGCATGTTGGTTCTTCAGACGCAACAAAAATAGTCTGAAGTAGAACTGCGTTTATTGGATATGCAATTAAGGGTTCCACAGCTTCCCTTTGTTCGTCTTGTGGAGCAGATGAATCTAACTCCATTAAAGGCATTTCTTCACTGAGCATGGTTTCAAGTCGCTCAACTAGAATGGCATTATCTTTCTGGATCTGGGCAGTCTCTTCATTATTCATGCCCTCTAATGTTGGTGGAGTGGGAGCAGCTTCAGACGATCCAATGCCTCTTGCACTCTCTTGGAACATATGTCCCCTTTCAACTTCAAAGAGCATAGAAATCTTTCTTGCTGCTTTAAGCTGTTTAGCATCAAAATCTTCAGTGGAAGCGTCTATGTTCTTGTGCTTGCCTTTAGAGGCAACTTTTATTTAGGCTTCTTCTTCTTCTGCCCTCTTGGTTTCGTCTGTTCCCCTACTAGCAGACTGAGCATCCTCAGATGCTTTCAAAGCTGATTCGTGTTGGGGGATGGAGACGGTCTGGGCATTTTAATTCTTATTGCCTTGGTTTTCCGTCTGACCAATGGTACCTCTTGATCAATTTCGAAAGGAACCTCTATCAATTTAACAAGAGGTTAGGCTACTGTTTTAGGTTGTGTTTGGAGTGGTGTTTGGGCTTGTGTTTGGGATGGAGGAGGTGCATTTCTGGGTCATTTTATGAGGGTTCTAAGTTTTGATAATTACAAGAGAGACGATACAAGCAGACGATACAAGTGTAGACGATGTGAGCACTACAGACGAAAGGAGAATCCTCAATCTGATAAGACTTATACCATGCTTCCTCAAAGGTGTCTCATCACAAAGAACAGACGATGCAATCACGAATGAAGACAACATCAATTGATGTATAGCATTAGCTGAACGTCTTGTGCTCTGTTAAAGACCCAGCGTCTACTAGAAGAAGAATGAAGACAGACATCACAGAAAATGAAGACAGACGAAGTAACGCGTGCAAAATGTCTCTTTCAGTCGTTACTCTTAGAATCTTCCAAAAAGGCTATTGGATACTGTGGTAAAACCTCGCTACACGAAAAGTAGATCACACTTTCGTTATCCAAACTGATTATTTGAATTTGCTCTTGATATTACTCTTCATTGTATAAACCCTATCTGCGAAGAGGAAAGTTTAACTGCTTTAAACTCTTTCAAATCCACGTCTGTGGTATTTTAGCCTGAGGATGCTATGCTTGCAAAGAATACCCTTTTTCTTTAGCCTGAAGAGGCTGTGTTTCAAACAATACTTGGTGGGTTAGCCTGAGAAGGCTGTGATCAAAGAATATTGTTGGACTTGAAGATGAAGAAGCCATCCCTAGTTTTAGTTTTGATATACTTGTACTTTTGATCTTTGTGATAGATTGTATATAGGAGTTTAAAATGTATTGATTGTTTTAGTTTAGGCTTTGAATGTGGTTTTTATTCAATCGTTTCATAGAGAATTTGATTTTACTCTTGTGATTTGAGCTAGAGAAGTTTTGGAACCCCATTTTATTTGAAAGAAATAAAAAACTTTGGTTTAAAAAGGTTTTAAGCTGAAGTAATCGATTATCATATAGCTGTAATCGATTACCAACAGATTCAGAAAACAGGGGAACCCAAACTGCTCTAGAGTAATCGATTATCACTCCATAGTAATCGATTACTTCGTGCTTGAAGAAACAGGGGAAGGCAAATTTCTCTGGAGTAATCGATTACCACAATCCAGTAATCGATTACCACACCAGAATTCATCTCAAATGATTTTGAAACTGCTTTAAATTGAAACCTCTTTGAATTGTTTTTCAGAAGAGAGATCGTTTTGAGCTTTCCAAGAAAGAAAGAAAGAGCTAAACACTAGTTTTTACAAGAATTCTCTTCGAAGTTTCAAAGATTTCTCTTGAGATGAAGGCTGTGTGAATGGTTGAATTGTTTGGATGATATCATTGATCAGTGCATACACAACAGGTGTAATCTTATCTGATCTTTATCTTTTGTAATCTTTTTGGTTTAAACTCTAAAGAGAAAGGTATTCTCTTGGAAGAGTTGATGAGTTTTGAGAGAGGTACTCTCAAAGGTTGATTCTTGAAGGGATCAAGGATCAAGATATGTTCTTAGGTGAAGAACATATAGTTTTGAGTATTTGATTTGTTTTTTGTGTTTGTGCAGTGTGGTTGTATTGAACACAGAATCTTTATAGTGGAAAACGGATCGCAACAGATTGTTGGGTTGGGACTGGATGTAGGCCGAAAGCCGAACCAGTATAAATCTCTGTCTAAACTCTCTTCTCTATCTTATCTCTTTTAATTCATTGTTTTCTTGCTTTACAATTTTTCCTTGTTTTCCGCTGATTATATCTCTGATACGTTCTTGTAATTCAAGATAAGATTGAATCGGGAAAAAGTGAGAAAAAGTAAAATTGAACAAGGGAACTTAAATCTATTCACCCCCCTCTACATTCATATAGGGACCAACAAATATCTTGTATTAGCCAGAAGTGGCTGTGCTCAAACAATACTTGTAACCTTTTCACGGTTGATAGTAAAAACTCAATTTTTGCTGAGTAACTGGACGTAGTCTGATATAGACGAACCAGTATAAAAACTTTATGTTCTCTGGATTATATCTTGTGACTAACGGGGATAATTAAAGAATAACTTAACTTCTTAAATCAAGCGTTTCAAAGATAAGTTTGAATCGTCTGTACTGATTTCAAAACAATAGACGATAGGATAAAATTTTATCAAAAACACAATTCAACCCCCATTCTTGTGTTTTATTCTTTACAGTTACATATTCCACTCATACCATAGGCGCTATAATTACAATCACACATATTAACAACATACTTCAACTTGTACACATGGAATCCTCAAACAATTCATAACCCATCCACACTACATATTTTCACATAACATCAAGACAATCTCAATTTATACTAATAATCATTAATTTCACAATTTCATATATTCTACAAGTTCCAGTTTGTCCTTTTTGCTCTGTAATTATGTTTATTATTAGAGCACTCATATTCTAACTTAAAGCTCATTCCTTTTTACTCAAGTTCATTTCTTTCAACACCCAAGATCAGATTCCTCTTGCACCAAGTCATTCTCTTAGTATTTTAGTTGTTGAACTTCCATTAAGGTTGTCTCATAAAGAAATCAAGTTTAAAACTCCAGTCACCACTCTAGGGTTCCAATTTCACAACAAAACAGAGTAAAGGAAAACGAAATAGCAAGAGAGCACACAATAGAATCCACTTTTGAGACAAGAACTCCCCACACCTTGAGTGAAGCTTTGCAAAAATGAATTTGTGTGTGCACCCAATAGCTAACCGTGAAGATTCCTATTTCCCCTTTTAAGTGAAGCTCTTGGAGTGGAGGAAGAGTGGTGGTGGCGTGGTGGTTGTGACTGGTTGGAGAGGAGAAGAAAGAGTGCAAGAGGAAGAAGAGAAAAAAAGAAAATGAAGAAGAGAAGAGAGAAAATGCAAATGAGAGGTAGTGAGAGTGAGTGGTCGTGGGAATCCTTTTAGGTCATTTGGGGAATCAGATTTTTGGGTGAGTGTGGGGCCTTCATAACCCTAAAATTAGGTTAGACACCCATATGGGCCTACAATGCAGAGGTAAGACCCATTAGGCTCTTGGGGTCTCCGATTATCTCTATTTCAGTTTCTCTGTGTCTCTGTCATTTACCTCTTCTTAGTAGTAGATCTTTAATTTAATTCTCCATCAATTTTAAATCTCCAAATCTCAACTTAAATTTCTTTCCCACAAAGGAAAACTGTGGTATTTACATCTCTGTCATTAATAAGTTGACTTTTGTTTGAAGTTTGACTTTCTCGTCTAAATTATCATTAACTTCCCAATCACTTCTGATTACTTCTAAAACATTTTTAGACATTGTGCTTAAAGTTATTAGGTACCTCAGACCCAAGGTTACAGGGTAAGTGGCAAATGACCGTTTTGCCCCCACTTTATAAACTGATTGTGCACATCATGTTTTACTATTGATATTTTATTTTTTACACTGAATAACTTCTAAACGCTATTTATAATAAAATATCATATTTTAAATCAATTTGCAGAGAATATGACAAAATGATTGTTTTGCCCCTACCCAAAATTGAGGATGTTACAAGAAAGACAAACCTCAGAGATTATTCCTTCTTTTCCCTATAAATAGAATGGATTTGTCCTTTTTTTTACTATACATTCATCAGCGTTGAAAGCAACTTCATATCCACTGTCACAAAATTGATTTATGCTAAGTAGGTTAAAGTTCAAATCTTTAACGTAAGACAAATTTTGAATAAGAGGGTTGGGTGTCTTACCAACAATCTCAATCCCTAGGATTTTACCTTTCCATGAATCATAAGATATAGACCCTTTACTTGGTCTGAGATCTTGGAACATAGACAGGTTTCTCATCATGTGTCGTGAGCATCCACTGTCCAAGTACCAGTTTGAAGTCTTTTCTTCTCCTATTAAGGATATCTTCAACAAGAATAATGAGTGACTTTGGTACCCAAATCTTTTTGCGTCCTACTTTGTTAGTAGAAGAAGGATTCTTTTTATTCAAGGTTCTAGAATTTTTCTTGTAAATATTTGGAACCTTATTATAGCTTTTATTCTTCTTCTTATGAGCAGACGAAACAAAAGTAGTTTTCTTTTCCTTTGTCTTCTCAACGTAACCTAGTCCACTTTTTATCAGATGGAGACCTCCCAGATTTTAAAATATTTTCTGGCATGGAGGATGATGCAATCCTCAAGGAGAAGTGCTTCATGATGCGTGGACCTTCATGCTTCAATGGAGGAACTCACGGTTTCGAGAAGAAGATGCAGAAATCAAAGGAGAAAAGAAGATAGAAAACGGATTGAGGAAAGAGATGAAAGTGACATGGCAAGTGCCAATAAGCTCAAGGTAGAACCACCACAATGGACAAGGAAGCCATTGATGAGATTCAAGGTTCTTCACAAGAACACAAAAGAGAAAACACTCTCAATTTTCTGAATTCAATTCTCAATTAATCAAAAAGTGTTTAGAATTCAAATAAAATCCTACTTATACTAGCTAGTTTTGGCGCCACCTTGGATTGCAAGGATCAATTCTCATCCTTTGGATTAGATAGTTAATCAACGTGTATTAGGCTTCCTCAAACCTCTCCACACGGATCACCATCACCTCCATTGGATCTAGAATCCATCCTAGGGTCACAACCAAAGAAAAGCATGGTGGGAAACATGTGACTCTAGTTTGAATTCTAGCTTCTTGATTAGATCTTAATCAAGTGGTGAGAATTCACTCAAGAGTGGTGCCTTAAGCATGTCCTAGCTGAATTTAAACTCAACCTTTAGATATAGAGAAGTAGATCTCATCTAATGGTTAGAATTTAAATTGAGTTAGTGTTTCCTCCACTACTTTCCCTCCAATTCTCTCTTCACTCTCCCTATGGAGAGTGTGCGCCACTCTCTCTCAATTTTGGGAGAGAGATTCGGTCTTAATGTGTAAGCCTAGGTCGTGAACTACTCAAGCACACATGGGTCCAATTATTCAATGTTTACACCAAATTACAAGTTACAAAATACAAGAAAATTACAAACCTTATTACAAGTTAAGGAGAAGTCTTGAGTTGACTCTTAACTTTGGAGTTGACTTTGACTTTTGAGTTGACTCTCACCTCTTCTTGTATTCTTTTTGTCATGGCCCTTGTAACTCTTCTAGTGAAGGATGGTCCTCCATCAGAGGATCTCTTAGTGAACTTGGTTAAGTCTTTAAGCAGAGATTCATTTTCTTCTTTTAATCTTTTGATTTCTAGAAGAAGATGATTCTTGTCAGATTCAGACGATGTTTCATCTGATACTTCCTTTTTAAATAACTTCTCTTTTTCAGTTCTTAAAGTTGCATTTTCTTCCAAAGTCTTTTTCAACTTGGCTTTGCATGCTTTATATTGCTCAGCAATAAAATGAGAGTTTGCCAAAAGCATATCATATGGAATATCTTCTGATTCTGAATCAGACTCAGACGAAGAAGATGAAGTAGTATGAGTTTCTATTACCTCATATGTGAGCAAATCTCCAGCCATCAGACAGATGTTGGTTGTTTATTCTTCCCCAAAATCTTCAGAGCTTTCGCTGTCAAGGTCTTCCCATGTCAGCAAGCTTTTCTTTCCTTTCTCTTTTCTGGGATTCCATCTTCTTTTAAGTTTGGGACACTCGGATCTCATGTGCCCAGTGTTGGACTTAAAGCTTGAAGATGCTTGGAGTGTCTCTCTTGTTGTTTTGATTTTGATGCAATGTAATTTTGGTTTTCTTAGATGAATTGTAACTAGGAGTTTCCTATGTATTGATTGTTTAGTTTAGGCTTGCATGTGTTTGTTCTTGGTTGGAATGCCTTAGAAAGCTAAGTTGATCTTGTGTGATTTCTCATGATTCAAATGGTTGAATTTCTCTCTCAGTTTATTTTCAAAATTTCTCATATTACCAACTGAGGTAATAGATTACCAACTGTGGTAATCAACTACCAAAAAGTGAGTAATAGAGTGGGAATCACCATTTGTCTCTAAGGTAATCGATTACCCTCTCGGGTTAATCGATTACCATGAGTGAATTTCATCTAAAGTAGCTTTGTTTTCTGGTTTAATCGATTATCAGTCTGTTGTAATCGATTACCACTATCAAAAAGTCATTTGATTGCCTAAATTGGGTTTTTAATTTCAAATATAAATACCCCTCTTTCACAATTCTTTTCATAACTCTTGGAAATACACGTTTTGGAATAACTCTAACACTTTCATATTTTTTCTATCTTTTCTCCAGAAAACTCATAAAGAACTTCAAAGTTCTTCAAAGAACTTGTTTTCAAAAGGTAATCTTGATTGAATGTTCTGACTGGTTGGCATTCATAGTACTCATATGTGATCAGAATCTACACTCTAAGGTGTTTTCTAACTGATCTTTCTATTTCCATTCTGGAATTGGGTTGATTACTCTAGGAGAAAGGTCTCTCTAGATAGAGTAAGGTTCTTTGAGAAGGGTTTTCTCAAAGGTTTGATCTTGGGGGTGCCAAGGTCAAGGAGAATGATTCTTTGGGTTAAAGAACTGGTTACATTGGGTATTCTGATTTCATTTTTGTGTTGCTTGTGCAGAGTGAATGTAAAGAACGCAAAAAGGATCATAGTGAAAAACCAATTGCAACAGTTGTTGGGTTGGGACTGGATGTAGACAGTTGGTCGAACTAGTATAAATCACCATGCAATCTTCTTCTCCCTTATACTCTGTATCTTTTGTCTTACGTTGTTCTTTAACTTTGATTAAACGTTGTTTTACGCTCGGTAATTGACTTGGTAATCAACTAAAATCTGGTACAGTTAGATACTTCAATTGATTACGCATGCCTATTGGTTACTAACGTGTTTCTTGATCTTTCTTTTGTGTTTTTCGTTGTGCATCTTTGATCTATCTTGTTTTTCTGTCTTAAGGTTAGATAGTTAATCAAGAATAGTAATTGGTTGAATTAAAAAGAAAGTAGAAACGCGTGAAATTGGGCTACATGAGAACTAAAATCTATTCACTCCCCTATAGATTCACCTGTAGGGACCATCAATTGGTATCAAAGCTTTATTTAGTAGGTTGTTCTAGTTTTGATCCATAGTTCCTTAGAATGGTCGGTAATCAATTATCATTTGCTGAAGGTACCTCTATTAACAGATCTCTGTTGTTTTGTGGTAACAACTATCCTTTCTGGAAAGTTAGGATGAAAATCTTTATGGAGTCTGTGCATAGAAGCATTTCGCAAGCGCTTGTGACTGATTTCAAGTTCCCCACATACATAGAATGGGAGTGAGGTAGAAAAACCATTTGAGAGGTGGGAACAAGATGAAATTAGGAGGGCTGAAAATGATGCAAAAGCTTTAAATATTATACATTTTACTTTGAATTCTGATGAATTTTTCAGGATATCAGCCTGCACCACAACCAAAGAAGCTTGGGAGTTAATAAAGGTCACACACAAAGGAACCGCTTAAGTACGAAAGGCAAGGAAGAACTTGATCCAAGAGTACGAAACATTTCAAATGACGCAAGGAAAGTCCGTCATGGAAATGCAAAAACGCTTTACGCACATTGTGAACCATCTAAAGGGACTAGGTAAGGTCTTCATTGAAGAAGAGGTAAATGTCAAAGTGCTGAAATCTCTTAGTAGGAAGTGGCAACCGACAGTCACAGCAATCACCAAATCCAAGAATTTCGCCTTGATGTCAAGCGCGGAATTGTTTGGTAAGTTACGGGAATATGAGATGGACATGTCGCGGATTGCTGACAAGGAGCAAAAGGATAAGAATCTGTTGTATTTTTTCCTTGAGAGAGCACAAGTGATAGCATATCTGGCTTTGTTGTTCAGTTTCATAACGGTGTATTCTTCATTCCCCCACTCAGATTCAGGTTTAGCAAGGGGAATGTCTCATTGCGTGATGATCCTTCATAATCTATACTGGGTGGATTTAATGTACATTTACATACGATCAGCCCAGTAAGGATAGTCATCTCCAGAGAACGCTGGCAGCTTGTTCAAAGATGACCCTCTTGATAAAAACGTTGGCCCTGCAGAATCCATCTTGGATCTTTTCCTCTAGCAGTTGTGAGGCGCTCAACCCTTAGAGGTTGAGCTCTGATACCAAACTGTAAAAAAGAAAAAGACAAGAAGGGGGGTTGAATTGTGTTAATTAAAAATTTTGTTCTTTCGTCTGTTGTTTTCAAATGCTATTAGACGAAACTTTTAAACTCTTTAACTGTTGATTTTAATTATAAGCAAGTTTGATTGTTATACCCGTTAGTTCAAAAATAACAGTTAAACACAAGATATTTTTATATTGGTTCATCTATTCAAGACTACTTCCAGTTACCCAACAACTACTGAGTTTTCACTACAAATCGTGAAATGGTTATAAATATTCTTTGCACTAAGCAACTTATCGCTAAATCGATATTCTTTGAACACAGTCTTCTCAAGCTACAAAGTTCATTATATGAGTGTGGGTAGTCTTTGACACAATCTTTTGCCACGACTAATTTTTTGTCTGAATTTCATTAAATCGGATTGGGTAGCCTTTAACCCAACCTTTTGACTCAGTTAAATTTTTGTCTGAAGTTCATTATGTGGGTTAAGGTAGTCTTTGATCCAACCTTTTGACACGGTTAATTTTTTGTCGAAAGTTCATTTTATGGATTTGGGTAGTCTTTGAACTAACCTTCTGACTCGATTCATTTTTTGTCCGAAGTTCGTGATTTAGGGTTTGGGCAGTCTTTAACCCAACATTTTGACACAGTTAATTTTTTTCCAAAGTTTTATTATATGGGTTTGGGTAGTGTTTGACCCAACCTTTTAACACGTTTTATTTTTGTCCAAAGTTCATTATATGGGTTTGCGTAGTCTTTGACACAACCTTTTGACTCAGTTAAATTTTTGTCCAAAGTTCATTATATGGGTTTGAGTTGTCTTTGACCCAACCTTTGAACTCAGTTAATTTTTTGTCTAAAGTTTATTGTATGGGTTTGAGTAGTCTTTCACCCATCCATTTGACACAATTAATTTTTTGTCTAAAGTTATTATATGGGTTTGGGTAGTCTTTAACTAAACCTTTTGACTCGGTTAAATTTTTGCCCGAAGTTCATTATATGGGTTTGGGTAGTCTTTGACACAACCTTTTGACTCAGTTAATTTTTTGTCCAAAGTTCATTATATGGGTTTGGGTAGTCTTTGACCCAACCTTTTGACACAGTTAAATTTTTGTCTGATGTTCATTATACGGGTTTGGGTAATCTTTGACACAACCTTTTGACTCGGTTAAATTTTTGTCTAAAGTTCATTATATAGATTTGGGTAGTCTTCGACCCAACCTTTTTACTCGGTTAAATTTTTGTCTGGAGTTCATTATATGGATTTGGTTAGTCTTTGACTCAACCTTTTGACACGGTTAATTTTTGTCCAAACTTCTCTCTAAGATAACAAAACTAGTGACTTAACTTGGTGACAGATCGTCTCACCTTGAACAAGTTCCAATTTCTCTCCTTCGTAAGTGTTCTATATTTTTAAGTTGATTTTGCGCCAAGAGGTGTTCAATTTTTTCGTTTAACTCAGCAGTTTTCTTGGACACTTCCTTGTCAAAAACACAGAGTAAACTTAGAACATCACGACACTCCTCAGAAGTTGCCGACCCATAACAGTTTTTCCCTTCTGTATTCCAAGCTTAGCCAAGATCATACGAAGTCCACAAGATTGATAAAGTAGACCAACTAAGGATAAGGCTAGCTTGCTCCACCGATAACTGCAACACTATAGAATCAAACCGACTAGATTTTAGATTCTTTACAATCACCCTAAACAATTCATCAAACCGAATACACTCTGACGTTAGAACACATATATTTTTGAATGAATCATGTACCATTTCCATATTGTGAGCATCCTTTATCATATTATGGGTATCCTTAATTGAATTTACTAACACCCAAAAACTCATCACTTTTGGTGCACCAGAATACCGACAATCAAAATACAATGGTCGAGCTTTCGAAAATGACAAGATTGTAACTCGATAAAAATCGTGAACGGAATGTCATTCTTCGTTAACGCATATAGCAAATAGATAACATTTCATATCCCACATCAACTGCGTATGTAATCAATACAAATTCGCCCTTCGCAGGCCTCTCAAGCTCACTTTTTCCTTTTCTTTCTCTTTTACCTTCACTTGATATGAAGAATATTTACCCAAACGACACTTATTATTGAATATTTCCCCATTACATTTTTTACCTCCTTCTTCTACTTGATATCGTAAACCCAATGTAAATGTCATGAAGCGGAAATAACACAATTTATCCTTGCTCTCCACATTAAAAGTAAACTTATCTTCCTCAAATTTGAACAAAACAACTTTGACACGGTTAATTATTTTTTCCAAAGTTTTATTTAATGGGTTTGGGCAGTGTTTAAACCAACCTTTTGACTCGGATAAATTTTTGTCCGAAATTCATTATATGGATTTTGGTAGTCTTTGACCCAATCTTTTGACTTGGTTAATTTTTTGTAAAAAGTTCATTATATAGGTTTAGGTAATCTTTGACATAACATTTTGAGAAAGTTAATTTTTTTGTCCAAAGTTCATTAATGGGTTTGGGTAGTCTTTGACACAACCTTTTGACACGGTTAATTTTTTGTCCAAAGTTATATGGGTTTTAGTAGTCTTTGACCCAACCTTTTGACACGGTTAATTTTTGTCCAAAGTTCATTATATGCGTTTGGGTAGTCTTTGACCCAACATTTTGACTCGGTTAATTTTTTGTCTGAAGTTCATTATATGGGGTTTTGGTAGTCTTTGACTCAACCTTTTGACTCGGTTAAACTTTTGTCCGGAGTTCATTATATGGATTTGGGTAGTCTTTGACCCAACCTTTTAACACTATTAATTCTTTGTCAAAAGTTCATTATATGAGTTTGGGTAGTCTTTGACCCAGCCTTTTAACTCGGTTAATTTTTTGTCAAAAGTCCATTGTATGGGTTTGGGTAGTCTTTGACACGGTTAATTTTTTATCCAAAATTCATTATATGGGTTTGGATAGTATTTGACCCAACCTTTCTACACAGTTAATTTTTTTTTTCCAAAGTTTATTATATGGGTTTGGGTAGTCTTTGACCCAACCTTTTGACTCAGTTAAATTTTTGTCCGAAGTTCATTATATGGATTTGGTTAGTTTTTAACCCAACCTTTTGACTCAGTTAAATTGTTGTCCGAAGTTCATTATATAGGTTTGGGTAGTCTTTGACCCAACGTTTTGACTCGGTTAAATTTTTGTCCGAAGATCATTATATTGGTTTGGGTAGTCTTTGACTCAACCTTTTGACACGATTAATTTTTGGTCCAAACTTTTCTCCAAGATAACAAAACTAGTGACTTAACTTGGTGACAGATTAAAGGTCACGTCTCACCTTGAATAAGTTCTAATTTCTCTCCTTTGTAAGTGTTCTATATTTTCAAGTGGATTTTGCGCCAAAAGGTGTTCAATTTTTTCGTTTAACTCAGCAGTTTTCTTGGACACTTCCTTGTCACAAACACAGAGTAAACCTAGAATATCACGACACTCCTCAGGAGTTACCGACTCATAACAGCTCTTCCCTTTGTATTTCAAGCATAGCCATGATCATACAAAGTCCATAATATTGATAAAGTAGACCAATTAAGGATAAGGCTAGTTTGCTTCACCGATAACTCTAACGCTATAGAATCACTAGATTTTAGATTCTCTACAATCACCCTTAACAATTCATCAAATTGAATACACTCTGACGTTAGAACACATATTTTTGAATGAATCATATACCATTTTCATATTGTGAGCATCCTTTATCATATTATGTGTATCCTTATTGAATTTACTAACACCAAAAACTCATCACTTTTGGTGCACCAGAATATCGGCAATCAAAATACAATGGTCGAGCTTTGGGAAATGACAAGGCTGTGACTTGACGAAAATCGTGAACGGAATGTCATTCTTCATTAACGCATATAACAACTAGATAGGTTTCCACATCAGGTATCTCACTTCATGTCCCATCAACTACGTTTGTAATCAATATAAATTCGCCTTCCCAGGCCTCTTAAGCTCACTTTTTCCTTTTTCTTTCCCTTTCACTTGTTATGAAGAAAATTTACCCAAACGACACTTAAATGATTGAAATTTTCCCATTACACTTTTTACCTCCTTCTGCTGCTTTATATCGTGTCATGAAGCGGAAATAACACAATTCATCCTTGTCCTCCACATTAAAAGTAAACTTATCTTCCTCATGTATATCATCCAAATCGAACTCCCCTTATATTCCGTTTCAGATTTTTTGTCTCTTTTTCCTATCTTCTTCACAGGAGGTATTGAAGACCCTATTAATAGATTAATATGTTAGCTAACATTATTCAAAAAAATAAAGAGAAGAAAAAATTCTTAGAAAAATGAATTTAAGCAAATAAAAAATAGTAAATGTTATCTTCTACCTTGTTTTTCAACTTTTATTCTCACCTTTGGAGTCATACCTAACACCATAATTTAGTTGGATTAGTTTATTCTATGAAATATATATGTGATGAGAATATAAGAACATCATGACATCAGTCGCAAACTGACTCATAAATAATCATATCTTGATGTAAAGGCATTCTTTTCTTGTATACCCCTGCCTGTTCTCAACATCTTCACTCAAACACCCAGTATCCACCTCTTACTCATCTGAATGACTCATAAAATGAAGGCAATCAATGATACACTAGTACAATTTCAAGTCAAATTATGCACTAATCTGAACTTAACTCTACCGAAGACAAACCCTATCATCAAAATTGTAAAATACAATTTGCAATAGTTTAATAACTCACACTATTACATAGTAAAAAAAAAAAACAGATATTAGGTAAAATAGTCCGAAAGTCATTTAAGATCAAGCATTATATACCAAACATTAATCAACAATCTAATTATTATTGATTACTGAGTAAGTAAAGAATGAACTTATTATTTATTATTGAATAGAAAATGAATGAACTAAGCACTGTACAAACAAGCACCAAACATGAAAGTGCCTTCAAACATTTGTGAAGATAGAATTTGCTAGATAATCATTTACTTTCTGAAATGACGAGCCAAACGTTACGTTTCCTATGAAGCTTGAGTTTGCTAGATAATCACCCTACGTATCCCGAGCCCAAGAACAATTCCACTATAGACTAATCACTATTCAAGACTTACTCCTAATATGTAAGTCTTGAACAAGAATCTAGGTTTATTCATGCTAATGCAATCATTCAAATTAAAACATAACCAAACACATCCCAATCATCGGTAATCACAATTACCAAGTCATTCTTAATGTTCCTGATGCAGAAGGACGTACTAGGTTATTCGACTTGTCTAGATAATTTCGTAATACATATTGTCACATATTTAATGAGCAAGACTAATGTCACACTGTATTATTTTTTTCTTTAGATATTTCATACATTTAGATTACACAACCAGAATGAAGTAAGTTAGACCTTGGATTTGTTATTCTTCACCTGCCTCCCGTTACTACAACACCAAGAAGATCCATCACACAGCTTTTCTTGGGGAGGTTGGGGGGAGTTCGTGTAAATGTATTTTTCAGTACCAACTAAAAAAGGATTTCTTAGAAAACCTTTCATGTGTCTGTACAGTATTTTACAGTAACTTCACCTACATAGGTTGGTCAGTTACTCAATTATCATTTTTACCACCACCATCGCGAAGACGTTCTGCACCAAGAAGATAAAGATAAATGATGGACCCACAACAACTGGCCAGTCAATGTCAGCAAGAGAAAGAAGAAAACGAATAGGGCACAATTAGGAACAGAATTGGTAATGAAGATGCATGCAATGCAAAGGAGCGTCAGTATGAAGGGCATTGAAGGGTGTGCCATCTATTGAGTCATTATGGGTATCGAGCCAATGAGCAGGGTAGCCTCTCTCATCTTCTAGATATTCATCTAAAGTTTCCACAATTTTCGGCTCATTTCCATTGTAATCAAAATTCAGTTCTCCGAATTCTCTATATTATTTCAATTTTTGTTACAGTTCCTAAATAGAAACATAACATATGAATTAACCCAGCAGGTAGTTAATACTATAGGTCTGTACCTATATTAATGTCTTTATCTGATGCAAGCAATGGTTAGTGTTTCATACAATTAAGTCTAGATTCAAAATAGTGTAAGCATGATCATTAGTCATGTTGAAGTACATACCTGACATAATTCAGCATAATGTTTATATATCTCACTGCTTTCATCTTGATCACCCAGGAGACTACCTCCATACCAACCGTTGGCCTCGTTTGCTGAGTTCATTGTAAGGTACCTACAAAATTGAGTATGAACAGAGCAGGATCTGTAAACTGAATAAAGTTACATTTATAAAGTTACATTTGATTGCATTAACATTAATAAGAGAAAGATTTATATTATTTCACATTTTCATGCATCAAGTATCACGCGTAAAATATGTTGTCAGTAACAAGGCTCATGTTGTGAAAATTTTTAAATTTCCTCTATTTTTTTTAATTCTTCTATTTTTGGAAATCTCGATTTTACAAAAGATTAATTACTACATATATTCCAAGTGTGACATTGACATTCGTACATGGCTTTCAGTTTTAGCCGCTTAGCCATGTTTTCTGATATTTTTTTAATAAAGAAGGAAAGTCAAGCTCATAAAATTTTATCCCAATTAATGCCGCTAAAGAAAATGTGTAAAATTTCTAGATTAAGGCATGTCTGTCTGTCTAAGAAAATGTAAACATTAAATAAATAACATTCGAAACAACGGAACTTGATTATACTCTCATTGGTGACTATCTAGTAAAACTCCCCGGGAGACAATCAATTTATGTACTAACATCCAATATATTATGGGAGAACTGAGAAATATATTGAATTATTGTTTTCTTTGTTAGGCCCCACTTGTATTTCAAGTTCATTACCATTTTTGTGTTTTAATATCTTGTACAACCCTTTTAGATCTCACCTTTAAGTAAAACACTAAACTATATTGAATTATTGTTTTCTTTGTTAGGCCCCACTTGTATTTCAAGATCATTACCATTTTTGTGTTTTAATATCTTGTACAACCCTTTTAGATCTCACCTTTAAGTAAAACACTAAACTGAAATAGATATAAAAATATAAAGTGAGTTAGATAATATAGCCCGTTTAAGAAAACTATTTATAGAGATTTTGTGTGAGGAAAAAATTAGTTGAATGGATTAAAGTAGTAAAGATGATATTGTGATAATGGAAAGAGTAAAACATTATATCATCTTCATTTGTTCCACTATGATCGATATCTCATATCAACTTATGCAAGATGAGAATGTCGATAACACTGGCATTCGGCTGCTAACTGCCAAGCCTAACATCTTTTTTTGTAGCCAAGGATGTATTGTGTATCCTGCGATAAGACCTCAAAGTGTTAACATACAGTGTGTTATGTGCTGATGACCTGCAAGGATAAGGAGAAAGATAAAAGGGTATCCAAACTGTACAAGAAGCAGAAGTGACAAGAAAACCCCGTTTATGATTTTCATGAACAACAAGCTGCTAGAATCTAGATACTTTCTTAGTCAACTGGAGATAAACAACATGAGCACAATAAACAATCAGAAACTTGGCACTGCATGGCGAAATTTACGGCAGCCAAATTGGGGAAGATCACGATGATGTCTTCAACTTGTCTGAACATTCGTCATGATCAGCTGGTGCTCTGAAGCTCTTGGCTGATTTACCCAAGACATTTAAAACAGCAACACGCTGCAATTCTTTAGCTGTCATCATGTTTAATATATGAGAAAAAAGTCATCAGCTTCTTGTTTTCTCAATACGTCCTTTGCTAAAACTACGACAAAAAATAGTTGCTGAAAGTATTTTTATGGATATGAATGCATGTACAAAAGCTGGGGATGCTGACAGCTACAACTCTTGACAAAAAGTAAATATATAATTTCCAAATTTCAAAAATCCAGACACGTGACCATAAGGATGATATGCAAATTGTAAGATGAAGTTCTTTTTTCTTTTAAAGAAAATGATGAATATGCTAAAAAGAAAAAACATGTTCAAGTTCTGACAGTTGTTTCTCTATAAAGCTGGAAGCATAAAATTTACCATACAACATTCGGTTAATAGAGAGTTTAAAAAACTGGTAACCATACACAACCAATGGAATACACCAAAGATGGATGAGTTCCCAACCCGAGCACCACACCAATACAAGACATCAAAGTAACTCGAAGACTTAGGTTACAGTAACTCCAGTTTAGATAAACTTTCCCATGATCACTTCAAGATAAAAAAATAAAATGGAAAGAAAAGAAATAAGCTTATAAAATTAGCTTATGCATGAGTTAATTTGTAGAAATTCTCGTATTAACTTTTCAAAAGCTGATTGAACTCACATTAATTGAAGTAACACAAGCATGATTGATAGTGAATAATCAGCAGATTTGATTTATTGCATTCTACACCCCACATCTAGTATACATTAAGCATCAACTCTAACCCATGATTGTAAGAAAGGAAACACGTGAAACAACAACTCCATTACCTTCCTCTAATGAAAGCTGAATTGATCTCTTCTCTAACTCAACAGCATGTTTGTTAAGTTCAACCGAGGACAGGGAGTGAAGCACTGCCAAAGTATGAACCACTGGTTAGATAAAATATCAACAACTTTATAAGAAATCATTTGAGGGATTATTTTATGGTTCCTCGACATACTTTGGATATATTCTTCTTGGTCTGATTGATCCAATTTCCTCAAAAATATCTGCAACTGTTGGTACCGCTCCTCCCAATGCAAATTTTTTAATCCCTTTGGATTACCAATGGCAGTTGGGCCTGAAGAAGCTGTCACATAATTGGACTCAACCGTTGCTAACTTCATCGCAGATTTCCCAAGAGAAACAGGAACTGAAGGCTTTCCAGATGAATTTATTGGAGAAATCACAGGAAAAGTTGCATACGCTGGGAAACAGGATAGCTTAGGTTCCTTTATCTCAGATTTTGGTTGAGCAGTCTCCTCTTCACAACAAAGTTGCCTCGAATGTGGACAATAAGCATTAACACTTGGATTTTCAAAAGCAGTGCCCTTGACCAATTCTGCTTCTGATTTTCTTCGGACGTACACAAGATGTCCATTTGCAGCATTATTGCTTTGTGATTGTTGAAGATGATGATTCACAGGGTAGTCAGACAAGGGTCTCTTGGTGCCAGAAACTCTATTAGAATCAGTACCAGGATCCTTATCCTTTAAGAATGAAGAGCTTCCAACAGAGGTTGGCACCATGATTTTATTATCATTCTGCAGATCTCTCAATGCTGTCTTCTTCACCGCAACAGCCAGTTGTTTATCACGACAAGGAAAGTCCATTTTACAGTTGCTCACACTATACTCACAAAATTTAGAATCTATACCTTGCTGAATCATCGCCTGCTTTCCTGAAAAGTATGATATTAGGTTGCATGCAGTTGCTAGAAATTTAAAATTTATAAAAAATTTGAAATGAAAGTAACTTGGGATTTGTGCAAAGGAAATATGATGTTCTAGAACAAGTTCCCATTTGTCAATTTTCGAGATAAATCACATGCTCTGTAATTGTCAAACAACAAGTAACATACCTTCTACTTTAGATATTGATGTTCAGGCATCAAGTCTAGAGATCGTATGGATGAGAAAAGAACAGCTTAAGGTGTTTTAAGTCATAAAAGTTTAAATTTGATAAACATCGAAAGCAGTGTATACAGGAAAATAGTTAAGCAGTGTAGATAGGGAAATAGTTTGATGATGAAGAAAAATACAAATCCTAAAAACAGATAATGCAAAAGAATATTTCAACTCTATTCTTGGCTCTTATATTTCAAAACATGGTATCATTCACATAAGTTCTTTTGTTGATACCCCACAACAAAATGAAGTTGCGGAAAGGAAAAATAGACATTTCCTTGAAGTATCTTGTGCCATAATGTTCTTTCATCATGTTCCTAAATATTTTTGGGGGGAAGCCGCTCTCACAGTCACATACCTAATCAACCACATGCCTAGTTGTATCCTTCACTTAAAGACTACTCGTCATGTGCTTATGAATAGCTATCCACATGCCAATATTTCTTCTCTGACCTACCATTAAAAATCTTTGGGTGCTCTTCCTTTGTCCACTTCCATCAACAACACCGCTCCAAGCTTGATCCTAAATCCTTCAAATGCATCTTTATTGGTTATTCTTCTCATCAAAAAGGATACAAATGCTACTCTCCCATCACGAGAAAAGTTTAATATTTAATGGATGTCACATTCTTTGAGAATAAATCATATTTTCCCAAATCCGACATTCAGAGGGAGAATTCGAGAGAATATCAGATTTAGGATCCTTTTCCTAATGCACCACCACCACCAATCCCAGTCATAGGAACACAATCATGTCCTGTTTCCATCACCAAACCTGAACCTCTCCCAAGACCTAATTCCGTCGCTGAAATCACTCCTATACCACAACAACTTGATATTAACAATCAAGAACTTCATGTCTATACTAGAAGAAATAAAATAGGTCAGCAGGTAAAGGACACTATGCCAACACATAACTATCAAGAACAAGAACCAAGTCCACCTACACCTGATAATGATAAAGGTATGGATTCCACATCTCATGATTCTCATGTACAATTGGTCAATGACTTAGATCAACCGATTGCTCATAGGAATGGAGTTCAGAGTTGCACAAGTCATCCTATTGAAAGATATGTTTCATAAGGACAACTGTTACCAAATTACCGAACCTTTGAGGCAAATCTTGACAATTTAAGTGTTCCCAACACTATTTAAAAAGCCCTAGGAATTCCTGCAAGGAAGCAAGCACTTGAGGAAAACTCCGAGCATTAAAAAACAATAATATGTGGACTTTTATGAAGTTAACTCATGGAAAAAGACCTGTGGACTGCAAGTGGATATTCACGGTAAAATACAATGCAGATGGAAGTATTGAGAGATTCAAAGCCAGACTCGTGGCCAAAGGCTATACACAATCTTATGGGATTGACTACGAAGAAACCTTTTCTCTCGTTGCCAAGCTCAATACAATTAGATTTCTACTTTCCCTTGCAGTGAATCAAGATTGGTCCCTCTATCAACTTGATGTCAAAAATGCCTTCTTGAATGGAGACCTTGATGAAGAAGTCTACATGACAATACCTCCAAGATTGGAGAACAATCACAAAAACAAGTTGGCTTGCAAATTAAAAAATCACTTTATGCTTGAAGCAATCTCGTCATGCTTGGTTTGATAGATTCACTAAAGCAATAATTGCAAACGGATACAATCATTGCCAAGGAGATCATACTTTGTTCATAAAAACCAACTTTATCGGCAAGATTGCAATCCTCATAATATATGTAGATGATACTAACTTGACAGGTGATGACTCTAAAGAACTTGTCAACCTCAAGAAGATGCTTGCAACAGAATTCGAAATTAAGGATCTCTGGACCCTCAGATTCTTCTTACGTAGGGAAGTAGCTCGATCAAAGGAGAGAATTGTCATATCTCAAAGAAAGTGCATACTAGACTTGTTAAATGAAACAAGTCTCCTTGGGTGCAAACCTGCTGAAAGGATCCCAACAAACTGCAAAATAGGAGTTGAAAAAATGTTCCAATTGACAAAGGAAGGTATTAGAGATTGGTAGGCAAACTAATCTATCTATCTCATACAAGGCTTGACAGACTTGGGGTCAAGTTTAGTACAGTGGGTTGAACATCGCGAACAAAGCAAGTACAACCAAATATCTTAGCCTCAATAGGAAACAATGATTTAGAAGGAAAAAGTATAGTGTAAAGGATTTCACCATTGAGAATAGAAGAAGGCATACGATTAATCAGAAAACAAGTTGTGGAGACAGCATCAGCCCAAAAAGGTTTAGGAACCTTCATTAGAAAAAGTAGAGCCCGAGCAACTTCATGTAAGTGTCAATTTTTCTGTTCAGCAACACCATGGTTTATCAACATAAGAGGATTGATGAAAGTATACCATGTTGCGTCATATAAGACTGAAATTGGTGAGATAAATATTCTTTGGCATAGTCACTACGTAGCGTATGTATAGAAACATTGAATTGAGTTTTAATATCAGCATAAAAGGCACAAAAGTGAAAAAACAGCTTAGAATGATTTTTCATTAAATATAACCAAGTGGTTCGAGAATAGTCATCAACAAATGTCACAAAGTATTTGAAACCAGATTTTAACACAATAGAACAAGGACCCCAAACATCATAGTGGACTAATTCAAAGGGGGACGCAGCCCGTTTATTGACTCTAGGTGCTAATGGAAGACGATCATGTTTAGCAAACTGACACAACTCACAATCCAAAGTAGACAAAGTAGTAAACTGAGGATAAAGTTTCTCGAGAGAAGATAGGGAAGGATGACCTAACCGACATATACTTCAAATGAAGAGAGAATACTTGCACAAGCCACGGGTCTCAGTACTCGCAATTCCAGAACATATTGACCCCAAACTAATGCCCTCTACCAATAATCAGCTTTGTCATAAGATCCTAAAGCAGACAATGGTTAGGAAAGAATGAGATAACACCATTTAGGGAACATGTGAGTTTACTAACAGACAGCAAGTTATAAGAGAAATTTGGTAAGCTCAACACAAAGAATAAAGATAGAGATAGAATAGGATTGACTGTTCCACAACCAAGAACCCAAATGAGAGCCATCAGCTCAAGTAACATTAGACACAGTGGTATAAGGTTTATAAGAGACCACTTGTGGATTACTTGTCATACGGTTTATGGCTCCAAAGTCAATCACCCATTTGGAAGAAGAGGAAAGTAAGCACGTAGTGGATTTACCTGTCTCATCAATGGTTGTAACATGTGAACTAGAGGGCGGGGTAGAAGATTTCAGGAATTCCTGATATCGAGTGAACGATATCGAGTGAACTGGGCACAGTATTTCAGGAATTCCTGATATAGAGTGAATTGGGCATAGTCATCAGCAAAGATAAGAATAGTTTTGTCTTTCGCCATTCGATGAGTGTTTGCCAAAAAGAACAAAAAAACGCCTCAAGTACCAAATCCACCAAAAAACACCACAAATGGTCTAGAAGGGCGCTAGCGACCACAAAACACCGACGACTTACGAACTCTGGCAATGTAGCAAACAGACACACTTGGCAGTGCCCTCCAAAAGTGTTCAACAACACTACACTAACCAGAAAAAAAAATTCTTTATTTTTAATCTACCTCTTCGTACCATTTAAAATAATTAAGAGATGAGAGAATTTAAATGTTAATCATTAAGAGGGATTACATCTCTATATATACATGTAAGGAATCCTAAGATAAAAAACTGAAATCAAATCAAATCTCTATCAATCTCTCCTAAAATATATACTTATCTCCTAGTCAATCCCTACAACCTCTCCTAAGATATATACTTATCTCCTAATCAATCCCAACAATCTCTCTTAAGATATATACAGTGTCATAACAAATCATATCATGGTGAATGCGGACATGTAGACTGATGTAAAATACCTTTTGAGGATAAAAAGGAGGACATATCATAACAAAAATATTCTTTACCATTATTACTTCTGAAAATCTTAATTGTTTTCCCAATTTGATTTTGAATCTCATTAAAAGAAGACATAAATATAGACAAAAGTTCAGATCTGTCTTTCATCAAATAAACCCATATGCATCGAGAAAATTCATTAATAAAAGTTACAAAATATCTAAAACCAGAAGATATGACACGGCTTAGCCCTAAAATGTCAGAATGAATTATAGAAAAAAACCGAGTTACATCTTCCAGTTTGTTGACGAAATGATGACCTAACATGTTTTGCTAATTGACATGGTTCACATTCTAAGACCAGAACGTGGTTAAGACCAGGAACCAGCATCTTCAATTTTGCTAAACTCGGGAGACCTAAACGATCATGCAAAAGCTTTGGTGTTGAAATTGCAAAACAGGACACAGGTGGCATGGATTCTAAGGAATAAAGACCTCGTGATTCATGTCTTTTGCCAAAGAGACGACCTGTGCCATGTTCCTGAATAACAAAAGAATTAGCATTGAAGGTTGTTGAACAATTTAATGAACGAGACAATAGACTTAAGGAGATTAAATTGTAGGGACAATGAGGAATGAACAACACCTTATTTAATATTAATGAGGGAGACAAAGGAACTAGACCCATTCCTTAAGATGCAATTTTGGACCCATTGGCTACAGTAACAAAAGAGGGTTGTTTGGAGAAAAAAAAATATGAAAATGATTTGTTACCAGGTTAGAGGCACCTAAGTCAAGTATCCAAGGACCATGACTGTCCATAGACTGAGAATTGAGAAATACATGTTGAAATACTTGGCACTGAAAGAGATTGAATTTGGTTACTAGATTTTTCATGTTTAAGCTTCAAATATTCTTAGTACTCATCATCAGAAAATTTTGACTCCGATTTTTCAGATTTAGACACATGTGCAGCTTTGTCAGGAAAACCATGTAAGGAGCAGCAGTTTCTCGAGTATGACCCATCCTCTTGCAATAGGTGCAATGAGGACGTCCACTCTTTTCTCCATGGGCTGCTCTATTGTTACAACATTCTCTTCCACGAGGTGCTATCATGGTTAATGTTTCCATGACTATAGTTGGGTTTTCTTCTTTCAACAACTTGGGTACACGAAGAAGCCTAGTAACAAGAGTGTCCATTGATGGGACCCGATCACCAACAAGGATTTGATCACGCAGACGATCAAAATCAAAATGTAAACCTCTCAAGATAATGACCATATAGAATTTATCCAGCTTCCTATTTACCTCCTCCAATGAATCAGCCACAAGAAATCTTTTCAACTCTTCCATTGTAGCCTGAGCTTTACCTACTTGTGCAATCATATCATGATTGGTTTGTTCAAGATCAGCTACCTTTTGGGTAGCATCAAAAAGCCGTTGAATGTCATTGGCAAATATATCTTGCACATGATCTAAGAATTTCAAAAATATCCAGCTTTACGGATTTGCCATAGTACAGCACACAGTTGGAAGTCAAGTTTCTCCCACTTGAGTTTATTTTCATTTGGAACAGCAATAACTGTCTTCTCCAAGTGATGATATCCCTGGCCAAGGAACCACAATTCCACCGAGGCAGACCAGGACAAGTAGTTCTTCCCGTGGAGTTTTGCAGTGGAAATGGTGGGAGTTCTAGAGAAGGAGGACACAAGGCCTGTAGATGCCATTTTTAACAGAGAAAAAAAAATGGAGACTTAGGAGAAGGAGAAGCCCTAACAGAAGATAATCGGGGTTCACCACGCCAAGGTGTCAAAACTAGAAAACAAGGGCAGAAGTGTGACCAGAAAGAGCCGACAAAGCATCTAAGACAGGTCCGGTGAGATTCAAATCACAAGAGGACGGCATGTGGGTATCATGCGCCAGAACTAGCACGAGATAGAAGCGGCACATGCGGGAGTGTGGCTATGATACAAGTAACTCACTCAAGTTGAATTTTATTATTAAGCAACTCACCCACTCTTAATTTTTAATGTGTTAAAAGTAAGATGCACTTTAATGTAAAAGAAGGGTGGATACACCTTAACTTGTTCACTTTAGAGGAGCCTAGTCCTTCAATTAACACTCTTTAGTTTGAAGTCAAGAGCAAATGCGTTTTTTTTCTTCTGTAATTATTCAAACTGAAATTCCATGTGTGTTTCATTTATTCACTTAATACAGGGTTACATTTACTGTTTATCTCAAAGAAAAAGCTGAGCATATATACGTTAGTGGTAGGGAATTGGGTATTATAGGGTGCCTAAGTTCCGCATTTAGCAGTATATAATTCTTAGTGGAGTACTCAAGTGATTTGGTTCTCCTCTATTGACAACAAGCTTTTAAGTAGGGGAAGGCATGCATTGGATTTCAATAATCCAATCCAATCCAATCCATATCCAAAAATGGATATGGATCAAAATCCATATGCATTTAATTGGATAAAAATGGATTGGATTTTTTAAAAATGGTTTAAATCTGGATTTAAACTGGATAAAACTGGTTTAAAATATTTTTAAATCTGGATTTTTATAATAATTTATGCTTAGCAGATCAAATAATAAGTCTCTACATACTTGCTAGCTACATCACAGAGAAAAAAACTCTACTAATACTTGCTAGCTTAGCCACACATAATATTAAAAGCTAACGGAACAAAAGCAATAATACAACATCGAAGAATCAAATAATGAAGAACAAAAATAGAAAAGATCTTCTCAGTGGACTAAAAAAACTCCTAAGTAACTTTTTGGTCAAAGAGGTGAATCAACTCTGTCATAGGCTTATCCTTGCTACTGTTATCCTTCTAAACAAAAGTTAAATTTCAGTATTCTTTGCCAAACTTTTCCTTATAGCTAAACAACCAATAAACAGACATTATTACAAAGCTCAATAATTGGGATATTTGATATCGAAAACTTATCAGCAGAAACCGATCCTTATGCTGTCAAATAGAAACAAAGTTTCCAGAGCACCTTTTCCCATATCAAATTAGACTTTGAAAAAATATGTAAAAAAATAAAAGAACCCCCTAAAATTACCAAACAAGAGTGTAAAAAGTGCATTGAGTATTTGATTGTTTACTTCAAACCACGCATTCCTCGGTGACTATCACACCATTCAACTTGCCAGTCATGATAAAGGAACAGAATTGCACCTGAAACAGCAACACATAAAAACGGCTGTGTTCATTGGATTCCTAATACATTCCATACACATCTTCTTGAGTGATCCCCGGTCAATCTTCGCAAACATTAATTTTTTTTAACAACAAATAACAGCACAGAAAATCAAAGCATAATTATGATACAACATGAAAAAAGTAAGGCATTATGTTTATACATTGATATAGATTAAAATGGTGTAAACCTTGGTCAAACTGCAAGTATTCTATGAAAATCATGGCTAAATATATTTTTTTAAAACAGTTAACACTCTTTATGCTGTAAAAAAAATTAGTTAACACTCTTTATTATTCGGTTGAATTTATTAAAAATTATACATTATAGCAAGTTTCATTACAAAAGAGATTATTAAATGAGAAATAGTATAGAGATAATACAGTATTTGAGTGTTACTTATTGTTCGCAATTAAGAAGTCAAGAATCTAGCTAGAGTGTATAAGAACATAAGTTATGGATTATCTCTACCTATCCTTAAATCAAGCAAATTCAATGATTCAATTCATCAATCCTGCATGAGAACTTCCAAAAGCCACTAACCATTTAATTATATTTCATTCTTGACCTGTTACATGTTACATCAAAGAGCAGCAATAATACTCTCAAAATCATAATCTAACGACATCTAGAATACAAGCCAACTTAATCTATAGTGCTCTTAAAACTTATGTCATAAATTATTCCTTCTTATCCTTAAATTGAGGAAAGATTCCACATATATAAATACATGAAAAAGTAGATAATTTTTTGGTAACTTTGATAGCTTGATTAATCAATAAAATAAGGATAATCATTTCTTCTCTCAATCTAAGCACAATATCTATAGCATGGCTAGAAAAGAAAGCAAGTAAGCCATCTAATGCTTATCTGTTTCCATCAGTTTATGAATGCTACATCCACAAAATTTACAAGGTCAAGGTTCAATAAATATATTAATCAACAGGGTAAAGAATTTTCAATATCGTAAAAAGTATAGCAAGGGGAAATTCTGAGAAAAACTACAATGTTATACTGTTCCTCAATAAATGTTTTGGTTAACCTCATGATACTAGAAAGTAGTATAAAGAAGAACAAGAACCTTCTGTAATCAGGGATGCCACGCTCTGTACTTATTCCAGCTCCTGTCAATACTGTGTGCTTGGTACTGTAAATTAAAATTGAAATTCATAACATAAGCAGATGCTAAAATTTGCAAATCGTAAATTATATATATATATATATATGGATGGAAATAACAAAAATCTGAAAATTGCCACTTGCTGGTTGTGCAATATCTATGAAGATGAAATAATTTGAAGAAACAATTAAACCCCACTCATAGAATCGTCTGTGTATTAATAGTGAGAAAGAAAGACCCATTATCAAAAGTAGAATCCTTCCATAGCAAGGTTCCCCCAACTGATTAGATCGTATATAAATACGGATCTAACAAATCACATACACGGATATACCATTCCTTAAAATCAGTGGCATACATCTCTCACCAAACACACTTACCATGAAAGAAACTCATTTCAATATCTTACCCATCCCTTTAACACTTCATTGTTCCATATACACTCCAAGTAGCCACCAAAACCGAAATCAGCTTCAACAAAGAAAGAGAACAAACGAAGCACAAACACTACCACCCAAAAGCACAAAGTGGTATGAACAGAACAATATCAATTGAATAGAACAAGACTAAGCGAATGAAAAGAACCTTGCTTCACGGATTCAAAGATGTTGCGTCGTGGAGGAAGTGGAGCCGACGACGGTGGCGCCGGTAAGGGTGGTGCCCTGAAGAGTTGAGAACCCTAATTTTATATTTGGGGAATTGAAAAACTAAGAAACTACTCATGAAATTTAGATTTTATTTGAATTATTTTTATGGTATTATATCAATTAAGATTTTTAATTGATTTTTATTTTCATATCTATATTTTTAATTGGATTTAATAAATTTTATTTAAAATTATTTAGACTAATGTAATTTTAATTTAATGTTATTTAATTAGATAAAATATTTACCGGTAAGAGCTTATATATGAGTACTAGAACTTATAATTCCATGTAAGGTATGGATTCATAAATATTATTATTTATTTTTCAACTATTATTTATTATTTAGAGTATTGTGTAATGAATAATAGGTAAGTTTAAGTTATAAATTTAATTTACTAAGTTGTAAGTAAGAGTAATTGGTTAAGATAAAAGTTGTTACGAAAGAAAGTGTAATTGTAATAAGTTTGGTTAGTGGAAAAATTTTAGAAAATTTATATGTATATTAGTTGGAGTGAATTAGTATAAATTGTTGTGTGTTTTTGACCCAATTTTTATTTAAAATTGATTTTTATTTTTATATCTATATTCTTAATTAGATTCAATAAATTTTTAAAAAATTGTTTAGACTAATGTAATTTTAGTTTATTTGACTTAATTAGATAAGATATATTTATCTGTAAGTGTTGATATATTGGTACTAGAACTTATAAATCGATGCAAGACATGGATTTGTTAAAGTGATATTGTGACAGAAAGTTATATCATTTGCTTAATAAAGTTGTCTCTTTATTATTTGACTTGTATATTTTATATTTAAAGTTATATGTATTTCTCAATTATTATTTGTTACTTATGGAAGTCAGGATTGACTTAGTAATAAATAATAATAATTATAAAGTAAGTTTAAGTTGTAAATTTAACTTACTAGGTTGTAACTAAGAGTAATTGGGTTGAGTTAAAAGTTGTTATAAAATAAAGTGTAATTGTAATATGTTTGTTTAGTGGAAAATCCTTATAGAGTTTACATGTATATCAGTTGGAGTATAAATTATGTGTTTCTGGCCCAACCTTTTTCTTGTTTTCTGTTATTTGTTAGATAAATTAAATTTTATCCTGTCTTGCAATGTTTTTTCTCCTAAATTGCTTTACAATCCTTTTTAATTATATCATTAAATCTTGAAGGTTATTTTGCATAAAGTTTATAAACAACACGAGTCAATATTTATTCTTCTTGTGTTGTGTTTATTCTTTCATTTTAACCGTTATTGATAAAGTTCAAACCAACACCAAAACACATCCAACATAAAATTCTAAGGATCAAATTAGAATTTACTCACAAAGAGCACATGGACGAACATAAAAACTAACAATCTAGAAAATTAAAAAGAGACTGAAATAAAGACACATTACAACTCAATTAACAAACTAAGAAAACAATTTTATGACAACAACTCAATAGATCATCTAATCACAAAATATATACTTCTAAGCATATAAAAAGTCAACAAAAATCTAAAAAATAGGCATTTATATAAAAATGCACATAAAATGTTTGATGAATTAATTTCATATTAAGATTTACTTGTCTTACAATTATAATAACAAACAAAACAAAATATATATTTCATTTTATTCCTCATTGCACATTCCTTTTGTTCATTTTCCACAAACAAAATGAAATGTAAATTTTGTGATACTTTGTTAATTTTCGCAGCAAAATGTATATTCCATCAAGGACATTTAAAGCGAACTTAGCAAAAATTAGGATGAATTCAGCAATTCCCTTCGATAAGTAAAATGACACCTAATTTGTTGAAGCCAGAAGCAAATTTGTCGTAGTAAGTGGGGGGGCTCAAGCTCAATGCAATAAATGGAGGTGACGAAGAAGGAGCCATCAAAACAAACCAAAATCCCGGGAGAACCAACTTAACCCACGGCTGATTAAGTTCATCGGTTACGTTTATTTTATTAATTCTAAAACTGATTATTTAAATTTAACTAGTCAAGTGAATTATAAAAGTTAAGTAAGTGTTCCAATGAATTTTTTATTTTTTTAATTAATTTAAATAAACTGTAATTAATTAATTTAATTGACCCACCAACCCTTAGTGGAACCATTCAGACCAACAAAATAGAAACTCACCCACCAACCCTTAGTGGATCGATTCAGACCAACAAAATAGAAAAGTTACAGTAGATCAGGTCAAGTTATCTTTTTGACAGCTTTACTCATCGAGAGCTACAAGAGACTCTTTTGTAAATGATGAGGCGGGACTTACTGGGATGAGAGGGGTTTACCTGCTATTTATATAAGAACTTAGACTCTTCATAGTAAAATTTCTTTTACAACCGTTGAATAACAATGGGGTACTACCAAATACAAATGCTTTAACATTTGTGTGAGAAAAACTTATACCAGAATTTAAACAACAAAGGCAAATAAAATTTTATTTGGATCGATAAAATTTAAATAACAAAGGAAAATAAAATTTTGTTTGGATCCATAAATACATAGCAAGCCTATATCACAACCATTCGTTCTCTTTTTCACTCCCTGTCTTGTTTTTTCAATATTGATCAATTAATAGTGAAGGTGATACAAATGACTCCAACATGTACAAAGTGAACAAAGTTCATCATGCTCAAGGGTGAGATAAAGATAGATTGCTTCAAAACAACCAGGGAAGAAAACAATGCACCGATGAATGACCTATTGGAAGAGATTCCGGAAACCATTGAACATTTTTAGGGCCCTTAATTCACCAGCTCTCATGTCCCTCAGTTTTCTTCGCAGTATCTGCAACCATTATTAAAAAGCATCCAGAATCAATGACTAACATATCCAGAGTCGTATGCTATCTATGTTGTGTTGTCAAGTTACAAAAGAAAAGCATCAGCCAGCCTATTTTGGAGGTTTACTATTTACTTTTTGGTAATTATATCATCTATTTCAATTCTTCATTTTCTGGGAACAATGAATAAACTTACAGGCTGGACATGCTTGACAATATTCATGGGCATGCATCAACCATAGTCATAATAATAAATTCACTGTTAGGCTATCATGATCACTGCTACGCAAGTGTGACTGGTACTTGGTCACTCCTTAACTTTCTCTAAAAACAATATGTAGTACATTTGTGTTTATATAACACATAAATTCTGTAATTTTACAATTTAGTTTGTTCACTTTTGAACCACTCGAGTGTTTTTGGATCCTTCCCTAACAATGATAACAAACAACAAAAATAATGGGATTGGAATTACTTGTGCCGAGGCCTGAGGTAATGCTTTTCATGTTTATTTGGAAAGAGGAGAAGTGATGTTTGTACATCAAACAAACTATTTGTGGTTTGACAGAGAAGAAGCAGTTCAACACAGAAGCTCCAACCATGTTCTATACTAACTTTAGTTCAAACAACCAGCAATGTTAAGGATTATGAAATGTAGAAACAAAAAATATGCCTAATAAACTTACATATTGAGCACGAAATAATATCCTCCGCTCGCTAGTACATAAGTCCACGGCTAGCTGTTTCAGAAAGAGCCTTCGGTTGAGTTGTTTAGGAGAAGTCACATCCAAATCTAGCGATCCACTTGCCTGCCAGAACTTAGTAAACAACTCCGTTATGATAATTGTGATTGTCATGCAGGTAAAGGGGAAGTGACTAGAATCAGCTCAATTGATACTCAATGCTTGATAAGCTCTTCAAACTATGGCTATCATAATATGTATATATATATATATATACACACACACACACACACACATATATATATATATATAATATATATATATATACTATGGCTATCATAATATGTATATATATATATATACACACACACACACACACATATATATATATATACACACATATATATATACATATATATATATATTATATATATATATATAAAGACATTAAAGCTTCCTTATTAAAGTGTCTCCTTGCCTGTAAGAATTTGTTGTATTTTGATATGCTGGATTCGCAGCTATCTAGTATGAATTGCAATGCCTGCTCCTCTATTTCAGGATATCTCAAATCCTTCTTGGAGGTGGTATTGTTTGATGCTGCAGCAGCCATCTGTTAAAAGAATCACTCATAATTGATATACAGCATCCAAAAAATAATTCTCAAAGATTGTTAAGTGTCAAACCTCTTCAAATTTTCCCCTCATGCTTGAAGGACTAACAGCTAAATAAGCATAAGCCATTAATTCCAATGGCCAACCAATAATCTGTATAGGAAAACACTGAGATCTGATGAAAATAGGACAAAGAAGTTAGTAACAGGTTCAATTACAGGTATACTTCAGAGTTCAGAATGATATCTCAAGAGAAAGTAGATCAGAAAGAAATAATGTTCCCATATGAATATTTAAATCCTAATTTAATCAGGAAACGTATGCAACAACTGGCCATGGCCATTTTGAAGCATGGACACTTCTACAAAGTACTTTACATGCTAAAAAATACAAATTTCATCATATTTTCAACAGCTTAGAAAATTGATAAGTTGGGAAATGCCAAAGTCCTTAGTGAAACCAACATATATGCTGAAAAATGTCAATTGATACGAAGTTTGCAGTGAGCACTTTGATAGGACTTCTAGGTGTATAAAATAGGAAAGCTTCTGAAAACTTTTTTACCAGAACAAAAGACACATAGCTTCATCCTTATAAATATAAATATAGGTACAATTATAAAGTTTAGGTACTCACACTGATAATCCATACTTTTTCAATATTTCTAACTTCTCCTTATAGGACGCATCAGATTTTTTCAGTGACAGTGACACCTCAACTGAATCACTAGGATTAGCGCCTTCCTTTGGAACAAATCCATAAGATAACAAAAGCTCCCCATTTGATTTTTTTCCATATGAAATAAACACCTGTGTAATTTGATGCAGGCAATCAATTGCAATCTCTGAATTTAAATCATATGATTGTGAGAAGAGCTATGTGGTGAAGAATATCACCATCAAATACAGCTCAATCAATTAATATTTTATTTTTGAGGCAATATTGCAAACTGCAGAGGCTTAATTGTTCAACTCGTGCATATAGCTTAGTGAACTTTGGCAAGGAACAAGGAATTTGTATTCCATTTACTACTTGTTTTCTCAAAAGTTAATCTCATTTAACAAATTCCAATGTGCCAATATATGTTTACCTGCTCACCTGGTTGATAGGGTCGGTCTGTCATGAAGACAACTCCCTTTGATGTCTTGTCATAATCCAAAAATGTCTCCACCTAGATCAGTGAAAACAAATGAGCGTTAAACTTCCCGGGGAAGAAGTGGTTGGGAATCTAAATCGTCTTTGGAAAACAACATACATCACAACTATGATTCAGCATATCAGCCCAAGGAACCAAGGCAACCTTTCCATCCATTGAGGGTAACCGAACCTGCATGGTACCAAGATCATGACTGATATGTGCCAACAAACAACCATTTCTATTAAATATGAATCAATAATACCAACTCTCAATGAATTAATTGAATAAAAAGATTACAAATAAAGAAGAAAGAAAAACAAGAAAGCTACATTAGTTTTGTATTGAACAAATATTGAAAATAAAATTATTTATTCTCCCATAGAGATTACTTTTCAGATGTTGCAATTTTGAGAACTATTTTTTCCGACCTTACACATTTAAGCATGTGTTGTTTAGTTTTGGACCTCAACTCTCTTTCAAAATCAGCTCTGTTGTGTATTCATATGGCATTGTCCGTGCATGGATGTTATATAAAAAATATGAAAAATCTCAGTAACCATACTTGGGTTGTGCAGAAGAAAAAGGCAGAACATGGAATTTAATTTGGTTTCATTTCATCTACCAGGTTCACTCACCAAGCGGGAGAAAAGAATACCAAATGACCATTTGAAGGACTCTATGTTGAACACCTGAAAGTCAAACATATATCATATTCAGATCATCGTTATGTTACTGTTTTTCATGAACTATTAACTTTCATCCTGTGTTTAATGTAAGATAATTACCTCAGCAGGGAATAAATCAGGGTATTTGGAAAATATTCTGAGCTTCAAATCATTGTATCTGGAGAAGAAAATGGAAGTAATTATGGCAAGACACAGGATTATTCAATCAAGAAAGCACACTAAATGGAGTCTAAATACCAAAAAGAGAAATGACACAATAAATCCCAGGAGAAATATAAGATACAAACAATTGGTCCTTACGTGCCAATAACATTATTAATCCTTTCAATTGCTCTCTCCCTGATTTGTGAAGCTTCCAAATAACGGTCTAGCTCTGCCTGCGACCTGAAATGACATAAATGCCCCTATTGTAAATATATAATGTAGGGGAATGAAAACCAAAAAAAAATGGTTAAGTATAATCCACTATAATTCACGTACAAAATTTTATCAAAATCAGAATGATACTTTCACAAGGCTTGTAATGTATAAATATTAAATTAAATACATGGGATGTTCTAATTTTGTCTTCACTGACTTTTGGATTGGCTTTTATGATGGAGAGATTATTGTAAAATAATATTCCTATTTCCATTTCTCCCATATTGTCCTTAGCTGACTTGTTTAACATTTCAACCCCTAACTTCCATTCGCCACTCATCAATATTCATTTCTCTCATCCTTCCCACACGCACTCTCAAAAGATTTCATCTTAAAAACAATTCATTTACCAGTAAAGAAGTGAGTAAGGTTGACGAGGTAGAGCTGATATATAATTGCTCCATCGTGAAGATTCCATGAGGCTAGCTTCACTTATGAGGTAAGTTGCAAGCAAAGGCCAATCTGGCACAGAATTCCTTTTCAATATTTCACCAGCTTCAGGACGGCTCCACTCCTAACAACCAAAAAACGCACACACCAAACAGATGTATAAGCAATTACCTAACCTAGATTCACATATTGAATCAACCAAGTATAGCAAAGGCCAATCTGGCACAGAATTCCTTTTCAATATTTCACCAGCTTCAGGACGGCTCCACTCCTAACAACCAAAAAACGCACACACCAAACAGATGCATAAGCAATTACCTAACCTAGATTCACATATTGAATCAACCAAGTATAACCACAAATTTTCAGTAAAGGTTTTTAAAAAGTTTCTGTTTCAAATATCAGCAAAACAACATTTCACTGGAGACCAGACATTAAAATAACAAGCAATGCAAATCTAATACGACTGTTCTTCATATTCATACTTACAGTATCAAACTTAAGTAAGAATATACTGGTGGTATTGTTCTCCAATCAAACTTCGCAATTGTCCTCGATGTTTGTGAAACATATCAACCATGGACTAAATTGATGGATATTCAGTCCAGACTAGTTATATAATTGGGTAAATAGTCATTTTGATCTTGAAAGTGTAAGGTGGTGTAATTAGTTTTCAATAACATGGCCATTTTAGTCCTTGAAAGTAATAAAATTAAAAAAAAAAAAAAAGTCTATGAAAGTACAATTAATTTTTCATTTTAGTTCATGAAAGTGTTTATTAACTATAATTTTAGTCCTAAACTTAATGCATATTAAAATGATAATAAATAAAGACCTTCAACGGCCAAAAACGAATGTAAGTAGTTATTTTCCGGAACCAAAAATGACAGCAAACACTTAGTGAGACTTGAATGAAAAAGTAATTTAGTTTGAGGGACATTTTTTGAATAGGTTACTTGGAAATACTAAAATAACTACTTAACCTATGTAATTGCATAAGTTTAGGTGAGAAATGATGGACTAGTGTAGAAAAATAAATTTGAATTAGAGCAAAATGAATGAATGATGATTGAGGAAAGGGAGAAGAGAGGTTACAGACAGAATCTGGAGTAATGACAAGTGATGGAGGGACAAAGAGGAGATTCTCCCCTTTCCTAATGTTTTTTAAAGCAACAAGCCCTCTCTCTCCGACATCGACTCTCTGTATGCTCATCTTCTGGGGTGGAAGACCTGACTCAGTGAGCCATCTCTGCAGAGTTGAAGCGTTCTCTAACGAGTCAATCTCGCAACCCCAAGCGACGGAGGAAGCAGACACTGAGACTGAGCAATGAATTTGGTGTTGCTTGCGTCGTGACACTACACTTAGCTGACTCTTACGGTGACCCACATCTACATGCCTAACACAAGGCACCAGAGTTGAGTACAACAGTTTTCTTGAAGCTTCACCCATCGCCCTCGTAACATGTAACGTAACACAACCCTTCAACCTTTTTCAACCTTACCTTATCTCCTCAACCACACTTACAAACAGATTTATGCTATGCATCGTGCTAGTTTCATTCAGTGCCTCCACGTGTACCACTTCTCATTCTTAGTTTAATAATCTATTCAGTTATTTAATATAATTTTCATAATATAAAATATCAAATTTAAATTTAAGTTCTCATTAATTAATACAAACCACTTTAAAGTATTAACTTTTTCTTTACATTTATTCTATTTAATTATATAAACTTTATCATGTAACTAAATCATATTTGATCCTGTAAAATCCTTTTTAATTTCATCTTAATTCTTAATATTGAAAAATATAAAGATTAAAAATAAAATTGTAGCATATTTATATTTATTGTAGCATTAAATGTAATACATTATGTTGCGACATTCGGTTAGATTATTGATATACATTAGAATAATACTCATAACGGATACCCTTTATATGTAATGGTTGCCCAAAATTTAATGAATTATGAGATGAATGAAAATTTTAAATTTATCAAGAAAAATTGATGAAACACTTCATAAAATAAAATGAGTATCAGTTTTATCCTTTTATCCTTATGCAGTCATACTCCAATTAATTTGATTATTCTTGCAAAGTCTATTTAAATAAAATACATACTTAACAAAAATTATCATTTAAATCAAAATGAGATAATTAAATATTTACCGAAAGACGTATTCAAGAGAGTTAAAGAGGATTCCGCCAAATATTTATCAAAAGTCGTACTAAATATAGTATGAGAGGATGTCATCTAACATATATATTTGTTGTGCAGATTCATTTTTTCATGTTTGAACCTCAAAGTAGGAACAACATTTTAACATTTTACATTTATGTTGACAAGCTTATGCTTCATTAAATGTTGAGTTTTTGAAGTTGTTGAATTTAACTACTACTTTGACATCTTTATCTATATAAAGTCTCGAGTTTGAAGATTTAAAATTTGCGAGAATGTTTTGTGTTCAAATAATACAAGATTATGATAATCTTACTTTGTATAACTTTTCTTCTTCATTCATGGTAAATAATCTATAGTGTGCTTTTTGTTGTAAATATCTCTCAGTGTGTAGGTTGAAACTCTCTAAGTTAAACACTTCTTTATTAAAATTCAATCCACGGTCTGTAGTAGTCGATCTAAATAAACTCTAATCAAATAATATTTGTTTAACTTGAATAAACTAGGTACAAATAGTCGAATATTTAACCCTAATATTTAGGTTTGTTAGCATGAAAAAGGTTGTGTCTAAAGAATCATTAATAGTTAGAAATGGTCAGAATCTAATAATACTTTTGTAAATAAACTAAATGTAGTATTTTATAAAAGGAACCACTATACATCTTTTTGTGTTTTTTTTATTATTTCTGTTATTTCATTATTAACTAAGTTACATTATATGTATTTCGTTTATTCATCAATTTAATTAGTTGATCTTGTGTTTGAATTATGCTAAATTCAATCTTTCAAAAGTAAAATTGAAAAGACTTATAAAAATATTTTAAAATATAATTCAACTTCCTTCTTATATTTTCATCCGTAAACATAAAAATGATTCATTTACATTAATACAATGGTTGACTTACATCCTTTAATAACTTTTTGGTATGTGAAAATGGATCATAAAATATATATATATATATATATATATATATTTCAATATCATAAAAAATATTAAAACTATTATTAAATAATTTTAAAATTACATAAAAATTTAATTTACACGATCACGTTAATAAAAACATCAAAATTAACCATTGAAATACCAAAAGTTATTAAGAAGTGTCAAGACTTATATTTTTATAAATATAAAAAGAAGTTTTTAATTTTTTCATAAAATTATATTAAGAAATAAATATTTTTCTAATTTTTTTTCATACAGATAAATTAAAATCAATCTAGAAATTAGCGTGTTACAATTCTGATAACGATATTTTATTATAATTAACATTAATTGAATTATTTTAATTAAAGAGGCTAAATATCTTCTATAATTAGAAAATTATTTATAGAAAAATCTATAAAAAGTCTGTAAAGTGAATGTTATAAAATAAAAAACATAATTATATATAGTCGAAGAAAGAGAAATATAAATAATGAATTTCATTAAACAAAAGAAATTTATGATATAATAATTAAGATGCATTTAGAGTTGTTTTATTTAAATAAAATAGAAATTGTATAAGCTTATATAAAAGAATGCATCAAGTATGCATGATTGATTGTACCAGTCAAATGTTATATAAGTTAACATTCCTTACTTTATGAAAACCGTGTTATCTGGTAAAGAAAAATGAAGAATGTATTATTTTATTTTAGTGTATCTGCTCTTAATTTCATTAGCTTAAATCTTGAAAGAAGGAGAGGAAACTATGTTTGAAGCAGTAAATTAATGAATTATCTTTAGTGGGATTAATTTGAAATGTTAAGAATGGAATGATGAAACGGATGTATGCATGTACTATGTATATATGTGGGTTTATCCAAAACAAAAAGTAGATGCGGAAATTGGAATAGCCGAATAGCCATAACCATAAACCGAAGCAGCAATGCGCACTTTGACTATGTTGCTCGCTCAACCAATTTGCTTGTATCGCAACTTTGCCACTCTCAAAAGCAACAACAGTTTGAGAACAACTATAGGGTCCTCTAGGAGGTGTTGCTTTGTAAAACCACTATATGTCACAGCAAAACCCAAAACCAAAACCCCGTTTCATAAAAAGAGTGCTCTCCAAATCTGCCATAGTTTGAAGAAAGAGAGCCAATTTGGTGATAATGGGAATGGAAGAGACTGGACAACATCCATTCTGCTCTTTCTCTTGTGGGCTGCACTCATGTACTATGTTTTCTTTCTCACCCCAAACCAGACCCCAGTAAGTATGCATCTCCGTTAACTAAGCTAATCAACTATCACATTCAGTAAAATAAAATTCTTTCCTTTTATTTTAATCTGTGAGATCATTATTTTGTTTTCCATTCAGTCAAGGGACTTGTATTTCTTGAAAAAGCTCCTGAATCTGAAAGGAGATGATGGTTTCGGAATGAATCAAGTGCTGGTATCATTGTGGTATATAATGGGCTTGTGGCCGTTGGTTTATAGCATGCTCTTGCTTCCTACAGGACGAAGGTACTTCCCTTTGATTTATATTTCCCTCTCACATAAATAATATTGTTTCTTCCATCTGATTGCAAAACATTGATAAACATCCACCAGTATCTTAAGCTTTTAGGAGAGTTGTCCTTGACATGGTAAGCTGTAGGGGACTCTATCATGGACCGAATCTCCTTAAAACTTTAGTTGTCAGGTGGAGGATCATAAATAGTAAATTGTAAGATTCAAATACAATAAAAGAAAACTTCAAATGCATTATAAAAATGATGCATAATACTCTATGTAACAACAGTGTTCTGTATAATAATACATTGCCTACTTCAATTCTTGGGTTGTGGTTAAACAATACCATGAAAGCTAGTTGTTATAGTTGGGAAGCCAAGGCCTTCTAAACTCACAGTAGAGTACCATACTTCTGATGTGAGATTCAAGTCACATACTCATTGCAGCCCCCGCAACCATGCCAGTTTGCTATGCACTAGATCTTTGACTAGTCCCTGGTGAACACTGCAATTACAGCATCACCATCAGTGTCAGCACGTTTGTTGTTTAGAGACATGGTAGAAGGCTCTACTACCAATTGATATAACTCGTGATAGACATAGCAAGAAAGGTCAATCTTTTTTGACTAATCAGGGAACTATCCCTATGAGAATGATATGCTCTCCAGATATTTCAAGAGGTCTACTCTGGATCACTCCTTACAACTTTCTAATTCTGATAAAGTTCCCTCACAGTAACTCGTTATTCCTCTTTTATAATTAGTAAATGGTTTACACTTTATAACAAAAAAACTACCCCAAAATCGTTATTCGTTTTAAAATACATTTGCTTAATCACAGGCCTGCTATCAGGGTTCAATAGAGTTATCTTTCAGGATAAGTAGATTTTTAACCTCTATACTCTGGAGTTTTATCTAATACCCTCACAGTTTCAAGATTAATGTTCAACCCATTTGTGCTTCATGAAAATCAGTCAAAATAACTTATTTGACAGAATAGTAGTTTGGAATGACATACCCTGTCACTGCTATCTTAATTCCACATTACTGCCATGTTAACTACATTAGTGCTTTGAATGCCATATCAAGAACTTTACAAGTTTCCAAATGTAACTTATTATATGGAGAATGAATGATAAGGTATTTTCGTATGTATATGTCCTATTTGACAATGCCTGAAGCTGATTTCATGTCTTCCCTTCATTGTTCTACAGCACAAAAAACAATATTCCGGTATGGCCCTTCCTGATACTTTCATGTATTGGTGGTGCATATGCACTCCTTCCTTATTTTGTACTTTGGCAACCACCTGCACCTCCTGTTGAAGAAACTCAGCTTAAAACATGGCCTTTGAAATTTCTAGAATCAAAAGTAACTGCAATGGTAATGCTTATCTCAACTTCATCTTGCAAAGTTGCTGACAAATCATACTTATCTAAATAATGATTCCATTGTTTGGTGATTTTGCTTAGATAAAATCCAAGGTAAAACACCCCCATTGCTTTGAAAAAAAAAACATTTTACATCATCGTGTATTTTATTCTCTTGCTTAATCACAGTCCAATTCCAGCAGCAAAGCATCACTATTTGAGTTTTGCTCTTTTTTAAAGTCTTTTGAATCTACAATAATGAAAATCAATCAGTGCTTTATCTTAATACAGTATATATTTGAGTTACAAAATGATTAAAAATTTCATGGCTATGCTTGCATTTACAGTGTTCTGTATAATAACATTAAGTCACACACAAACAGACACTAGGAAATATTGCATTTAATAGTTGTATATTATGTAGATGGAATCAAACATTTGGCAAGGTTTTCATATAAAATAAATTTTTAAATATTAGATGGAATCAATCTTTCTTCTATATTTTATGCTTCCTCTTTCAACTTATTCTTGAATGATCCAATCAATAAAATCAGTATATGAAGCTGGGAATGTAACAAATCAAATTCACCGTGAAACTGAATTAACCATGATTGTTTAGAATAGTTTTTAGAAGCCGCAGTCCAAGACATTCCCTTTAGCATGTATTAACCTTTTCTGATAGACTTGCCTCATAAACATGCAGTCAGCATGTCCTTATTATGAAAGATCTAATGGGAAGAACGCCATTGACTCTTGTATAGCATAATCACACTTGACTCTTCGCTTTTATTTTTTATTTTATTTTATTGTAGTATTTAACTTACCTTACTTGGAGATCAGATATCACTTGCTGCAGGGGTAGCCATCATAACTTATGCTGGTCTAGCTGGAGAAACTGTGTGGAAAGAATTTTTCCAGTACTTCAGGGAAAGCAAATTTGTAAGTTCATACTTTGCATTTCATGAAGTTAGCATGACTTTTCATTGTATACTTCACTATATATAAGCTGGAGCAATGCCATACACTTTTCTAATCTTTCCATGCTGATCTCTGCTAATGTAGAATCAATCAACAATTGCTAGTCTATCAGAACCTAGTAACTAGGCGAAATATATGGCTAAATTAAAATCACATAATAGGAAATGGGCAATACTCTTTAGGTGCTAAAATTGGTTTTCATGTTGCAGATCCATACTACATCCATTGACTTTATTATACTTTCCACATTTGCACCGTTCTGGGTTTACAATGACATGACTGCTCGAAAATGGTAGGCTACTTGCCATATAAGTTTTTATTTCCATCTTTACATATAGATCCTAGTCCTAGTTATATAAAAGTCAATCTAGGATATATTTTGATGTTAATTCAATATGCAGGTATGACAAAGGTTCTTGGCTTCTCCCTATATCGTTGATACCATTTTTAGGGCCTGGTTTGTACCTTCTCCTGCGCCCTACATTATCAACTGTGGCCATTTCACAAACTCCTGTTGAGCCTGAGTAAAATTTCATGTGATGATTGCCAAGTGCCAACAATACAAATACACATTTTCTATGCATCAAAATTGAACTTGATTTAAAGTAATGGTTAAAAAGACAGTTTGATTCAATAGAGTCCATAGCATGGTGAAAGTAGCTTATCACCGTACTCACTAGTCCTAAAAATATTGAGATCCATCAGCTTATGCATCTTATGGGGAGATGGAACCCTTTCTTCTACTGCTGTATGTAATGATTTCTCGAGAGAGGTGTCGCGTTTACACATTTTTATTATTAGATGAGAATCATGAGATCCAATTGCTTAGAAAGAGCATATTGCTTTTATGACATTATTTAGTAAATCTTACATAGTGCTCAAGTAGCTCTAGGAAAAAATAGGGAGTCCTTGCCATTAATTAACGTCCTTCCAAGTGCTTTTTTCAGCAACAACATATGCAGTCCTCTTTATTAGGGGCCTGGTGTTCTATTTAGGGAGTTATACTTTGCACCACATTTTTTTAACTTATTGTATCACCCTTTATTTAGTTTTTTTTTAGCTGGTAGTTTAAAAAAAAAAAACCCTTGTCTAACCTTGGAAGTGAATTTACAAATAATTCCTGGAAATCTAATTCCGTAAAGTATTTAAAAAACCTTGATCTGCACGCAATTATTTTTGGAATCCGTACTGTAAATATTCTAGCCTATGTTATGGATTTAGACATTCGATCGTTTAAATTTGCAAAAAAATATTGAAAAAGGTTTCTAAGTTTTAATGGGGAATTTCAAAATATCCAAGAAATTTGGATGGGGAATTTGGCTGTGTTTGGATGGGGAATTTCAAAATATCTAAGAAATTTAAATACTTAGCATTTCCATTGTCTTGATTTAAATTCCTTTAATTTTATATTCATCTTGTTTGGATGAATCAATTCAATTTCTTGCATTTTAATTTCTTTGTTTGGATAAAGTAATTTAATTTTCAAGAAATTTAAATTTTTATTTTTAAATTTTTATTTAAAAATTAAATTTTAATATTGAATAAAAATAAATATTAATCATTTTTAAATACTTAAATATTCAAAATAATTTTAATGTTACATGATGAATTTTAATGTTTCAAAATATTTAATAATTAATTTTTTAATATTGAATAATTAAAAACATAATAAATAATTAAATGTAACTTAATTAAAAAATTTAAATTGCATAGTCTCGCAATAATTTTAAAAATTATTAGAAATAAATAATTACATAACTTGATAATCGTGAAATTATTTTAAATTATTAGAAAATGTGTGAGGAACTGAAGAGTTGAGAGAGAGAATCGTGAAATGACTCAAAAGGAATTGAAATGTCACACTTTTACATGGAATTTGAAATTTCTCAAATTTACTCATTTGAAATTCCTTCTCAAAATGACATCATTTTAAATTCTTCAAAAAAATTTATCCAAACAAATCAATTGAATTGACAGTAATTCAATTTCTCAGAACAAATGAATTGCTTCAATCAATTACCTCATTCAAACACAGGGTTAAGGTTATGGATGTGTATAATCTGTGTCGTGTTTACGTATTATATATGTGTTTATATATTGTAGATTTATAAATATGTAAGATTCCATATTTCAGAATGTATATACTTACGAATTGTCCAACTTCATAATTTAAATTTGCAAAATGGATAAAAGTTTTCTTAATTTTAAAATTATGGATTTGTAAAACCTTCTATGGAACTTTTTATGTAACACATAACAAATGAAGGTAGATTTGTTTATTCTAGATCACAAGCAATAACATTTCTAAACCTCCTGTAAATTTGTTTTTATACTTCCATCACTTTTTAATTACAATTTTGACGTATAAATGCAAAAAAATTATATTTTTGCCCCACCACCTTTTAAGTAAAACTTGTATTATTTTAAAAGTTATTTTGGCCCTTTAACTTTTAAGTTTGAGTCAATATTGTTTAATTTGACTTGTCTTTGTCTTCTTAAGAGCAGTAGATAAATTCATCGCGTGTGTTATTATATCTCGGTATTGTAATATTTTAAAATTTAAATAATTTAATTTCTTTTTTTTTCTCTTTTTTATTATTTAACATAAATGTATATTTTTCAAATTTTAATATTTATTTTTAATTATTTTTAACCCTACAAATACAATAATATTTTTATATATTTTTTTCTTAATATAAATATTTTTGTATGTATTCAACGCAGATTAAATAAAAATAAGTTTTTAATATTTGTTCTCCAATTTTAACTTTATATACAGATAGATATTATTCAGCGTACTTATTTGGACGGATCCACAATGTAGTCAACAAAGCAAGTAATTCATAAAAACTTATTTTAAAGTGGTTAAAGAAAAATGGCATAAATGAAGAAAATTCTGAAATTGTGGAGGGGTATTTTGATTATTTGAAGACCAAATCGAGGAAACCCAAGAAGGGAGGGAGGGAGTGTTCCTCGTTTGTTGTTCTTTCCGTTTCGATTAGGATTCAATTCTATTGTTCCACAACGAGTCGGACACTGAGTACCGAAGAAGATGGGAATGAAACAAGTCATTAAAAACCTCGACGCCTTTCCTCGCGCCGAGGATCACTTGTTGCAGAAAACCCAATCTGGGGCTCTCGGTATTCATTCATTCACTCTATTTTTCCTTCCCAATTTTTTCTTTCTTTCTTTTTTTAATCTTAATCCTTTCTCTCTCTTCTTTAATTTATTTTAATGTGTTGCATCGCCGTTTTGATCGTTGGGTTTGCGTTGCAGTATCCGTAATTGGTCTGATTATAATGGTCACATTGTTTGTGCACGAGCTCGGTTATTACCTTACTACTTACACCGTCCACCAGGTTTTCTTTTCTTCTTTTATTTCTTCTTTCTTTAAGCTTGTTTAATAAGCACTTATTATGCATTTGTTGTTTATATAATTGAAGAGAGAATCAAGTTAAATTGTTTAATGAAATAAGCTTCCCATAAGCTAAAATGAACTTATGCATAAGTTAAAAATTAGCTTTTGAAGAAGCTAGTTTGAATTTCTACAAATCAACTTGTAATTTTAGCTTATGAAGAAGTTATATATATATATATATATATATATATATATATATATATATATATATATATATATATATATATATTTCCTTTCTATTTTCTTCTCCTATAAGACCTTATGGAGAAGTTTATAACTCAAACAGACCCAAAAACAACTTATAGCATACATAAGCTCTTCCAAAGCACTTACATATAACCATAGGATAAGTACAGATAAGCTGTGAATAAGCTCTTCAAAGCGATGCTTATATATATCCATTTGGTTTTCACTTATGCTTGCCTTCTGCAGATGTCAGTGGACTTGAAGAGAGGGGAAACTCTTCCGATTCATATTAACATGACATTTCCTGCTTTACCTTGTGATGGTTAGTTAGTGTGGTCTTTTTGTCTATTTGAAGTTTTTGTGGGGTTTTGTTTTGGGTTTCAATGTGGGCTTGTGTGTGTGTTTTGAAATTCTGAATGCTGTTTTTTGTCTATGTGGGCAGTTTTGAGTGTTGATGCAATTGATATGTCGGGTAAGCATGAGGTGGATCTTGATACAAACATTTGGAAAGTAAGTTCGTTTGTTTTTCATAATAATATATCTCATTGAAGAGTGAAGAGTCTGTCTAGAAGTGTGTGTTGATTTGTGGTGATACGTATCATGATGCTCAGTGATATGTAACTTCAAGTATATCATTGAGATGTAGTGATATTTATCTTAAATATTATTGCAATATAGTGATGATATGTATCTTGAAGTATATTGAAGGAGATTTACAAATAACCCACATTTAAGATGCACATCATCACTACCCTCTTATGCTGGTTGTGGGGGTTCATTTATCAGTATTGTTTCATATAATTCTAGTCAATAATGTTTTATAGCAGCCATTGCAGCTTGCACTGTGTTGTGTTGTGATGACGTGTTATTGTGGATAACTCATTCTTAACTCTTGAATGTTTTATTGGTTCTGTGATCACTGCAGTTTTGCAAATTTGCAGTTGTACTAGTAACTTAGCAATGGACAAAATACCCAATTTGTTCACCCCTTTTCTTTAGTCATATTTGTTTTTTTGTTTGTTTTTGTTTTAGGATTTTATGCCATTTTTTTGCTTCAGGAGTTCTTTACAGTTAATTTCTCCTTTACCCTCTATAAAACATAGTAGCCAAAATCTTTTGCTGGCCATTACACTCCCTTTTCTTGACCTTTCCATGAAAACTTGACCCCTTTCTCTTTGTGCAATAGCTTTATCTGTCTTTTCCCTGCCTTGTATTTTGAACTTCAATTCTCATGTCCCTTTCTTGTGTTTGAACTTGTTGGCCAGCAGTATGCTGATGCTACAAAGTTAATTTAAATTGTGTTTCAATTGCTTGTGTTTATTTCTACCTCTAGTAGATTGTTTAGACTTTTTGTCTCTATTATATTTCATTATTAGTGACAAATATGCCTTAAGTTTTGAGTAATTTTTTTCTAGCATTTGTGTGAGTTGTATAAATTATTGTTTTTTATTCATTATTATTTCCTGTTATAGCAGCCTTATTGCAATGTGCCATATTGCTATAACATTTTTGAAGTTAGTTGCTCCATATTGAATCACAATCTCAACCACTTGAGATCTTATTTACTCACAACAACTAGTCTAAAGCTGGTTTGCACATCCACTCGAATTCAATGTTTTTTAAGGAGGGTCAGATTCATTGAGATTGATTAACAATAACAAAGAAAATGCTATTTGTTGACCTCACTACCTTTTTCAATTCAAAGAATCAACTAGTTGGATGTTTTCACTAAGTCCTTTGTGACGTTCTCCAACAAACAAGCATGGGGCATAAGACTTATATGCTTTTGCTTGAGTGAGCATATTGAGTGCATTACTATGTAAATATGTATAGATTCATTGTACATGTTATAGTCTAACCAAATCATATACCTTTAATAATCAGGAATTCATATCATTGTATCTATCATACTGAGTTTATTAATTAATTTGATAAATTCGGCCTCATTGTTTAGTTGAGACACATGATCCATTATATGTTATTCTCTGTTTAAGCTCAACAAAGATACTAAAAATTATAATCTTATTTCATGTGTAAGGTGATTATTATAAAATATGGTGAACATTTGTGTTAAGTAAATTTATCTAACTGTTGTTTTTCTTTTTAATACGCTTATGGTTAAGTAAATTTATCTAACTGTTGTTTGTCTTTTTCATCCTCGTGATTAATCATTATTTGCACTAATTTGTTTGCATTTGTTGCAGCTTCGATTGAACAGTTATGGCCATATAATTGGCACTGAATATATATCTGATCTAGTCGAAAAGGAACATACCAATCACAAGCATGGTAATTTCTTGTTGCATTATATGTATATATCTATGATTTCAAAAGTCTAGTTTAAAATTCCATAAAATATTGTTGCTCGGGTTGAATTTCTGTTATATTTGTTCTGGATGAAAAAGGAATGCTTTTCTACTTGTCTTTCTATTATTTTTCAAATAATTAGTTGTAAATGTTGGACTGAATATCTTACTTAAAGGATGTGTGATATATTTCATGTCCTTCTGGCATTACCTGTTTTAGTAGAATAGGCATATAGATACTACTTGGTTATTGGTAAATGTTATATTCAAAAATCGTTCATGTGCCTTCATCCAATCGCTCAAGCATTTAGGAGAGTAGGTTCTTAACATGGGATGAAAACCTCTGTGCCATTATGACCATGTGAGCAAAAAGGATTGAACAATAATTAGAATATTTAGAATTGCATGAGATAATTTCCCTGCACCTGTCAATGCGTAGTATAGGACTGCAACTAATATCTTCAACTCAAGTACCAGGTTTAAGTGATAAAGTCAAAATTGTAGGAGATTGTTATCTCTTAAAGATAAGAACTAATCAGTTGTTATATCTTATCTCTTAAAGATAAGATTAGATTCTAACTGAATAGGTTGAGATAAAGATAAGACTAGATCCTATCAGATTTTGTGAAAATTATTTAGTTATTTTGTTACCTTTATCATGTACACTCTGGTTATAAATAAAATCTGTGTGTATGCTTAACACACACAATTTCCCATCTAATTTGACATGTGTCTAATTTGACATGGTATTAGAGCTCCTGATCTTGGGAGACTCTGCATCCGCATTTTTTCCGAGTAGCCTTCATTGCTGCTTCGACATTTTTTGCAGGCAGCCTTCATTGCTGCTTCAGCATTTTTTCCGGGCAGCCTTCATTGTTGCTTCAGCATTTTTTCCGGGCAGCTTTCATTGCTACTTCGGCATTTTTTTCGGGCAGCCTTCATTGCTGCTTCGTCATTTTTTGCAGGCAGACATCACTGCTGCAACTGTTTTCCAGGCAGCCTTCATTGCTGCAACAACATTTTTTCCGGGCAGCCTTCATTGCTGCAACAACATTTTTCTGGGCAGCCTTCATTGCTGCAACGGCTTTGTTTGCAGGCAGCCTTCATTGCCGCAACTGCATTTTTTCCGAGCAGCCTTCATTGCTGTGACGGCTTTGTTTGCAGGCTGCATTTTTTCCGAGCAGCCTTTATTGCTGCAACTACATTTTCTCCCGACATCCTTCATTGCTGCAACCGTATTTTCTCAGTGCCTAGCCATTGCTTCCGTTGGCCGCCGGCCGGAAATTTTTTGGCAATGTTTTCGATTGGGACCACCACCATTATAAGCGGAATTCACCGATCTGCAAAGCCCAGTCAGTTTCGTCTTCATCGGACAACTCATGCCGTCCTACGGTCTTTATTTCCTGATCTTGCAAGCCGGTTGAAAGAATTACATTCACCGGCTTGAGAGGGAGTGTTGAAGATAATTATTCCATAATTAGTGCAGATTCTATTTTCTACTTATTAGGACAAATTTGGTATTGATTTGATTTGTATAGCCTTAATTACTTGTTTCCTTAATTAGGTTGTACTTAGTCGTCAACTTGCAGACATACTCACCAAACGGCTGAACTGCACTAACTTTGAAAGAATTATATCTAAGCTGGGAATGGAGAACACCTACTCACCAGCCTGAGGGGGAGTGTCAAAACTATAAGAGGTTGTTATCTCTTAAAGATAAGAACTAATCAGTTGTTATATCTTATCTATTAAAGATAAGATTAATTAATCAGGTTGTTATATCTTATCTCTTAAAGATAAGATTAGATTCTAACGGATTAGATTGAGATAAAGATAAGATTAGATCCTATCAGATTTTGTAAAGATTATTCAGTTACTTTGTTACCTTTATCATGTACACTCTTATTATAAATAAAATCTATGTGTATGCTAAACACACACAATTTTCCGTCTAATTTGACATGTGTCAAATTTGACAAATAAAGATATTATCTAACATAGATATGGACATTGTCTAATATAACCGACAAAGACCAAACATTCAAACTCATTAAGATACTTTGGAACTCCCTTTGAGAATTTCTCTGTCTCAGTCCCGATGAATTTACACTTATATCTGATTACAATTTAAATCCTATATAAAAGTTGACTCCTAAGAAATAACGATATCTCCCCCTCAAGTTGCATATTAAGTTAATCCTTGCAAAGCAAAAAGATTTGGGGAAGATGTGTGTTAGTTGATTGTTATAGTTCACAAATGAATTACGGTTTCCAAGGTTGTCAAAATTAAAATTTTACGTAGGATCAGAAGCAAAACACGTAAATTGTGTGATCACAACGAGGATCATACAAAATCTTCCTAAAAATGAGTCACGTGTGTAAATATATGAATTAATATTCAAAACACAATTAAACTTAATTTGAATTTTTATGCTTCCAAAGACCCTCCGAAGGCTTAATTGACCTCATCTTGCTGTCCAGTGCTGCTACGAGGCTCTCTCTGTTTTGTTTTGATCTTGTTTGGTTTTTGAATCTCTCTTCTGAAGGACCCCCTTGTGTTTGGATGCTTCCTCAGTTTATGTTTTCCTTGCACCTCCTGCTGTTTGATGGCTCCACTTGCTTTGCTGCACCTCTCTTGTTTAGTGGTTCAGCTTAGTTTCAGGATTGTTCTTGCCCTAATGTCTGCTTTTGTTCGCTTATGCTATTAATCGTATTCTTCTAAATTCATATTCTAGATTAACTAGTGTGATGCTAAGGGCTAAAGATTTGATTGTGTATATCATATTAGAACAAGACACAAGTATAAGTTCATCTCTCCCTTACATTCTTGTGAAGTGGTTTTTTTTCCCACTTACACCTTATAAAAACTGTGGACAGATGATAATAAACATCACCATGAGCACGAGCATGAGCATTCAGAACAGAAAATTCATTTGCAAAACCTTGATGAATCTACTGAAAATATTATCAAGAAGGTGAAGGAAGCGATAAAAAATGGTGAAGGATGCCGGGTATAAATTCTAAAATTACTTTACATGAATTATTTTTGGTGGAATTGTGTCCAAACTTAACAAAATCTTGACATATTCTTCAATGCTTTGCAGGTTTATGGCGTTTTAGATGTTCAGAGGGTTGCTGGAAATTTCCACATTTCAGTACATGGACTAAATATATATGTTGCACAAATGGTAAAATATTATTATGTCTTCATTAACCTACCAAAATATAGTGTTAAAAATGCTACAGACTGTAACTCATTGACTAGATTTGCTAAAGCTTACAGGTGTAGATATCTTTAGGAGAGTTGAAGGCACTTTCAATAAAATTACACTTTGAATTCTTTTTGAAGCCTTTTGTTTTACATTCTGTCCTGAATTTTCATTAATGAGTAAATATGCAGAACTTATGTCACAAGAGTGATTCTATCTAAGTGAATCACTGAGTATTGCAATTTTCCATTTGAGTGGGAGGAAGTTTATAGGCCTTTATTATATAAATAGATGTCTCCTGTTGCATTGTAAGGCTTTACCTTGGTTGATACTTGGGAGACCTCATGTAAGAGATTTGCTGTTAATTTCTGGAGTTGTATATGGAGAAATCCATGGGCCTTGATGGCTTCACCACTGCTGCTTCTTTCTAAAGATTTACCTGATCTGTATCTTTAGGAATTTAGGAAAATGAGGAAGTAAAACTTGTATGTATTTATCAATTGTGGTTTGTGATATTTGGTTAGTGTGGCATTGTTTTACATGTGTGTGTGTGTTTATGTGTTTGTGTATTACAATTTCAGTTCTATAGCTAAGATAAACCTTCCCTTTCTCTTTTGGTTGAATCACAAAATATCACTTCTCAATTATAAGAAAAAGACTCACTCCCAATGGGTAGCAACTGCAATGCTGTATCTCTGCACAAACAGTAGGGACTTCCAAAAACCATGACCTAGTTTAGTTATTTGCCAATGATATCAATTTATACAGGGATAAATTTCCATTTCTATTCTTAATTAGTGCAGATAGATTTACTCCAATGCGACTTTCAGTAGCTTGTATGAGTCCTTCCTGTCTAAAATTTGATTAGAAAGTTGCACCTCTGATTCGTGATTTGTTGTATATCAGATAGTAAACTCTGTTGTGATGGTTTTCTGCAGATCTTTGACGGATCAAAGAATGTGAATGTAAGTCATGTTATCCATGATTTATCATTTGGCCCCAAATATCCAGGACTTCACAACCCACTTGATGACACAACAAGGATTCTGCATGATACCAGTGGAACATTTAAATATTATATAAAGGTTTGTGATTTGGTTGCTTTATTGAATAACCTTTGCACCTGGCCTAAGTGACAGTGCAGTTAGCTATGATTACACCATGCTCCTCTCTGATAGTTTGAACTTAGGAGAATGCAATTTTTTTGCGTCTCCTTTTTCCACTACCTAGATTTTTTTTGTGTGCATGCTAAATGCTAATGAAATGGGCTGTTAAATATTTGTCGACAGAAAATAAAATTAAGATTGTGCAGAGGACCAAGTCCTGGGTAACAAAATACTGACATAATCCAAACCATGTTTTCCTCTCTCCCCTAATGCTATACTTATTCTGCTTTCAAAACCTTCAACTCTTGTGTGGTTCTCGCTTTTCTCTTGATTGTAGTTAAATCCAGTTAATCAAACACCTGTAATATAGCTGTGTTAAGCCAGCTAATCAAACAGTTAAGATTGTGATTATTCTGTCATGTACTTATTTGTGGAAATAAAACATCTATACATCTATCCATCAATTGCCAATTTCCCCATATATTCCTGTTGAAAAGCAAGAGGCTTTTAGAATGGCAAAGGGAAAACACTTTAATGATCTGGATCGGGTGCAAGTATCCAATATTAACACTACCAAGTACCAATGCAAAATAACATTCAATGCTAGAAGCCTACAAAGCTTGTCATTTCTTACTAACAGAAAACCCATAAATAAAAATAAAAAAAAGCAAAGAAAAACCAAGATCTAAAAGAATTCAACCTAAGTGTAATAGCTAGGTTGAATGTTTATTATAAAACCTGGTTTGGTTTTTCTAGTTTGTATGTGAACTTTTGAATTTTTGCTGGAAATTCTTAGAGCTTGATATCTAATTTTCTAGATTTGGGTCTTGTCTTCTGGGTTTAGAGTCAATTAGAGATTTAAATACTTTTAGTTTTAGCTGATGGATCTTGAGAACAGCATAGTGTTTATGTCGAGAAAGAAAAAGAATGAGACATAGGATGAAATCCGTGTAACTACAATAACAAGATTATCAAGTTACTCTTGTTAACATAATTTAATTACATAGCATAATCTGCCCTCATACTATAACCAGCTAATTACATTATTTCTAACTCCTTTCTGTAATTTTTTTGTATCGAAATCAATGATAAGTTTTTGATTTTGGTTTAGAAGAATTGCTATTTTTAGATTGCTCAATGTAATCACTCCCTTGGACTTTAAGTTATATCCCCTTAATTGATAGTATTGGTCAGACTTCTTTCTTGACCAGCCACAATAAAATAAACTACTTTGAATGCGTTATTTCTCTTCCTTTATTCTGTGAAAAAGCTAGCAACTCCTGAAGTGAGAATGAGAGTACTGTTCGAGTCCTTGAGCAGCCCTCAATCTTAAGTACAATTTTTTGATTGTGTCTGTAATTCTGGCATCTTTTCTTTGGTGAAGTTTATAAATTTCTCAAACATGATGCAGGTCGTTCCAACCGAATATAGATATATATCAAAAGAAGTTCTACCAACTAATCAATTCTCGGTATCAGAATATTATTCCCCTATTAATCAGTTTGATCGGACCTGGCCAGGTTGGTTTTATTATATTTGACATATGCTTTGTTCATATTTTGTTCTAGATTTTGATTATCACCTATTGGTTCCCATTTATCCTTTGTATGCAGCTGTGTACTTTTTGTATGATCTATCACCTATTACTGTCACTATCAAGGAAGAGCGCCGCAGCTTTCTTCATTTTATCACTCGGCTTTGTGCCGTGCTAGGTGGAACATTTGCCGTGACAGGTTTTGTCCTTATTTACTGATTCTGTATCATCCCTTTTTTTTCCAGATTATCATTGAATCTATAAGGTTGACCAATATTTTGCTGTGCAAAATGTAATTGTCGTTTTAGGTACTGTAGATAAAATATAAAAAAGTTCATGCTGATTTTAGCATAGTTTACATCAGACCATGTAATTTAGATAATTCAACTGTGAGTGGTTTAGCATTTTTAGCAAGAATTCAGGCTAAATTATGTGATATAACACCATTTTTAAACACTCATTTATGATATGATATTCACAAATAAGTACTTATATGTTGGTTTTCTGGAGTCTTTTTGAACTGAAATTCTTCCTGCTGCAGTTTGTTTTAGTTTTTCACTCACATATCATGTCTAAACACTCATTTATATCAACAGGAATGCTGGACCGTTGGATAAACAGGCTTCTTGAAGCTTTGACTAAATCAAAGTCTAAACGGTAGATCATGAAGTCATTACAATTTCTATCAACTCCTCTATGTTTCCAACCAAGGGGTTTTAGGCACTGTATGCAATATAATGCCATCAATGATTTAAAAAATTAAAATATAGTGGTGGCATAGCTGAATCAAGCGTTAACTTTTAAGGGGATACGTTCATACAGTTCCTTGTATTATCTGACATCAATGACTAACCGATCTTTATCTCTTTTGGAATGGAATGTTTTGGGGTTGGATTAGACAGTGGACAACATTGTCTTATAAACTACACCTGTGAAATTTTGAATATAGTGATTGAGACTGTCTGTTTCTCGCAGTTGTGCAACTCCATTTTGTCTAGTTTTCTCTCTCCATTCTTCTGTGTAAAGAAAATGAATAGTGTTTTATTGAGTAATTTCTAGGGGTATTGCACACATCTCAAAAGATATTAATGGAATAATCAAGACCCTAAAGGTTGGGCAACAATTTTAAACTTGATCTATGTGACAATCATGTATATGAATCCGTGAAATTTCGAATATTTTACAGTTCAGAAGAAATGGTTAAATGAATTCATGTTTTTCAAGCATACCCAGATCTAACTTAGTCAACCGAGTGAAATGTGTAAATTATTGAAGACGATTTTGATTTTTACCAATATAAAAAAGTATTAATGTATGAATTATGAAGTTTTCGGTTTTATTTGGTAAGATGGAATGAAAAGGAAATAAAATGTAAATGAATGGAAAGGAAATAAAAATAGAAAGAAATGAAAAAAAAATACTGGAAAATGTTATTCGATTAAGAAGAAAATTTGAGTAAGAGGAAAAGATTGTATGTTTTGAGTAATTTTGTAAATAAACTAAAAATAAAATCTATTTATAATTATTGAAATTACACTACAATATTAATTTATGTTTTACACAACAGAGAATATTAAAAATATGATATTTTTCTTATATTTTTTTTTAAATTTTTCATGACTGTTATAAAAAGAAAATTAAATGTGAGATCTATTATTTTTTAATTTTTTTTTACTTATTTTAATTACTCAACCAAGAAAAATATTCATTTTTCGCTGCCATTTATTTGATAAATTACCTTTATAAAGTCTCCTGTCCGATCAAAGGAGTCATAGTTTTGCATTTAAAGAAGATGCGCATACAAGATATGTGACAGGTTTGATTTGACTTAAATATGCATATAGTAATGTAGATATACGTAAAAGATTTGGAGCATTTATAAGACATTTTCAGCTCATTTACAATAATAAAAGATTGATTAACATCATCAAATTTATTTATAATTTGCATTATTTTTCTGAAATTACTCTTAATATTATTCTCACTTTCTTATTTTTTATACTCAATTAACTTTTCGCTTCATAACTAATAAGATAATAAATTTATTTCATTAATATATAATATTTATTAAAGGATAATTTGATCAGAAAATAATTAGTGTATGACAATTTAAAGGAAAAGAATTGTTAAAAAAACACTTGTAAAAGAGTCTTATATGTAGAAAAAGGAGGTAATATTATATATTCATGCATGGAAGAAAATAAATGAGCACGTGAGGTCTTGCAAATTTCGACGTGGACAAATTTAATAAACACCTGTGTATTCAATCTAAGAAATAGTCAATAGCTTCAAACCATATATTGTAACTTTGCAAGCATATTACGACCCCATCCCTCACTCCACTTCAAAATATATTCAACAAAATGTTCCTATTCTGTATTCTCCATTTACATATTGCTGCTCATGGTAGATTCATCTATTTCGGTTCAAACTAAATTGTAATGGCCAAATCTTAGTACTATCTTCTAAACTGAATTTTAAAAAAATAAAAAATAAAAAAAATGAGACCACAAAATCTATGATGTTTGTGAAAGACTGGTATCAACTTTTAGTGCTGCTCTTGCTGCAGCCTTTGCTCTTGATGACGCAGTCTTTGTTCTTGTTGGTGTTGCTGCTCTGTTACGTTAACATTCTGATTAGAAGACTGAATCATTCTTCTTGTTCTCCATCTAATGTATTCTGTTAGCAGAGAATTCAAGCTGATCGCAATCCCAAATCCAGTGAATGATGAAAGAAGAACTGAGAGGATTGCATTAACATTAAGCTACAAGTAAAATGATGGATGTGTTAAGATATATTTTTATTTTTTGCTTACCCACACCCGAACGACACAATGTTCTATTTGGATAAACTTCTCAATAAATACTCATAAGTGAACAAAGTGAAAGAAAATCTTTTCCGGTAAGTTAAAATTATCTTATGCATAAGTGTTAGGGTTACGCTACTATTAGAACCAAAGAAGATTAAAATGCTAAGTTACCAAGAGAAAGGAAACTACTCTAATAATTATCATTCACTGCCAAGTTGAGCGAAATACATCCATATATATCAAGCTCTAAAATGGCTGGGCTTATAGCCACGCATCTTTAAGGAAAACTAAATAAAGCTGAAACTTAAGCTGTGATTAAGAGAAGCTTAATTTATTTCAGCTTTCTGTTTTCTTATCCTATAATTGCAAATTGAAAAATTTATCCAAACAGGACTATTCAATAAAATGTGGTGAAGAAACATTATACGTGCTACAACAAGACAGGATAGAAAGATAATCTTACTATAGTATAAAACACATGAGCAAACAGGATGACAACTGCAAACTGGAAGCAAGCATAAGCCCACATGTAACTCCCACTAACTGCAACCAAAAAATGCACGGGATTTTAAAATTTGTTAATCCTGATTAGCTAACAAGATTTTATGTTAACGAGAAATTAACGTCAGTATCATGCCTGTAACAGCATAATATTAGTTAGTACAACACACTTAGTGAACTGGAAAATTACAGGGTACTGGTCTAATTCCAATCACCTCATGGTAGAAATTAAAGAACAACGTTTACACTTTATTAATATAACAACTTTGGGCCTATTTAGGTAAGCTTCTCTAGAAAGGCTTCAAGGAGATGAAATAAGAAAAAAGAAATTGAAATTTACTTCTCCAAAAATTAAAATTAGTTTTTCATAAATAATTTGTAGATGCTCTTTCCTTTAACTTTTTTAAAAGATGAGAGACTTTATATAATTTAGTCAATGAAAAGCTTTTAACTATTGGAGAAGTAAATTTCTTTTTTTTTTCTTTTTTTTTCTTCTCCTGGAAGTCCTTCCAGAGAAATTTACCCAAATAGGCCATTTATCCTTTTTAAAATGTTCAAAACCAAATGAACAAAGTTTAAAATTGGATGTTCTGATGAAATTTTTTTAAAGAAAATAGAAATTATAGTTATCTGCAATTTTGTTTCTTTGAACTAACCAAATTAAATTGCACGCATATTTGGTAATATCCATAGATTCAATCTCTGGATTCTTAGCCTAAGATTCACTTGGACATGTTAACCAGCCATGCATCATGGCATGTTTGAACTGCATCTGACATAACGCATTAGTAGGTTCTTCATTGTAAAGTGAAATAGGTTGTTCCTTGCTTCCAGTTCTATCTAATTTTATTGTCATATTCCAATTCAAGGGTATCCAAATGATCAAAGATACTACGATTTCATTTCTTAAAAAGACTGAAATACTATGATTCAATGCTTTTAGGGGCTCGACACACCAATTCTCTCAAGCACTCTATTTCAACAATATTTATACTTCATGGCCAAAATTAACCAGCCCAAAAAGGAAATAAAAAGGAAAAAATTAAGTGCACTAAAAATACTTTACTGGGAAAATAAACGGAAACAGGTTTACCCATGGTTGAAGCAATCATAGATGAAAGGAGACCTAAAACACAAGAGAAAGGTAATGAAATCGCCAGAGCACGAGTGCCCAAATCTGTAACCTGGTACACTAGAAATCATTGAGTCAGAAATATTTCCATTTTGTACAACAAAGAGGGGGATGGGAAGAGTATGCATCATCTTATTTTCTTAATTGAAGGACAATGCTTTACAATTAGTTTCCCTATTTTCTTAGGTTCCATGTTTTCTAATATTTTATGATTTTTATTATTTGTTTGCTTAATTAGTTAGGATTATTAATTAGTATAAATAAAGGTCAGTGTTTTACATTTTATCATATCACATTACATCTTATTGGAATACATCACAGCACACAAGTACATATTATTCAAAATCTCTATGCTCTCTATTCTCTACCTCTAACCAACATCTCATAATTCAAACATGGCATGAACTTAGTACCGTTCTTTATGATCTGTCCCTCATTTTATGCTACATAGAATCCCCTAAAACATGGATCTCTTATTACTTTTATGCTTTTTTCCACTTTCAAAATTAGTCTCTCCATTTAATCGATTAGGTGTTGAAGGAGACTCCGTCTTTGTTTTAAAGGGTTTATTTATAGCAATCTTAAAGCTTATTCAACTTTGGCTTGAGAGGGAGTGTTGGAATATCTCATAACATCAAATGTTATATCTTAAACTACTTTAGAGTATCTTACATATTAGAATAAACCCTCATTCCAATCCCTGATATTGTAAGCACTGGTTTTTTTTTAATCCCTGAATAAACAAAATTTTCATTTTAGTTTCTGAATTTACAAAATGATGTTAACTTTAGTCTTTTTTACTAAAGTGACTAATTTTTTTAGTTAGGGACTCATGTGACCAATGTTTTGGTTTGAAGGGCTAGAATGGAGGCTTACCCTAGAAATTATATCTATGTTAGTTTCCTTATTTTATTAGTTTCCATTTCTTTTAATATTTTATGACTTGTTTCTTTATTTAGTTAGTATTATTAGCATAAATAGGGTAAGTGCTTCAGGTTTTATCATCACAGTACATCTTATTGTATTACACCACAGTGCATAACTAAATATTATTCAAAGACTCTTTTCTTACTACTTCCTCCATTATACCTTATTTTCCATTATTGCAACATAATTAAAGAAGAGCTTCTAGTAAAGTGCTAAATAGTTAAAGAAACAGTATGTGCTCATCCATGAGCAAATATGTATGGCATGGCATATTTCATGAATGAGTGACTTGAGTAATACAGTGACATCATAGATATATTTACAAGTGGAAAAAAATCACCATCCCAAAATTAGCTGATAGAATTTAGAAACCAACTAAATTTTCAAACAGTAATGTTAAGTTTTATTGATACGCATTTTATTAAATCTGATGGTTTATTTCAGAAAAATTCCCTCATAAATGCTCTCTGTCCCTTTAAGTACTAAAGTATTCTGTCATGTTTTTTCTTTATTTCACTTTTAAAAGTGATGTGTCAATTTGTTTATTTCATCCAAAATTCCACATGTTCAGCAGCAACAATCAGCAGATGAGACCTTACCTAAGAAATCTACTCCTACTTTTTCATTGTGAAATCCAACCTATAGCGATCTGAATCTTTCTATTCCTCTTTGTAACAACAGTGTCCATTTTTATTCATAAGTCATCATCACACTTGTCACTGAATACATTCACAGTTAAGGTCCTCCCTAGATATTCACTGTTCTCGGCTTCTTGCCTACATTGTTCTCATGCATGGTGATTTTGAGGAAATTACAGAGCAATCTGTGATGTTTAAGGTTTATCAGGATCAGTTTGTTGTTTGACACAATATGTACAGGACTAGAGAAACAGTTTCCTATAATTTAGTGGACCTGTGACAGGTTTTGGTCTTCACAGATGCAGGACATCATTTTAAATTTAATAGCCACTGGTATAGCATTAAATCTGCTGACTGCTTAATTCATTTTATTTCTTGGCCGTTATCATGGTATCTCATGATCTGTGACACAAAGGGTTCATGTAGATGACTGCAAGTTTCAATTGTGTAAAATCAATCTTATAATTTTAAACCAGTGCCAATTTAGGAGACCACTTCAGTTAGTTTTTGATAGGAACCCAAATTATAGAGAAAGAGAAGTTGTATTATTGATTGAAACACTAGACGTATTGCAGAAGAAAAACCCTCTGTAACCCCAGAGCTATTGCTCCTCAGAGAAGAGATGATTCTCTCCCTGCCAACCCCTAAGGTTCCACATAAAAAATGATAACCCTTCTCCCTCACAGATTGCCCTATATTTACTACTATCTCCTTCAATCAATTCCCTAAAAGATTAAAACACAGAATAACAAAGATAAATCCTAAAGATAAGACTTGATGACAGAATCCTAGATTAAAGATAAATCCCAGACTAAAGATAAGACTTGATGATAGAATTCAAATAATATAGTCCCAAACTGAACTTGTTGATCTGAGGTTGGGTTCTATCAGTTTCATCTGTAACAGAAATCAAAATTGATTCAATAATTTTCGTCAGTGTTACCAAGATCAGTAGCATACCAGTAGTTCCTCGAGAAAACAAAAGTATGCAAGCATGCTGACCAAGACAAGTACTGATACATCCTGCCATATCCTGTACAGTAAGTACTTCATTATTAGAAAGTCAGAAATTGCCTAGTGAACTATCACAAACATGTTTGTACACCTGACAAAACATTGTTTCTTGACAAGTCTGTGACATAGTTCAAATTCAGGCATAACCTGTATGTCTTTTATAACACAACCCAGCACCCAGATACAGAGTAAGCTTTTTGGTTGGCTTGGTGAAATTGATTTAATCTATAATCTGAAGCAGTTTTCTTCATCAACTACTGCTCCCAAAGGATTAAGTCTTTAAAATTAACTTTAGTCACGGCCATTGAAACCTATTAGAAATATCTTGTATTAATGTGAATGTAAAATCAATTACTATTCTAACAGAAGAGCAATCTTGGACATCATTACTATTGTAATTATACTCTAATAATAGTATAATACCTTACTAGTATAATTATATCCTACTGTTGTCTGAATTAGGTATACAATTTATCTTTCTCTACAACTGCAACTTCATTACAAAGGCTCAGCTTCTCTACAACTACAACTTCGTCACAAAAGCCAGCAGCCAATTGCATAGGATTATTCTTTTTAACTTATTCAGTGAATCTCAGTATTTCTCAACAGTTTGTAGGAGTTTCCCAAGGAAAATGTAAATAAATTTGCAGCTAATGAAACCTATCAACACCAGAAGTGATCTATGCAACAATACAACTGGCCTTAATATCAAAAGAAAAACTGAAATAGTGGAAAATGTTGGCATCAGAACTTATTGTTCTAGCTTATGTTTAGGTCTAGATCACAAATCCTGGCAAATGAATACAAGAACAACTTTTAAGGTCAATCCAATGTTAGCTTGAGATTGAACACAAAAATGAGTTCCACAAGTTGATGAAATTAAACTTACCTGTAAGAAGTTACTTCTCTCTGCTGTGGAGTTGGTGCATTCAATGGCTGCCGAATAACAGTTTGAGGATTAGAAATTTTCAAGAGTGTTACTGGAAGGTTTTGGACCTCCTGCCTGCAGACATCACAGGTTTTGTTTCCTTTGATACTAAACCACTTTACTGCACAGTCTTGGTGAGCAAGTGCAAGGTCACCTTTACAACTGCACTCCATCCTAAGAGTATTTCCTCCTTCTGCAAGCTCCACCAAACAAATCCTACAAACTGCATCTTCCTCTGGAATATCCTCAGATGTATCTTCATTGACTGGAAAACAAACAGTGAGAAAACACTAGGCTGGGACTAGTATATATATGTACTTCCCCTTTCAAGCATAAGTAATGCTCAAATACTTGAAGGAAATAAAACCTCTGGGGAACTTGCACAAAACAGCTTTTGACATACGAAAAACTAAAAGGAAGCAACTATAGTTTGTTTGGAAAAGAGGAATCAAAATCCATGTATATTAGAAAGGTACAATGAGGCACACAATTGCAGAAAGAGAGAACACAAGACAAAAGTTAAAAATAGGTAAATGCAAGAACATAAATTCGAAGTTTATAAAAATCCCACCACATAAAATGCTGAGTTTTCACCCAGACAAAAAAGTAGAAAAAAAAGAGAGTTTATAATAAGTATTCTTTAAGTTTAAACAAGGGATGAAAATTGAATAGAACTTTCAAACAAGCCATTGATCAACCATCTTTTTTCTAGTGAGAGGTAATTCTGAAATTGGGTTTTGATAAAGCACAATGATGTGATATAAACTATGTACCCAATGCCACATATAGGGATAAGGCGTGTTCTGTTGATATAGAGTATTCTAGAATAAAGAGAACTTCATATTTTGCAGTATACAGAGTTTACTATAAACAGAGAAGAGAACTACTATTCACTACTTACCTTTCTTCTAACATTACATTTAGCAAAATTAAAGCCTTCAAGGCTTCAACAAATTCTTTGACAAAGTTATTTCTCTCATTAGAGCATAAGATGAATATGGATTATTTGCAAATAGAAAAAACAATAGATTCATGATTTATTAAAGCTATAAGATTCCAAACACTCAATAACTTTACAATGAGGAAAATGACGACAGCGGTGGAAAATGAGTTGATATTCATTTTAACTTGCAAGTGTAGTATAACTTCAACAAAACTATTTCTACCAGTACCACCTGACATCCATAGGTAACTTTACTAGCTTTTATTACAAATACATTGTTGGCATGAAAGCTTTCATAGGTGTGCATTCTATGTCTACAAAGAATTATACAAGGGAAATTGTAAATATCATCATGCCAACTGTAAGATTGTAATAAATTATTTTCACTTTCCCTTAGTGATGCAAGACCTAACCCACTGACAGAGCTAGATGTTCGATCTAGTAGGAATTTGAAGAAATAGTGAAGAACTAATAAATTCAGGATATGTAAAACAGATATCAAACTAAGATACTACTTTAGCTAAAGATCATGAGAGGTTAGGTAAACTATTGCTATTGTAGTTTTTACATTTCATCTGCATAATGTCCAAAAGTATCATTTTGGAACAGATTGGAACAGACCAAAGGCCAAGAATGTCATTATTCTGAATAAGTGTTTCTGCTTTGATTCTTTCAGGCAGTTACAACCATGCTCAACAAGCATTTAGATTTTAGTTAACCAATTGATTACCGTGGTGAGAAATTACAACAATAACAACCTTTCAATTTGTGATTCATTCTTCACTGGGAAACTAAGATGCAGCCTCCCAAAACTAGATATCATCCAAATCGGCTATTTCTAGAAATTCTAATTCTCCCTTTCTAATTTCTATCAAAGGGGAAAAGACATTGTTGTCCATGCATTCTGGTATTAAACAAAACTTGAAGGAAAGACAATCAGTTTTTCCCCTTAGATAAAACTTAGAAGGGAGCATTCTCAAGAGTCTTTTAAAAAATGCATTCAAATTGATAACTTTATTCATGTTTCAGTGTCTGATATTAAAATATTGTTGCAAGCCAAAACACCTAACTTTTATTCTTGATCAAGAAATTTAAAAGGGATGTTGAGAAAAAGTACTGTAAATTCCATATATTACGAATATGATTTACCAATCTCTGATATGGAAACATTCTGAGTTGAAATGGCATCAATAATTGTTGGATGCGATCTTGCTGAAATTACACGAATCAGACTCCTAGAATCTGTGGACCTTAAATTAGCAGATTTTACATTAACTGGAACGGAAAATGATCGCCGTATGTGTTGATTTACTTCTATTTTCTGAACAAAATGAAAATATTCATCAATGAAGCATATTTTAAGCATCAAATGCCATTTCTCACAAAAAGAAAAAATGCACAAGAACGAATAGCAGAACATACACTTGGATCAGAATCACACACTAGATGTCTCCCATGAACATTCTCTGCAGCTGAATTTGTAGTTGGAGTAACAGGCAGTGAATGTGCTGCTTTCATTGATGAAGGGAACAAAATCTGGTTCAGAGAAAAGGACCTTGAAGTTGAAGGTTTATTATCCACAGGTCCATCTGAAGGTAAGGTATCAGGAACAATCAGAACTGTCCTTTCACAATCTTGTGAAGAACAAGTTTTAGACCTAAAGCTCCTCTCAGAGAGTAAACTTCTCATAGAAGACTTGAGTCTGGTGGCGGAATTTGGCCTTGGAGGCAGTCCTCTACTGGAACCTGGACTTGAGATCAAAGTAGAACCATCTGTCTTGTTAAAACAAGATAATGCATTTTCCACTGACCTTTCTGGTATTTCCAAACAACTCAGGCTTGGTCTTCTGGACTCTGGGACCAAGGAGGAATCGTCACCTTTTCCATTTCCAGCACCACTCTAATGAAAAGAAGAAAAAAAAGACATCAAAGTTATTTCACTGAAAAGTAACACACACCCACACAAAAAAAAAAAAAAAAAAAAAAAAGGTTCTTTACAAAGGAGATAACAAAAGGCAAATTTATGTAATGCCCATATGGTAAAAAATTGAACTTTGCATTATCTTGGGGTCTCTACAGCTCAAACAAAATAAAACCCATTTGGTCCGAAGAGATCATGCCACAGGCAAAAGGGTTATTTTTTCAGTTTTGAGCATTGAGAGGTTTTGAAGAAAGGGGTTTTTGCAAAATCACCTGGTGGTGAAGAAGAGCAGGATCTGGTGCCTCACTTTGAAGTTCAGCAGTTGTTGCCTTGTCCATCAAAGACAGATTCCGAGGATATTAAAACCAGATTCAGAGGAAATAAATGAAAATGATACTTGTGAAGAGAGCAACACTGAACTCATCAACTATGACACCCTCTCATTCTCACCTCGTATGACCAAAAGAGAATAATGATGATGTTAGTAAAAGGAAAGAGAAATAAATGATGGTGGCATGAACAATGTGTAAATAAAAAAATGAAATTTAGAATGTTAAAATTAATGAAATTGGATAATTTTGGCAGAATAAACTATTTTAAAATTACTAGGCCATTATTATCACCCGCCAACTTGTCACCTTTATCATATTTCCACTTCTGCCATCGACATCTCTTGCCTTCCACGCTTTGATGGGAGGGGAAAAGGAAATTAAAAAGAAAAAGGAAAAACAGGATAAAATGAAAATAAAGAGTTATATATATATATAATCTTTTCTTGAAAGTGTTGAAAATGAAAAGTAATTATTGAGGGAAAAAAGTAAGTAAAAATGTATCACCATTTAGTAAAATGAAACGGAGAAGGAAAATAAAAAATATAATATGAACTTCTTTTCTATTCTTAAAATTTTTTTATTTTAAAAAATAAATCTAATTAATTTTAATTTTATGTTAAAATAAACCTCCATTTTAAAAAAAATTGTTTAAAAGAATGTTAATAGGCGTGAAAAAATAATTTTTAAAATTATTCTATTTTAAAAAATAATTTTTGTTTTTACACCATTTATATTGATTTAATACATTTTTTTATATTAATTATTATAATTTATTTATTTTTCATTTTATTCATTATGTTTTTCGATCCGACTCTATTTTTTAATAATATATTCCGTTCTTCCACAATATACTTTCTCTCTCTTTCACAACGCTCCCCTTTACGTAGATCTTTTCCGGTTACACGCGACCAATCTTTTTCTTTAATCTCTTTATCTAATTTTTATAGTATTAGTCTCGTTTTCTCATTCTTGTAATTAGTCATTTTCATTCATCATTGCGTCTTCAATTTTACTCTCTGTCCACTTATGTCAATCCTTTCCTTGAAGCTCTTTTGTTAATCTCTTTCTATTCTAACAAAAAAAACTAATTTTTACATTACAAATTTATTCAAAAGTCAACATAATTGCCACTCTGAAATTATTTTTTTTTACGTCTCAAAAGAAACTTTCCACAACTTAACGTAGTCATCATCCATCCTGAATATTCTTTTCAAAACACTATTTTCTACATTCTAAATTCTGGAATATGATAAACAAAATAGTATTACGAAAAAAACTTTCTAAAATTGTTAATGTTGAGCTCTGTAAACTATTTGTAAGATAGAATTACTTAAGTTTTGATAATGGAGGAGATTGATATAAATGTCTGAATAAAAAGATTGATGCGAGAAATTAGAGAAAGAAACTAACCGAGCGTCTAATTGATCAGACAAAAATGTTGACACAACAATAATAATAATAAATAATAAAAAAAAAAAAGTATGTAATTTTTGAAATAAATAATGAGACATGTAACCTATAGTTGTTCGTTCTTCCACTATACCCTCCCACTTAATTCAACCCTGTATATGTATTCCAACACACCACCAAGTCCCATGTCTTGTATTTCCATTTTTATACAAGCTTGATATAAATATTTCAGCATAACATTATTAATAAAATTTGCAAAATTAAAGAGGGTGATTAAAATTGAATATCTATCAAAATTAAATGACTAAAATCATCAAATTATAAATAAAACGATGAAATTGTTGGAACAAGGCTCTCTATTGTGATTGAAAAATTAACTACGAGGCTAACAGAAAACTCACTGTCAAAAATTTTAAAGAAGAAGACTCATCTCATATATTTCAATACCAAGTATACAGTATTTATACAAGTGGAGTTATGAATAGTTTGCCCATCAAGTTCCTATGCTAAGTACATTAGCCTTACTACATGTGAAATAGCTATCAGCGGAAACCACAAAACAAGCCACCTTTCGTCCGTCCTGGTCTCGATTTAAACAAACTGTTTCGTCTTTTAGTCATCGACGGAACTTCACACTCGATTTAAAAATAAGGTATCGTCTCGATACTTCATACTCGGATCGAAACATCTTCATCGATTTAAACAAGGTATCGTCTCGATGGAACACTTCTTCAGACGAAACATCTTCATCAGACGCAACAAGGTATCGTCTGATGGAACACTTCTTCAGACGAAACATCTTCATCAGACGCAACAAGGTATCGTCTGATGGAAAACTTCTTCAGACGAAACTTGTATTACAACAACACTCCTCCTAATACAAGTTATCCAAGCTTTCCATTCCCATAAGCTTCTTCAATTCCTCAAACCTCACTTTCTTAAGAGGTTTGGTCAGTATATCGGCCAACTGCACCTCGGTTTTACAATGCTCCACATCAAGCTTGTCTTCATTCACTTGTTCTCTAAGAAAATGATACCTCCTCTCAATGTGCTTGCTCCTGCCATGGCTAACAGGGTGCTTTGCGAGATCAATTGCAGACTTGTTATCAATCAGCAGCTTCACCTTGGTACTGTCACAAATTCTCATTTCCTCCAACAGCATTTTGATCCACATGGCTTGACAGGCAGCATATGATGCAGCTACATACTCTGCCTCACATGATGACAAAGCTACCACATCCTGTTTTTTCGAGCTCCAGCATATCAATGCCTTCCCTATCATGAACAAATACCCAGCAGTACTCTTCTTATCATCCACATCACCTCCCCAGTCAGAATCTGAATACCCCGAAACCTCAATTTTCTTCAAATTGATTTCACTTGGCATCAACACGCCATGATCAGTAGTTCCTCTGATAAACCTCAAAATTCTCTTGACTGCAAGCAAGTGGCATGATCTTGGCTGTTCCATGAATCTGCTCAATAACCCAACACTATGACTGATGTCAGGTCTAGTGTTGCACAAGTATCTCAGTGAACCAATGATCTGTTTGTACAGTGTAGCATCTACAGGCTCCCCTGGTGATTCTCTGCTCAGTTTCAAACCAGTCTCCATAGGTGTAATAGCTGGGTTGCAGTTTGCCATTTTGAACCTCTTCAAAATGTCTTCAGCATACTTCTTTTGATGAAGAAAGACCCTTCTCGTCGTGAATTTGAATTCCATCCCTAGAAAATATGACAAATTTCCTAGATCACTCATCTCAAATTCCTTCATCAAGATTGACTTGAATCTCATATTCTCTTGCTCATTTGCACCCGTGATCGTAGATCATCCACATAAAGACATAGGATTATATGATCGACTTACTAGAGCCCTTCACATATACTCCATGTTCTCAAACACACTTAGTGCATCCCGCCTTTATCGAAACTATCAATCCTCTTATTCCAAGCTCTTGGAGCTTGTTTCAGCCATACAAAGGCTTTTGAGCCTATACACCTTGCTTTCTTGCCCCTTAACTTCAAAACCTGGTGGTCGCTTCACATAGACTTCCTCTTCTAATGGACCATTTAAGAATGCAGATTTTACATCCATTGATGCAAATTCCATCCATATTGTGTTGCTATTGCTACCAAAATCCCGACAGTCAAGTCTAGCTACTTGGTGCATATACCTCATTAAAGTCAATACCCGCCCTCTCTCTGCAAAACCCCTTTGCTACCAACCTTGCTTTATACTTTGCAATCTCACCATTTGGCCTCAGCTTCAGCTTGTAAACCCACTTTACATCAATTGCCTTCTTCTCTGTTTGTGACACAAGTACCCAAGTCTTATTCTTCTCAATAGCTGCCAACTCCTCCTTCATAGCTTCTAACCAATTTGAATCTCTCATTGCTAATTCGAGATTTATTGGTTCTGATTCAGCTAACATGTTTTCCTCAAGTAATTCGCCCTCTTGGTCTATTGCTTGATCAGGAAACACTTCATACTCTGTCAATCTCACCAAGGTACCCTTGTTCTAATTGATCTTCCGACCACCGTTGTTGCGGTCCGTTTCGAGATCAACCCCGATAGATTCTCTTCAAGATCACAATCATCAAGAGTGGCTGGTTTCGTCTGATGGTCTGACGGAACTCTATCAGACGAAACACTATCATCAGACGGAACATTCCAGCACCAGCTTCTTGCCTCATCAAATTGTACATCCCTACTTTTGACCATCTTGTGATTTGTTGGTGAATACAATTTGTAAGCACCAGTTGAGTGATAACCAACAAACACCATTGTCTGACTTCTATCATCCAACTTTTTTCTCAATTGTTCTGGTACATGTCTATAGCACAAGCCAAACACCCTAAAGTGACCAACACTTGGCTTCTCACCATCCATGCTTCATAAGGTGTCACACCTTGCGCTTTCTTTGTAGGACTTCTATTCGAATGTACACTGCAAGAGTGTAGCAGAGCTCTCCCGAACCTCTTTTGGCATTCCTTTTCCATTGAGCATACTTCTGACCATATTCATTATGCTCCTATTCTTCCTCTCCGCAATGCCATTATGTTGTGGTGTGTATGGAGCTACAATCTCATGAATTATCCCCTCATTTTCACAGAATTTGGCGAATTCAAGGGAAGTGTACTCACCTCCACCATCAGTTCTCAATTTCTTAATGCTACAACCACTGTCCTTCTCAACAAGCAGCTTAAATTTCTTGAACTGTGGGAAGGTGTCACTCTTTTTCTCAATCATATATATCCACACATGTCTAGTGTACTCATCAATGAAAGTGAGAAAATAGTGGTTACCTCCCATAGATTGAGCCTCCATAGGACCACACAAATCAGAATGTACAGCTTGCAATTTCTGTGATGATTTCATGGGTAAATCATGCTTGAATGCCTTTCTTGCGACTTAGCAAGGCAAAGCATTCTTTGCAAAGTTGTCTTGGAACCTGAATTTTAGGAAGACCAATCACCATACCCTTTGCATTCAACATGCTCAGGTTCCTAAAATTCAAATGGCCATATCTATGATGCCATGTCCAATTCGATCATCAAAAATGCAATGTAACAAAACATTTGTGATCAACCTTGTTAATGCATACTTTGAAGGTTTTGTTATTTGACAGTGGAGCCTTGAGAATCAATCTCTCTTTTGAATCAAAAAGCTTCATTTCTTTATCCACCATCATAACTGTATAATTCTTCTCAAGTAATTGACCCACACTAATCAAGTTACTCCTCATGCTTGGCACATACAACACATCTGTGATGATAGCCTCTTTGCCATCCTTTCTTTCACCATGATGTTTCCAATGCCCTCGCATTTCACTTGACTATTGTCTGCAAATCTGATTCCTCTAGAACTAGATTCATCCAAATCTACAAACCAACCTCTCGTTTCCAGTCATGTGGTTCTTTTAAACCCGTGTCTAGGTACCACACATTTGATATGTCATCATCCAACTGTGTTGTAGCCATCAACATTGCATCATCTGAGTCACTTTCTGCCAGCTGAGCCTCATCTTTTTCTTGATTGTTTGATCCTCTACTTGGACAATTTCTTGCATAATGACCATACTTATCACACCTAAAACATTGTACCTCATTCAGATCCTTCTTCTTTGGATTCTTACTATTAGACGCACTTTTGTTTTTTGCATCATTCTGATTCTTTGAACGTCCTGTTCTCGATTGATATTACCCTTCTTCTTTTTCCATTTTTCTTTGTTCTTCTTGAACCATGAAGCCTCATCTTTGACCTTCTTGGTGAATTTTGCTTGCAAGGCCTGATCTGTTCCCTTCTCCGTTTTCCTCTGCTTCAGCCTCATCTCATGAGCTTCCAGAGTAGCTTGTAACTCCTCAAGCTTCATAACAGAAAGATCTTTAGACTCTTCAATTGCAACTACAATGTGATCAAAATTTGCAGTTAAGGCCCTCAACACCTTCTCAATCTTTTGCAAATCAGTGACCTTTTCACCACATGTTTTCATCTGATTGGTCAAGACTACCAATCTTGAAAAGAAATCTGATATGGCTTCATCTTCTTTCATATTCAACCCCTCGTACTGCTTCCTCAAAGCCTATAACTTTACCTTCTTTAATTTTTCATCACCTCCATAGAGCCTTTTTAGAGTCTCCCATGCTCCCTTCGCCGTTTCTTCCTCAATGATCTTTTCAAAGACATTACCATCAACACATTGATGTATGATGAACAAAACCTTTCCATCTTTCTTCATCGTATCATGATGTAAGACTCTTGCGACTTCATCGCTTCTGCGCCAATTTCGCAACTCCATCATTCACAATTTCAAGCACATCTTGAAATCTGAATATGACCTTCATCTGCGCACACCACCGATCGTAATTCTCGCCTTTGAACACCTGAAGATTCGCTGGAAATTGGGAACTCGTCGTGCTTTGATTTGCCATTACTGAAATTGGATCTTAACCAATGCTCTTGATACCAGTTTGTTGGAACAAGGCTCTCTATTGTGATTGAAAAATTAACTACGAGGCTAACGAAAACTCACTTGTCAAAAATTTTAAAGAAGAAGACTCATCTCATATATTTCAATACCAAGTATACAGTATTTATACAAGTGGAGTTATGAATAGCTTGCCCATCAAGTTCCTATACTAAGTACATTAGCCTTACTACATGTGAAATAGCTATCAGCGGAAACCACAAAACAAGCCACCTTTTCGTCTGTCCGGTCTCGATTTAAACAAATCTGTTTCGTCTGTTAGTCATCGACTTAACTTCACACTCGATTTAAATAAGGTATCGTCTCGATACTTCATACTCGGACAAAACATCTTCATCGACGAAACAAGGTATCGTCCTCGATGGAACACTTCTTCGACGAAACATCTTCATCAGACGCAACAAGGTATCGTCTGATGGAACACTTCTTCAGACGAAACATCTTCATCAGACGCAACAAGGTATCGTCTGATGGAAGACTATCGTCTGATGGAAAACTTCTTCAGACGAAACTTGTATTACAACAACAGAAATTATATACATTGAAAATTACAAAAATAAATTTTCAAAATTAAAAGTAATATAATATAAATTATAGATTAAAAATTATAAAGATATAAAACTGTAATTTAATTTATTATATATATAATTATTTTATTAAAATTGATTCAACTATTATTTAATTACATCTTCTTTAATCGTCGAATAAGGTAACCAAAATTTAGTAAACGTGAATTGGAATCCCAACTATTCAACCACACTTAAGCTTTGAGTTAATTTAACGACGGGCTTTTAAAAGTATTCCTCTGTTTATTAAATTGCTTTTAAAAAAAGATGAATGAGTGCATTGGTTAATTCAATATTTAATAATTTAATATAATTCAACTGTAACTGAACTATGATAGAAATATATTTATAAAATAATAATAATAATTAAATATTGTGAAGAAAAACATGATATTGTAACTATATATTACTGAAAAATTAAAATAATACTGTTTTATATATTTTTAATATTTAGGATATATATTGTAAAAAATATTGAAACACCTTAGAAAATAATAACAATAATTGAACAGTATTAAGAAAAATATAATAATATAACTATATGTTATTAAAAAATAAAAATAATATTATTTTATATATTTTTAAAAATATATAGATTATATATAAAGTTTGATGTTAAGATATAAATGGTGTTATATAGGATGGAAGATGCTAGGCAGGTTCCCTTGGGTTTTGGGTGAAGAATGAGTCTCAGATCCCAAAGGTCACGCGACGCCACCTACCACCACAAACAATTTTAGAGAGTGTGACACTCACGATGACGTCGTCATGACGAAGAGGAATCTAAGACGCTGCTTCGGCCAAGTGCTAAACATAAACGCACGACCCACTCTGTTTGCCTTTCAAATGACGCCGTTAACTTCCATTCTCCAAGACTTCCAGAAGCCTTCACATCACCACGGTCAAACACTCTTGCTTTTTTCCTTTTTCTTTTCTTTAGTTTTAAAAATTTCAAATTCATTTTACTTATTGATTCATTTAAACATATTATTTCAATGTAATTAAATAAAATATATGTCACCTAATCAATTATTTTGAAATTAATTTTGCAATTTAGACAACTAAAATCGATATTATTGAATTAAAGTATTAAAATTTTCGTCACTTACTCTTTAGTTTTATGTCATTCAGCTTTAATTTTAGAATATAAAAAATATTTAATTAAAAAATATAAATTGATTTTACGTACTTAATCCATCGCAAATTAAATTTTATATAATTTGAAAGAAGTGAACAAAATTATTATACCATATATACTGATTGTAATGAGTCTTTTGAAATAAAATTATAAAGATTTAACAAATAACAAATTTAGGTCTTTATTTAACCGTGAATAGAAAAGAATAATGACTCTTAATGGAGTTCCATCTAATAAAAATTGCAGCCGTCTAGAAATTAAAGGCGACAACCTCACGTCATTAAAGGAAAAATCAAAGTGATGCGAAAATAACCAATTAAATTCAACTTGACATCATAAAATTAATTATTTTTTCATCTCTTCCCCTTATTTTACGTGTGTTTATATGAATTTCTATCATTAAAATCAATCGAATTTTTTATTTATTTTTCTAGTTAAAATAAATAAATGATTGCTTTTTAAGAATAACATTAAATTAATGACATATTCATAATTATTAGTCAAAGTATTATCTGATTAATTAAATAAATGTTCATGTTTTTAAAAAAATAAAAGCTATACTTCATATATATTTTGTTTACATTTTCATATTATTAGTAAAACAATTTCCTTTACGATTTTAACATTTTATATGTATAAAATTTCCCACAAATCCACAATGACAAGGTTCTATAATTTACTACTAAACAATCAATTGAGTTTGATTTATTTTAATTAAATCCGTGATTTTGAGTTTCGAATTCGAGTACAATCCAAAGTATACTTGGATCTGTAAAAATATATGACAAAAATTTTCTTCTTTTATGGAAATGACAAACTATTTTTTTGTTTTGTTTTTAAGGAAATGACCAACATAAGAACACGAGGAAAGAAGTAAAATTGATTGTTCCAAACTATTCTCACGTGCCATGTGACGTGTGTTGCCGCCTCTCGAATCTAACCTACTGTTTTCTCCAAATCCAGAATGAGGATCTTATGTTACGTTCACACTTTTGACTAAAATATCAAATAGAAACCCCATAAAAATAAAAATAAAAAATGAAGAAAAACCACCATAAATACCCATTTCAATACACAACTTTCTTTCCCTCTTACTCTCACCAACCCTTAAAAGCAAAAACACAAGAAAACAAGTATTTTCCTCACATCTCAAAACTTTCCATATTCTTCTCATCTGCTTCCATTCTGGTCATTGGCCATGACCCAAACCATGTCTGGCCCAAATGACTGGCTCCAATTCTATAACCAAAATCTCACGCCTTCAATATCTGATTTTACCATTCCTACCACTGCCACAACTGCTAATATAGCTGTCAGTAGTCCATCACCGGACATGCCAAATTCAAGTCCATCAGGCTCCACCCATTTAAGCCCGGAAGGGCGCGTGTCCAAGCCTACCCGACGTCGTTCCCGGGCTTCCCGACGTACTCCCACCACTTTGCTTAACACAGACACTACAAACTTCCGGGCCATGGTCCAACAATTTACCGGAGGCCCAAGTGCACCCTTTGCATCAAATCCATCATCAGCACAGCAGCTTTTGCCCAACCTCATGGGCTTTGGGTTCCCCTCACGGCCAGTTCCGTCCCCGAGTCCAACCACCCTCGTCATGTCCTCACCCCCTATAAGCTACCATCACCTACTACTACAACAACAGCAACAACAACAACAACAACAACAACAACAACAACAACACACTTTTCAAACCCAAAACCAACAATATAGTTTGTATAGTGGTGGTGGTGGCACACAAGGTGATGGAGAAAACAACATGTTTTTTCAGAGACTAAGTAACAACAACCCAATAACTCCTCCACCAACAAGCAATGTTATCCCAAGTAATAATCGTGATGGGGTTGTGAATATGGATCATGGAAGCTTCTTCCCAAGCACTTCTTCCTCTTAATTGATTCTAGATCCGATGAGAGAAGAGATTAACCCCACCGCACCACATCCTTGTGTTGTGAAGTCAAGTCCATATTTTCCAATAGGAACACGGGTAGGAGTTGTTTTTTTTTTTTTTTTTTTCTTTGGTCCGCATGCTGAGGCTCGAAAGTGACATAAAGCAGACAATTAGGTGCTAACTTGGCCAGAATTGTTGACCAATCTATGTAAAATATTATTTAGTATACTCTTGTTTAAGTTTTTACTTTTTTATTATTGTTACTTTAATGTTAATTACTGTTATTTCGTTTTTTTTGTTTGGAATTGGACTCTGCTTCTAGATATCCCTTGGATGGCGCTGCCAATCCCAATGTACACTTTTTATTTACTAGTATTAATTCCTTTTTTCCACGTCCATCGACTTTTCAAGTACTTGATTAATTCCTGCCCTTGTTTCTTTCTTTTCTTTGTCTTTTTAATCTAATAAATTAAATAATCCAGGGTGCACTGAGACTTTTTTTTATTTTATATATCTATGAATAATTTAATAATTATTCTATATATGTTTTTTTTATAAAACTCAAAAAAGTATTCATAAAATAGTATATTTAAAAAGTAATTATTTAAGAAATAGATAGGATTTATTTATTAAAAAATTATTTAAAATAAATAATTTGAACAAACATGTTAGAAAAATATAAAAAATTGTATTTGTTTAAAAGAAATGATTTTAAGAAAATAAATTTAAACCATGTGATCCTATAGGTTAATTAATGCCAGAATTAATAACCTGAAACCCTTCCTTAGTGAAAGGTAGTATGGTGTAGTTATTTGTTGCGAAATAAAAAGAAACGTTACTTTAACTGTTGGAACTTGGGGTACAAGTGGGTCGTTACTATTTGCAATGAAACAATCCATACCAAAATCCGTTAATGTAGGTGACTGTCCGGCGGCAAGCAGTGATTTTACATTAGTTGACTAATTGTAGTGGTCCACTATTTCTATTTCTAATATCCGTGTACATCTTGATCACTTGACTTGATGACTTGATGACTGATGAGGATGATGTAGTTAGTAGATTTTACAGCTCCCCTCTTTCTTTTCCTGAGAAATCCAATTTTTCTTCTTACTCTCTGATTATTTCTTTAAACACTTTATTTTATTTTTAGTTTATTATTTTGTCTTTAATACATCTCTTATTCTTTTTTAAACAATTCATCCATCCATCTTGCTTAAACTCTTATTGCATCATCCTTTAAGTTGTTACAATTTATCTCTCTAATTAGGCTAGGACTCCTAATATTATATTTCATTGTTTTATTATTTGTGCATTTCAATATTGTTCCTCGACCTCCTCGTATAGGTGTCATCGACAAGGAAATATACATAAGTGCACTACCCTCGAAAGGAATGCAGGAAGATTCATCTATTCAAGAGAGGAAACACTATAAATTTATTGGTGAAAAGGTGAAGGAAACATCTAGAAAAATAGGATTAAAAAAATTTGCAGTACAAGAAAAAAAAAAAAAAACTCCAAGAGATGATATATCTATGGTTAAGTTTTAGTTTTTGTTGTAAAGTAAATTTAGGTCTTATATATATATATATATATATATATATATATATATATATATATATATATATATATATATATGAATGAGAATATGAACATTTTTAATATTAATTGTTCGATTAAATTTAAGGACCCTAATTAAAATATTGATTAAATTATTTTTACAAGATAAAAATTTAATTGATTAATACAATTAAATTTTAAAAATATTTTCTACTAAAATATCAATCGATATGAGAGAGAAAATTGAGTGAGTGAAATATTCTCTATTCAAATGATTTTTCTAATTTATATGTATAGAATAATAAATCAATTAGTGTGTTTGATAGAATTTTAATTTAAGAATATATTTTCAACGTGAAAACATAAAAATATCTATTTAATTTGGAATAATTTTTTTTTTTTTTTTTAAAAAAAGTTGTATAGTTTTTTAATTTTTTTATTATCAAATATGGTGTGTAGTTAAATACTTACTAATAGTTTATTTACTTTATCAAATACTGATTAATTTATTTTAGAGGATCCTCACAGGAAAAAAATATTTCAGCTGTTTGCCTTTAGGCCGTTTTCTTTTTCATTTCATGACATGCATGACTTATTAGGTGATACATTTATTTATAATTTTAAATAAACAATTTAATTTTTACCTAATAAACATTTCTTATATCTGCAAAAAAAATCTTATACAGTAAAAGTATTTTTAATTAAAATAAAACTTTAAAGAAACGGAAAATGACCTTAAATAAAAGTAAAATGAACCGGTTGAATGGACATATATAAGATTAAAAAATGTAAAATTAATTTTAAATTAAATATATTTTTCATTCGTTAAAGTTAAATTTAGTCTTCCAAACCTAAAACTAATGTTTTTAATTCTTAAAATTTAAAATAAATGTAACTTTTGTCTCTCAAGGTATTTGTAAGATTTCAAAATTTATATTTTAAAATGAGGGATTAAAGTTAATTTTATTTCAAATTTAAATATTTAAAATAATAAAAAACTAACAAATCTGATGCAGTTAATGAGAATAAATGAAAGATAAGACAATATTCTAACAAATAACAGAAATATTTTAAGATAATTTGCCCTTAATTACTCAAATTTGAAATTTTTTTATAATTTGAAATTTTAATTTTGTCTCTCATATCTCAAGGTAGCAGCAGTTTCAACTCAAATGCCTCACTGACACACTCATTCATTGTTTCTACCATTCATTCACGCATTGTTTCTCTCAGTAACTCACTCACTCGCATACACAGATCAGGTAACACCCTTTTCCATTTCTTTTAGTTTTCTTCAAAACTTGTCACTCAAATAGTACTCTCTTTCTTTCTCCAGACCTTAATTCCTCGGAACCTCTTCGAAAATTCTTAATTCAATTTTTCGTTTCTGTTCTATTCTCTTATCTGACTGGATTTGTTTATTTTTCCTCATTCTATTTCTTGAAAAATATTTTATTCCTATTTTCTATGCATTGTGTTTTTATGAAGAGTGTTTATTATGGTGAACATGATTTCTATGGTAAGGGTGTAACTATTACCTGATTTTCGTCGAAAAGAAACTTTGACTTTTATTTTTCTTCTATTTATTGTATATGCAGAGGTTACAAAAACAAAATGTTATGTTAATAACCATTTAGGTTGATTAGTTTTTATTTCTTTCGTGAAGTGTGATTTAACGGAGTTCAATTTTATTTTCACAAAATATATTATTTTATTTGAAATATTAAAAATAGTGTTTTATTCGAAATATGAAAAATAATGTTTGCATGATAATTATTTTACTCTCTCTCTAGGTCAGTTATATATTTTGTGAATAATGGGTGTCAGCTCCTAAATTGATGCCATATACCATTCTCTTTTCTTCAGTTTGAGGATTTGTATTAGTAAAATTTTCTCTGTTATGCAGCCATGTGTGGCTTCCTGTAATTCAATGTTGGTAAGTCATTCAAAATCTTGATTTGATTTTCCTGTAATTTTTCTTTCTTTACAAGGATTTTGCTATTCTTGCTTTGCATGTATTGTATTATTAGGCAGTTCACTAGAAAATGGCAATGGATGTGTTTTTGACTGCAGGAAGAGATTGCCCTAATTCTGGTGATGAGATGAAAATGACGGAAAACACGGTCATGACAGAAGAAGTCTTGGAGAAACTTGGTGGCTGTAAGATAGTTTTGAACTCATTAACTCAATTATGCACCCTGTAATGTTATGTGTGGTTAATGTGAAAATTTCTGGTTATAGTTATATTATGGATGCAAATCTGGTTTCTGCTTTGGTATAGGTTCTGAAATTACTAAGGGCATCTCTAATGGTTGCTTATTCAAGGGAGTCCAATGATAATCTGGTTTTCTACTTTTTATTGGTACCAATAGGGGGACAACTTTGGGTTCTTAAGTGAGTCCAAACTGTGCCCCACTATAGCACATCACATTTAAGCAATCCATAATTTTTATACTTTTTTTGTTTGTACTTATTTTTGTTTTGCCTTTAAAATATTAAATTTAGAGCACTAATTTTTTTTATTCATGAGGAACTTTTATACATGAAACTTTGCTTAAATTTAAGCAATCCACCCCGCTTGTTAGATCAGCTCCAATAGGGAAAAAAGTATTGAACAATTTTACATTAAGAATCACCTTCCCACACCTTGCTTACCTTCCAAAGTAAAATTTGTGACTATTATTGTTGCGCATACATCCACAATTCAAAATCAATTATATTGAAATTTATAACAAATTGGTGCCAAGTCTCATGATTCAAAATTACAGTGACACCAAGCCACCAATTTGATTGCAAAAGGTTCACATCCTTAGTCTGTAGTGCTCAGATATCTTCCATAGATTTCAAGATTCTGATATATGACACTTTTACCAGTTTGTAAAAATGATGTTTCACAGTAGACATTTGGTATTTATTTTTTGTTTGGCATGCATTTTTTTATCGGCAATTGGTAATTGTTCATTGTTAGTTTATTTTAGCAGAGGGGTTCGGACCTGCAACTTCCTCCCTTTCCGTTCTCCCTTCACCCTTAATGCACCCTTCCCAACCTCTAGACCAACCTTGTAAATCCATTTGGCATATGTATGTCTGGGTTTTTGTAGATGTTAGATTAATACATTCAGTTACTTCCTCCTCATAGGTGCTTGATAAGTGTGTAAGAGGGCTTGTGTTTGTGTTATTTAAGTTGCTTTCATAGTAATGCTGGTATCCTGACTGGCTTCTTCACTGTTGTTTTTAATGTGCCCAATGTTTGTGAATTTATTGGCTGTTGTTTATTATGGTGCAATGCTCAAGCATGGTTTTGTGGATTCAATTGGTTTGCTATAAATTACTGATTGGACAGCTTTTTCTCCTTAAAAGCAGGCTTTGATTCCAGAGATCGGAGGAAAAGCAAGTACCTCTCTTCCCCTTACACCAACAGTAGATCAAAACAAAAGGATTTGCCAAATGAAACAAAAGACTTGAAGACACCATGTCCTTCTCTGAAAGGCAAGGCTTCAAGTATTGCTTCTAAACCTTTAAATGGATCTTCTTCACATGCTAAGTTGGGTAGCAAGAGGTTTCGAAAGAACTGGCACAGAAAATTTGTCAGCTCCAATACTATGTCCAGCAGTCCAGAATTCATGAAGACATCTGCAAATGAATTACTTTCAGGACTCTATTCTACAGCAATTGATTGTATGCTTCCAGTTGGGAATAAGAGCTTTGATTTAGTTGAGCAGTTCTTTTGCAGATATAGAGTATCAAATTATCATGATGAGGCTGAACATGCTACTTCTCTGGTTAATGCAAAAGACAAAAAAGTGGGGAAACCTGTGGGTAATGATTTACTGGACACCAAAAGTAAGAAGAGAAAGAATAATAAAACAGAAAATGCAGTTAGGCGTAAGAGAAAATCACTCTCTGGCTTATCAGATGTAAATGCAAACACTTCTGGTGGTGACTCTCTAAGGCCTGGGACAAAATTGAAGCCAAAGAGGAAGCTGGAACAAGTAATTTCAGTACATCAGCAGCAAAATGTTGAGATAAATTTAAACGAGGGCAGCAGTAAAAGCAGCTCAATTCCTGAAGCTTCACAAAATTTGAGTTGCCTTGCTTTTGGAAGAAAAACTGGGAATAAGAGGGGAAAAATACAAGCACAAGCACATCAAAATGCTCAAATTACTTCTGTGCATACAGATGCCAAAATCCGTAACGGAAGTTCACTGGTAATAGATATGCAATTTACTTCCCCATCTATATCTGTTGATATTTCTGAGAGAAATAAAAGTGAGAATAAGGAGCAACTAATAATAGCTTCTAATCCAGAGTCATGTGTCTCTCAAGAACCTGTTGGGAGTACTACTGATTATAGCATGTTGGTAAGTACCAGGGCTGAGGATGGTACTGTCCTGGTAAATAAAACAGGATTGAAGAATAATATGGGGAAAGCAGCCGAAGTGCCTCTCAAATCTAAACTTGTAGGAAAAACAGGGCTGGAGAATAATATGGGTAAGGCTGCAGAAAAGCCTCTCGATTCTAAATTTGCTATGGGGAAAACAGGACTGAAGAATAGCACGGAGAAGGCAGCAGAAAAGCCTATAAATTCGAAACTTGCTGTAGAGATTCCTGATTTGAATGGTACTGGCACTGAATGTAATTCATTCAGCCCACAATTTGATACTGTCAATTTCTTTTCACCTGAAATGAAATCGGTGCAGTCAAGAAGCTTATTTTCTTGTTCAAGACCTAATAAAAGTACTACTTGCAATGGAGTGGAGGACAATGGAGAAGCCCTTGGAACTTGTCTTCTCTTGCGATTTGCCCCTGGAGCATATATCCCATCAAAAGAGGATCTAATGACAACATTTTGCCGGTTTGGTCCCTTGAAGGCATCAGAAACTCAGTTGTTAAAAGACACTGGTAGTGCTCAAGTTGTTTTTGTCAGAAGTACAGATGCTGCAGCTGCATTTCATTGTTTAGAGCAGAACAGATTTGCATTTTGCAGCTCTACTCTTGTTGATTGCAAACTTGATCATCTTTCTGCAGCCTGTCCATCTGTGGAACTCGTGACCCCTACTCAACCAACTCAGTATATGGCAATGCCCGGTGTGACCCCTATCCAACCAATGGCGTCTATGGCAATGCCTTGTGTTACCCCAATCCAACCAACGGAGTCTATGGCAATACCTGGTGTGACTCCCACCCGACCATCTGAGTCTATATCAATACCTGGTGTGATCCCTACCCAACCAAGTGGGTCTATGGCAATGCCTGGTGAGATGCCTCCTTCCCTTCAGTTTATTAAGCAGAGCTTGCAGATGATGACATCAATCTTGGAGAATTCAGGGAATAGTCTTAACCCCCAAATGAGAGCCAAACTGGATACTGAAATTAAAGACCTTATGAGAAAAGTGAATTCTAGTACCAAGACCTGAACAGTGGTATTGGAAGGTTTTTATTTTAAACTAGTCATGGCGGTAATTAAGTAGATTAGGAGTAGTATTATGTTCTGATCCTCATTCAGTGGTTGTAATGGTGGTCTTTCACCCCATTCTTTGAGTTTTGCACAATTCATATGAATGGCTCAAGGATGTTTTCGAATGAAAACTAACTGATTCAGTATCAGTTCAAGTGCTTACGAAGTTTTCTTTGTATTTATGCTGATATATTAAGGGACAAAGAGAACTTTGGATTAGGGCATATTAATCATTTAAAATATAAAATTTCATTTTAGTTCTTAAAAGTTAAAAAAAATGTTGGTTATATTATCCCTCAAGCGTTGGACGTTTATTGATCTTTTATTTAATTTTGTGGATTGACGTGAGATTTTTATATTGTCAATGACTAATATGCAACTCAAAGTACTGAAGGGATAGGTTGGGGATTTACAATTTTGTTGCTTCCAATAAGGTCAACCCGATCTCGGTATTGGGTGTTAGGACCCCAAAAGTTTATCTTAAACATGGACCCAGAGAAGATTTCATGTGGCATGACGAGGATATAGATACAAAATTTTCAACTCTTAATTATTCACATGTTGATCACGACAAAGTATATTCTTGCGTTAATTATTACTAACTTAACATAATATCATAGATTATTTTTCTTTTTTCATTTTTTTAATTGTCAATTTGACATTAATTTCTAAAAGAAAATTAATTAATTGATTTAATTTGATGAGAAAAAAGAAACACACAAATGTGAAATACAGAGATGGTCGCCCTTAAAAAGGAATAAATTAAGGAGGAGATTGTTAAAAAGAAATAACTTAAAATATAGACCAGTTTAGAGTTTAACGGATAGAGTTGTATATGTCTCAAAACTAAATAAGCTACCGCTTATGTGATGAACATATTGGATGAGCTTGCTATTTTGGATCTTTTCCGCTAATAGTTATTAAGTGCTCAACCCTTATATATTTAGGTATGATACCAAACTATAATAAAGGAAGTTGAATTATGTTAAATAAAATTTTTTGCAAGCATTGTTCGTCTTACCCCAAGACTTCGTCTAGTTCCTTAGGAACAACTACGGTTTCACTATACAAGTAATTGATATAAACATTCGTTGGCTTAAACTATTTAGGCTAAGCAAGTATATTTTGGGTTTAGTCTCTTCAAGTTAATTACACTAAATATTTTTTGCACATAATCTCTCTTCTTCAGGCTAATTACATAAACTTTTTTTTTTTGTGCGCAGTCTCTTCAGGTTGATACCTACCACTGAAGGTTAAGGATTTTATTTGAGTTTGTGTCTAATTTTGGATAAACCTCTACACCAAGAGGGATTTAAAAGTAAATATCACATTAAGGCTCTCCATAGAGATTGAGAATCAAATTATTAGAGTTTTGGTTTGTGTAGAGTAATCTCTCTAACCTTTATATGAATTATGAATTTGAAGTAGTTGTTAAATTTAACAATTTCAAAACTCCATTCATCCGTTGGAAGTGTGAAGCATGTCCATTTGTATTAAATATTTCTGCATGGATTGTCTAATCAAAGTTGACAACTTTATCCTTTGATAATTGATGAACGTCGAAAACATATAACTTCTATTTTGCTGCAAATCTTTAAGTTAGAGAAATCCTCTTTGTATTGATTTAGCTCATTTTTTGATGTAAGGAGTAGGTGGATTCATCATATTTGATTTGATCAAGTCATGTTAATCTCGACAATACAAAAAACATTGACAAATAACTTAACTTTTAAAAATAATGGTTAATAATATAATAGTTATCTTTTTTCACATAAGATTCATCTAATTCTTTATGAATTCGTACTTTCAGACTATGTTTTTTATTTAATACATCTAATTTCAGACTAAATTTTAACTAATACATACTAAAATGATTATTTATAAAATATTTATAATATAAATTATAATTATTAAAATTAATATAATAAACACATGGAAATTAAATTTTATTTTTTAATTAAATTTTGACTATCTTTTCTTTTTAGCATGTAAGACAAATTACATGCTATAGTTGAGATATGTCATTTCATATAATTATCACAAACTATATTTTGTGCCTACTAATTTTTAACTCTAGATCATTTATAAAACATTTATTCACTTTGTCATAATATAATTTGTCTTATATATTAAAAATAATAATTAAAAAACAGAAATAATAACGACAAAAATAATATCTAAATATATTGTAAATAATATTTGAATATGATTTAATTTATTTCATGAAATTTATTTAGTATCCCATTGCAATAATTATCATTTATTGTGCTAATTGACTTTTGTATAAATAATTTAAAAATTATACCCAATAATAACACACGAGAGCAATCAAGGTCGTTAATTTGAGTATACAAAACCAATGATATAATCCTAAAATAATATCAAAATTCAAATTACAGAGCACATAAAACTAGAAATGCAGTATTAAGCCCATTTAGCCAAAAGAGACATACAACCAGCTCCAATAAGAAGAGAAATATTTGCTCCTAAACGAAGCCTACTACTTTTTTGCATCCTTGGATTCATAAAGTCAGCTGCAAGTAAATCTACAAGTGCCATATAGATTAAGATTCCAGCCGACGCTGCATTGAAGATTCCTTCCACAATCAGAGCAGTTTCACTATTTTCATCGTAAACATTACTGATTCCTATACCAATTCCAATTCCCACCGGAGTTGTTAAAGCGAAGAACAATCCCATTATTGTAACTGAAAGGTTCTTGAAATTTGCCTGCAATTACAAGGTAATCAAAGCCTTTTACATATTTATTTATTATTATCATATAGAATATACACTTCCTACTCTTTTTAATCATTTAAATATGTATTTACTATTTTTATTACCGATAATTAACCATTCTTTTTGTATATTTAGAAGTTATATATTATGAGATAGGAGAAAAAAAAAAGAAAAAATAATAAATATAATGAGTAACACATAATAAGGAGAAAGCGTCAACAAATTCCCAGAAATATCTAAGAAAGAAATGAAAATAATATATATGTTAAATACTATTCTTAAAAAAAAATGAATTATATGATTATAAATTATATCAAATTTAAATCATTAGAATCAATCAAGTAATAATGAAAGAATTTGAGTAATTCACAGAAGAACTTATATTCAAATTGGTGTTGCTATATTCTACACCGAGAACACTCTTTTCAAAACAGTTATAGTTTACCTGATATCAAGATATAGTTCACATGTAAAAACTAAAGTTTATAAACATCGAGGAGTTTTAGCTAATTAGATATAAAAACATGTTATTACTCTTTGATACATGTTATTGGGATTGACTTTTCTATTTAAAAAAAAGATGTGTTTATAACTAACACACTGTTATGGAAATTTTTATAACTACACTACAGATACAAAATATTACTTGTTTTGTTTTTCTATAACCATTTTATAGATTATAGATATGAAGTACTTATTGATTTTATTGATAACGAATCTCCAACAGTGAGTCTTCTCTCCTAACAACATTTTCATTATTCACGTAATTTAAACTCCAAACTTTGCTTAAAAATTTTTAGTTTATTACAATTCAAACAAGAGTTGTTAGTAATTAATGCACTATCAAATGATATCACATTGGTACTTCAGAAAGAAAGCAAAAGTTATATATTAATTTTAATCTTTATGAATAAAAATAAAATAAAATGTGAATTAGCTTTCCCACATAAATAATTAATGAAATTCTCTATTAATTATTATGAATAGGAGGAACTCATGGGCTATAAAAGGCGACAGGGCTTTAGAACAAGTGATAAGTGATTAATTGATCCAATAAAAATAAATAAGTTAGAAAGCAACCACTAATAGGTATTAGTCCAAACAGTTAAAGAAAAAAAAGGTAAAGAATAAAAAAGAAAAAACCACTAATGGTGCGTACATTTTCATAAACCAATAATCAAGAAATTTTATGAATTAAAGACGTGAGGTGCAAATGAAGTGGCTAGTAATATTGAATATTGTTGTTAATGCAAGTAATTTTGGATAACGTAATGATGTATGATATAGTAGAGTACCTGAGTTATACAACTTCCAAGTCCCATGCCCTCAAAGAACTGGTGAAAAGTCAACGCAGCTACCAGTGGTCTTATTGTTTTAGGACTCTCTGAAGCTCCCAGAGAAATTCCAATGACCACAGAATGAAAAATAATTCCAAGTTCCAACACCTACAATTCATTCAAAATCATAATTCTTAGTTTATGTAGTATAAAAATTAACATTTATAGAAAAGAAAAATAAATTCAACATTTATCATATGAAGAATATATACCAAGTTCCATTTAAATATCATTCTTCATTTTCACAATATAGTTAAAAATCGAGTCATTTACATTTAAAAATGAATTTAAACTCGATCAAGGCACACGTCAGTTGAAAATTAAAATTTATGAAAGAAGCTCCATTAGTTTAAAATTCATACTCTATCTCAATTATTTGAGCACGATGCGCGAGAAATGGTATTTTTTTTTACAGTGACATTCCACTTGTATAGATAAAAAAAATATAACTAAATATAAATTAAAAAATAATTAATTATTATTTTTTTTCATTTTCTACTTTTATTTCTCAAAATAAGAAATTTCTAATTCTAATCAATTAAGAAATTTTCCTTTCACTGGTTTTAGTCTCATTTATTAATTGAATAAACACTATTTTTTAGAAACTAAAATAACTTTTCTAACAATAAAGAAATCGATATAAAATGGTGTTTTCATTTAATCAAGCATTCAATAGAAAAGTGAAAAAACTAAAATCAATAATAATATTTTTTAATAAGTAAAATAAAAAAAAATAATTTTAAAATTTAAAATAAAATTGAAAACAAAATAAAAGACAAAATCTTAATTAATATGAAATTCAATACCTGTGATGTGATCCGATGACGAAGAAGTTGAGAGGAATGAAGATGATGGGAGGGAACATGGGCGTGAGCATGACCATGTGATGCATGTGTGTGAAGATGCACATGTCCTTCATGTCCTTCATGCCCAGATTCCATTTCAAAATGTGTGGCCTCAACTTGTGCTTCCTTGGAATGGTGTTTTTGAAAATAAGCAGTGGCATAAGTGTCAACCATAAGGGTTCCCATGGAAGTGCACATAGCTACAAACCCAGTGAATGGAAAATCACTCCATGGATGTTCATTTAGACAAGGTGATGTGAGGTTTGCAAAAGCATCAGGCAAGACGTGAATAAAACCAGTGGATAGTATCACACCCGCAGCAAAAGCTTTAATCATGAAAAAAATATCTTTCTCAGGACTCAAAGCAGGTATAAATTTGCCAAGTAGTGGAATACAGATACCAATTGTACTGGCAACTAGTATTGATACCAAAGCTGCTATTTTGTACCTTAAAGCTTTGGTTTTGTCACGACCCTCCTCTTCTTGCTCACACGTGCATTCACCAGCAACTAAAGTTGGGAGCATAACAATAAATATCAAGAGAGTAAAACTCAAGAATTTACTAATTTTCTGACAAGTATCCATGTTAATCTTCTGAGAAATCCGGACAGGGAGCAGTGTGTTTATGATATGAATATTTGAACAATGTAATGTAAATGTAGCTAGCTAAAATATTAGTCAGGAGAGTGAGGTTCTAACAATACGTGTACATCATGCGCAACGACTTTGAATTTTTTTTTTTTCCACACTTTCTAATCAATTTTTTTATTGCTAAACTAACAATGTTGTAAAATGTATACATAATAATGTAGCAACCAATCAAAAAATTGAAATTTAAGTGGCTTAAATGTAGAGACTAGCCAAGTAAGTGAAAGACTGTGGCCATCATGTCGACACTAGAGTTGGAATGTGGTAATGGGTCAAAAAATAAGAACACAACTGTGTCAACGGTTTCAAACAACAAAAACCCCGGAATTAATAACAACGAGATCAGGGATGGAACGGATCCAAAGAGTGTGGGGCCCATTAAATTAACTTTTGACATTTTAAAACATAATGTACATATATAATTATATATTATCTTTATAATTTATAATAAAAATTAAATAAAAAATTATTTATATAAAAATTCATATAATAATTTATATAATAAAAATTTAATATTTTAATATATATATATATATATATATATATTTTTTTTTTTTATATAACATAATTTAGAATAAATTATGCTCGTACACCCTTGCATGGTTATAAATTATACTTGGTATTCTTACCTCCTTATATTATTATAAGATTAGACTCGATATTCTTCTATTTTTTCAATATTCTCGTAGGAGATGTTTAAGCAAGTTAATGTAATTTATGTTATAAATAAAGTATTAGTATAATATTTTTAAAATAATAAGAAAATTGTGTAGCACTCAATCTCCGACACCCACGGAGTCACTAGCACAAAACAAACTCTATATATATGCCAAAGGTAAATCCACTTGCATTGGTGCTAACCAGACGTGGATAAATCATTGACAATCACAATGTATGAGAGATTATATCTGATATATCTTAGGTGGGCTTGAATTGCCCTCTCAAATTTTGGAATCCAAAATTACTCAGTACTATGAATGATCTGACCAATAATAAGAAATTATTTTATTTTTAGTGTTTTGATATAGACTAGTGTCCTTAGGATGACTATTTTGAACACAAAGTTTTTTATATCTCAACAAATTTCATATAAAAATAAAAAACCAAAAATATATGTAAAATCTTACGAAAATAAAAACATTACGGGTAAAATTTAATGATGCGATTTTTTTTCTCTTTCTAATGTTTTTTTCTTTTACTATGTTTATTTTTCTATTATGGATATAAGGTGGAAAGTAATTGATTTTTGTTTGTAAATATTTTTTCTAATTAGATTGTCCAAGGTATATATCTAGTTAGAGATCTAAAATTGAATAATAAAATTAAAATAAAAGATATTTTTTAAAAATTAAAATTAGTTTTGTATTAGTCAATTTATAGATTTTTTTTTTAATTTTAAGGTTTTTTTATAAATTAGTTAATAAAAGGTTAATTTTAATTTTAGATAATTAAATTTTATTTATTCTCTTATTTATTCTTAAAAAAATTTATATTAAAAATGAAAAGAAAATTTATGCTCTAACGAATATTTTACGCAACCAATTAATCGCATCCTATCATATAACCTTTTAATTCATTAAAAATACCCCCACAACATATTAGATTTTTTATTATCATCTTATTTTATAAGTGGGTACATTATGCGATTAAAAAAATATAAAAATAATTATAAATATTTAATAAATATAAGTATGATAAATATCAATTAAATATAATTTCTGTAAAATATTTATTCAAATCAATATATTTTTTAATTTTAAAAGTTTACTAACTTATTAATTAATCTACTTAAAAGTAGCAATAATAAATTAATATTTCTTAAATTAAATAAGAAGAAAATTAACATTACTGAGTTTTAAAACATATTAATTACTATTGTAGGATAGTGTCTATCTTGCATTTGGATCGTGTCCATCTTCTTGACTTTTCTTTTCTTTTTTCCCCCCCTCAAAATGTCATACAATTCGTAAACAAGTTTAACAAAGGAGATCAAGCTGTATCATCCAAATGGGTTGACATGATCTAACTGTATATGATTTTAAAATTATGAACTATTATATGTTTTAATGATGATTTATAATGAGAATTTCAATTAATTCATAAATGATATATAAATACTTGTTATTTTTACAATATTATTTTATCAATTTAAATCTATTTCATGTTAACGTTCTTTTAAAAAATTAAAAAAATTAAAAAAATTAAGAAATTAAATTCATACATTATTTATTAAAGATGGTTGTGTCAATCACTAATATTTTCTACATTTTTCTTTATTAATTTTCATATAGGAATGTTTATAAGAAAGTAGACACGAAAATTCAACAGACTTTATTATATGAATTTTAACATGAAAGATTTACTATCTTATTAATTATTACTATAGGCGATCAAATAATGTTAAAATAAAAAATATTTATATGTGATTTATGAATTAATTGGAATTCCATTGTAAATTAAATCATAATTAAAATATATAATACTTAACAATATTAGAATAATACAGCTAAATCACTTTCCAAACCTCACTCCAACATAGTTATCACAAATCTACTTTTAAGGGAACATTATATAAAATATATTCTACTTTGTAGTAAAATTGTAAACCACCAGCTTATTAATCCCTCAATAATTTGAGGTGACAGATAAAGTAATTTTAAACTTCTTTGTATTATCAAGGGCTAGTATGCCCTAACCTAAAATTGACCTTTTTCAAATTCAAGCATTGATAACATCATCTGTGAGTTGTGCTTTATATATTGAAGTGAAGGAGTTGTTGCAGGAGGCATTGCCCTAGACACAGACACAGTTGGTTGGATAGGGGTCACACTAGGCATCTCCACAGACCCATTTGAAAGGAGTTTGTAATCAACCAGAGAAGAAACGTAACCCAAATTTGTCTTGCTCTAAACCTTGAAATGCTGCTGCAGCATCTTCACTTCTCATAAAAACAACTAGAGCACAAGTAGTGTCTTTTAAAAACCAAGTTTCAGATGCCTTCAATGGACCAAACCCCAAAAATGTTATCATTAAATCTTGTTGGGATGGGATATAGGATCCAGGGGCAAACTGTAGGAGAAGACATGTTTTTAGTGATTCTCCATTGTCCTCCACTCTTTTAGCATTTACTGTCAAGTTATGATCAGTAATACTATTATTCTCAACAAGTTTTTCTAGCGAAACATGTTGCTCTGGATTTGAAGCTTTTGGAACTAGTTCTTCTTTCTTCGTTTTCTCCCCAACGTTTTCCTCTTCAGAAGGAAGCAAACTCATATTTTGTGAAGTTTCAGGAGCTGATGAGCTATGTTTGCTTTTGCCGCTGCTCCCTTTTGAATTTGACTCAACATTTTGCAGCTTCGGCACTGAGGCTACTACTTCTTCCACCTCCCATTCCTCATTTTGCTCAATGCTTGTGTAAGGGTCTAACAGGTACTTACTCTTTTTCCTATTTCTGAAACCAAACCCTGATTTGGTAAAATCCATATGTCTGCAAGTCACAGAAATTAATTAATCCTCACACCACAGAAAAATTGATAATTGATCTCCAAAGAGTAAAATATTTATACGAATTTTTTTTAATTGATGTCCAAGGAGTAAAAACAAAAACTAAATTCAATCACATAATACTTCATTCGGAAATAATCAACTTAATTAAAATCAATTTAGCTTTGCCGTGCACATAGACCGCTATGTTTAATAGATTTCACTCTTTAATGTTTATATCATATCAAAACTCAATTACACAGAATCTAAGGTTCAATGATGTGAGAAATATTATTTGCATTCCCAGCCCAGATTTACTAATTTGTGAAATATATATAAATATCTCCATCAATAACGGTTATAGTTGATCCCAAATTAAATATGAAAGGCTTATTTTTTGAAAAACCGCCTTTGAACTAATAAATAAAAGTTTAGTTTTGGTTTTATTTGAACTAAATAAACAATATAATATAATTAAAGAATAAAAATAACAAACAATATAATATTATTAAACAACAAAAAGGTAATCGTGTCTACTCACAAAGACATAGAAGGTTTTTCACTACGTAAATAAAAGGTTTTCACTAGAAGGAGCTACCTTAACACTTTGATCAATCGGATAATATTATATCCCTCACCTTAGATGTTGTTGTTCTTGTAGGGTTCCTTTGGCAAATCTTCTATTTTTTATCTTCTTGAAAATTTTGATTTAATCGAACAAGGAAGTAAAAGATTAGACGTGCTGTAATACTCACATTACATTAGAAAACCCATACTGCTTATATTTTACTTATTTGTGTGTAACGATAATGAAAGTAAATTTGTCACGTCTGTTTCACATGTAATATAAGAAACTTGAAATTTTATTGTATATATATATTAACATAAAGACTCAAGAACATAAACATACACAATATAAAATAAAGTTTGAATGGTATAGAATCAATATATAAATGAGTAAAATTTGGAACGAGTTTCCTCATGAATATTGTTCATTGCCGAGGAAAAGAAATCCATAAAAATCATCAACATCAAACAACCACAACCAATTTGTTTCAAGAAACAATGACAAATGCTTTGATAACACTAATACAAAATATATTGGAAGTTGATTTTGCACTATTAATGTAGTCAAACCGCTATCATCTGCATGCAAAACAAGTAATTAAGAATTGAAACCGCTATCATACCTCAATTTTGTGTAGCTATACAGAGGGCGGAGAAGAACTTTCGCTTGCTGTGAAATTACTCTTGAATGAAGGTGAAGAAAAAATAAATCTAGGGGGACCAAATAAATAGAATAAGATTGCACTACTGAATGAACGATGATTCATGAATAGAAAAATATATAGCATTAGTAAATAAATTATTTTTGTTGTATAATTAATATTTTTTTAATATATACCAATAATGTTAACTATTAATAAATCCACTATACTAAGAATTTTATATATACAAAATAATATTAATTACATTCATTCATATAAATGAATATCCATATATTAATTATATTAAAATTCATATTTATTAAGAAATAAAATTAAAATAATACTTTTTTAGGTGAAATTAATATAATACTAAAAATACAAATTAAAAATTAATTAAAATTACTAATAACTAAAAGTATAATTTCCTTATTTTATTAAAACAAAATAAACAATATAATATTATTAAAAAATATAACTTAAAACCTTTTGATATTATATATATTTATAATAACTTAATAGCTCTATTTTACATATTTTGTTATTTTATAAACTGCTGTTGTGGAATTCTTTTTAGTAAAATATTATTGTCTGAAAAAAATATTCTTACCAGTGTAATATTTATACTTTTCTTGTACCTTTTAGAAAAAAAATATCATATATACATATATATATATATATATATATATATATAATTTTAAAACGTGTTTATATCATTTTCAAAATATTCATATTCTAATAGAAGATTATTAATTTATACAATTTTTTTTTTTTTTTAATATTGAGTTATCTATCTATTAACTATTGGATCGCTATCAATGTTAACCTTATCATACTAGTCACCCACGTTTTAAAAATACAAATAAATTTATCAATTTTAATATTTGCTAGTTATTTCAGTCTTTCATTTTTTTTTTCGTCTAGAAAGGGATTAAGTGATTCTAGTTTTAGAATTATAATATTGATGATATAACCTTTTGCTTGAGAAAAAAGTATTATCTTCCCTTGAAAGAGAATAATAACCTTTTGCTCGTTCCCACGAGTTTATTTAAGATAGATATAAAAGTTAAAATATTAAAATAATATATATTAAATAGATTATAATTGGAATTGACTTTTGTTTTAAATAAATTTGCTTAAAATTATTTAAAATAATTAATTTCTTTTAGATATAACAAAAAAATAAAACTTTACATAATAAAGAAATAATAATAATGCATACATAGATAAGAAAAAAAAATTATTTAAAAAGTTGAAATAATTTGAGTACTTAGCTTCGGTCCTTTTTCACTAGTCGGCTCCATTGCAAATTTATCCCACTACTATGTAGACCTCATCTGTCTACATATCAATTGTTTATCTATTACGGGAATAAATCATTCAAGATCATTATATGTTTGGATAAGGTAAATAAATAAAAAAATATGTGGTCAAGGAAAATTTATTTAAAGATAAATTATGTTCTTTAATTTTGATTATTATATATTATATAAAATAAGACTAATAGACATTTGAAATTATAAGATAAACAAAAGTTTAAATAGAGAATTTATGAGTCATCAAATGAATGATATATTTTAGATGAAGTTTCTTTTCTGATGAATGAAAAAATAAATGAAGCTTGAAATTTGAAGATAATTATTAGTTTTTTTTGTATTTTCTACTCAAATAGAGATTCTAACTATCACAAATTGCTTTTGGTAGAGTCTTATTAGAAATTTTTTTGTTCTACTCAAATATGAAGAAATCAACTAGCTCGTTATGAAAATGTGCCAAATCAGAGTTGAAGAGAATATTTCTAACATGAAAATCCACTACAAAAAGCAAAATATCTTTTAAATATCTAATCCTCCTATTTTGCAACTTTGATTTGCAGCCTTAAGAAAACAATAAATACAAAGAAACGTCGAACATCCTTTTATTGGATAGAGTGAAGAATTTGAAGTTGTTGAATTTAAGGACTACTTCAAACTCTCCATCTGTATAAAAGTTGAAGAACGAAGATGTGAAGTTAGAGACTTCTCTGGAAAAAAATCGTAATTCAACTTTAAATTCTTCCTTGTAATAAGTCTTAATCTCATTTCTAATTATACGTTATTCTCTGTGTAAGGATTGATTTTCTTTAGATAGACAACCCCTACTATAAAATCATACCCTTAGTGGTAGTTTAACCTAAAGAGGCTGACCCAAAAAAATACTTGACATTGTTAGTTTAAAGAGCTTGATTTCAAAAAATATTTAAAGGTGTTAGCCTAAACAACTTTATCAAAGAAAATGCAATTTAAATCAAATGCTCACTTTGCAATATATATATATATATATATATATATATATATATATATATATATATATATATATATATATATATATATATTGATGATATGACTAATTTGGGTCATAATAAGCAAACCACACATTTTCAAAATGTAAAGTCTACACCCCTAAAAAGTGAACCAAAAAAGTTTCCCATGAAGATATATAAAAGTGACTTAAAACTATCATAATCCTCGTATATTAAATTGTGGTCTTCTTCAATCACTAGATCTATTGTATAAGCTAACTCAAAATTATCGTAATCCTCGTATATTAAATTGTGGTCTTCTTCAATCACCAGATCTATTGTATAAGCTATGCACCTAACAAATTAAATAACTCATGAAGCTTGTTTGGTTCATGAAAACCATGTCCATTTTGTATATTTTCTCAAACCACAATGTGAAGCTTCATTAATATAAACCTAGAGCACAAATAAGAACGCCACAAAGCTACTCAATCAAAGTATTTTAAGTATATGACTGTACCGGGCTGGGGATGAGCACCGAGCTCATCACCCTGACACCGGACTCACCTTACCGGCCGAGTCAAGCTGGACAGAAACAGAATAAATCTGAATCATATCTACTCCTTGATTGGGCCTGAAGCAATCTTCCCCGAAATCCACGAATACGGAACGATCTCTATAAATACTGATAGAGGACTCATAACAGACAGATGAAAAATAACCCAAAATCATACGCACTAATCAACGAAGGTTCCAACCCTTCACGCCGCCGGATTTCTCAGGGCCGAGCTGAGCTCGGACCACCTAAAATCCAGCAAGAACAATGACTATTAGAAGCAAGAAACAAATAAAACTTTTCCAACACTGCTTGTAGTCTACATTAGGTTATCTCTCACCCAACTTCCCTTATCCGTCATGTCATGTCAGCACTTTATCAAAAAAAAAAAAAAAAAAAGAAACAATAACCAAACTCAAAAATAGAAAACAATACAAGTACATGCAAGGAAAGCTAAGTATGAAGCACTTTAAATGATCAGATTAACATATCCTCCTGTTATAAACATTATAGAAAAGGACCTCATCTGACGTATCCATTATCTTCTTCAATCAATACAAAGGTCAAAATTTGTACTGAATGTCACCAATACATTTTTCAATCAACTAAGCTACTGAACTTGTGATCTCTGATTGTAACTTCGTAAAATACAAAACTCAAGAAGGGGGGTTGAATTGTGTTAATTTAAAGTTTAAATCCTTTCGTCTGTGGTTTTAAAAGGGGTACAGACGAAACTGTGTTTTACTTCAAATGTTGATTTTAGTGGACAGACATTATGCTTTAAGTTATCCCCGTTAGTTCAACAATATTGATATAAAAAACACGATTATTTTTATACTGGTTCGTCTCTTCAAGACTATGTCCAGTTATCCAGAAACTACTGACTTTTCACTACCAACCGTGAAAAGGTTACAAGTATTCTTTGCACCCAGCCACTTCTGGCTATACACAAATATTCTTTGAACACAACCTTCTCAGGCTAAACAACAATGATATTCTTTGAACCCAGTCTCCACAGGCTAATACCACACAAGTGGATTTTAAAAGGATGTTCTAAAAACAGAAAGTTCCTCTTCGCAGAGAGGGTTTTTACAATGAAGTATATTCAAAAGAATTGAGCGAAATCTCAGAAGATAGAATAAGAGAAACGTTTTCGCCAACTGAATTCTGATGAAGCGAAGTCTTTAAATAGGCACCATATTCAAATGACCGTTAGACTCATGAGAATGCCGTTGAATATTTTCTTGAGAGCTTTCCAAAAGGTATCAGATAGTACTTGATTGATTGATGACTTGTGCAGCGGATTTAGATTATGTGTGCAATACCTTTTCTGACTTGTACAGAGACTTTGACAAAAAGGTGAATACCTTTTTGATTTGCATGTGTAAGCACGAATCCCTATACTGATCTTGGATGCTTCTAATGAGTACTTCTTTAGATTTGAAATCTTGACGTGATTGACTCAAACTTTGCTTCACTTCTTGGACAGACGATATATTTCTTCAGTCTTTAAGAGGTTTTGTCTTATCCTATTGTCTGATGACTTCATCTTGAGACAGACGATATATTTCTTCAGTCTTTAAGAGATTTTGTCTTATCCTATTGTCTGATGACTTCATCTTGAGACAGACGAATGACTTCAGTCTGAGGAGTCATCTTTCGTCTGTGCTGTTCTGTCTGACTTGCTTGTTGATCTTCCATCCATCTGAGAAAGTTTCGTCTGTCTTGTAAAATTCAAAACCTTAGATGAGTTAATCATCTTGATCTAACAACTTCTTCTCTTTAAAATAACCAAACTAGTGACTTAACTTGGTGACAGATCAAAGGTCACGTCTCACCTTGAACAAGTTCCAATTTCTCTCATTCGTAAGTGTTCTATATTCTCAAGTGGATTTTGCGCCAAGAGGCGTTCAATTTTTCGTTTAACTCGACAGTTTTCTTGGACACTTTCTTGTCACAAACACAGATTAAACCTAGAACATCACGACACTCCTCAGGAGTTGCCGACCCATAACAACTCTTCCCTTCCGTATTCCAAGCATAGCCAAGATCATACGAAATCCATAAGATTGATAAAGTAGACCAATTAAGGATAAGGTTAGCTTGCTCCGCCAATAACTCCAACACTATAGAATCAAACCGACTAGATTTTAGATTCTCTACAATCAAACCGAATACACTCTGACCTTAGAACACACATATTTTTGAATGAATCATGTACCATTTTCATATTGTGAGCATCTTTTATCATACTATGAGTATTCTTAATTGAATTTACTAACACCCAAAAACTCATCACTTTTGGTGCACTAGAATACCAACAATCAAAATACAATGGTCGAGCTTTCAGAAATGACAAGGCTGTAACTCGATGAAAATTGTGAACAGAATGTCATTCTTCATTAACGCATATAGCAACTAGATAACAGTTGGGTTTCCACGTCAAGTATCCCATTTCATATCCCCATCAACTACGTATGTAATCAATATAAATTCGCACTTCGCAGGCTTCTCAAGCACACTTTTTCCTTTTTCTTTCCCTTTCACCTTGACTTGATATGAAGAAGATTTACCCAAACGACTCTTATGATTGAATTTTTCCCCATTACACTTTTTACCTCCTTCTCCTACTTTATATCGTAAACCCAGTATAAATGTATGAAGCGGAAATAACACAATTCATCCTTGCTCTCCATATTAAAAGTAAACTTATCTTCCTCAGATATATCACCTCGATCGAACTCCCCCCTGTATTCCGTTTCAGATTTTTTGTCTCCTTTTCCTACCTTCTTCACAGGAGGTATTAAAGACCCTATCAATAGATTAATACAGATATGTATGCAAAAATTATTTAAAAAAGTAAAGAAGGAAAAAAATTCTTAGAAAAAATGAATTTAAGCAAATAAAAAATAGTAAATGTTACCTTCTGCCTTGTTTTTTGACTTTTTTTTTTCTCAGCTTTGGGAGCCATACCTAACACCATGATTTAGTTGGATTAGTTTATTCTATAAAATATATGTGACGAGAATATAAAAACATCATGACATCAGTCGCAAACTGACTGTTGCCTATTATCACATCGTTCATTTTAAATTACCCAAAATAATCATATCGTGAAGTAAAAGACATTCTTTTATTGTATACACCCTTCTAGTCAATGTTCTCAACATCTTCACTCAAGCACCGAGTGTCCACCTCTTACTCATTTGAATGACTCATAAAATGAAGGCAATCAATAATACACTAGTACAAGTTTAAATCAAATTATGCACTAATTTGAACCTAACTCTACCTAAAACAAACTCTATCATCAAAATTGTTGTACAATGCAATTTGCAATAGTTTAGCAACTCACGCTATTACATATTACAAAATAAAACAGATATTAGGTATAATAGTCTAAAAATCAAATAAGATCAAACATTTTATACCAAACATTAATCAACGATCTAATTATTATTGATTACCGAGTAAGTAAAGAATGAACTTATTATTGATTATTGAATAGAAAAAGAATGAACTAAGTATCGCACGAACACGCCCCAAACATGAATGTGCCTTCAAACATTTATGAAACTAGAATTTGCTAGATAATAATTTACTTTCTGAAATGACGAGTCAAACGTTTCCTATGAAGCTCGAGTTTGCTAGAATAATCATCCTACGTTTCCTAAGCCCAAGAACAATTCCACTAGGGACTAATCATTATTCAAGACTTACTCCTAATGCATAAGTATTGAACAAAAATCTAGGTTTAATCATGCTAATGCAATCATTCAAATTAAAACACACAACCAAACACATCCCAATCATCAATAATAAAAAAATTGCGATCTTCTTCAATCACCAGATCTATTGTATAAGCTATGCACCTAACAAATTAAATAACTTATGAAGCTTGTTTGGTTCATGAAAACCATGTCCATTTTGCATATTTTCTCAAACCAAAATGTGAAGCTTCATTAATATAAACCTAGAGCACAAATAAGAACGCCATAGAGCTACTTAATCAAAATATTTTAAGTATATGACTATTAGAAGCAAGAAACAAATAAAACTCTGCCAACACTGCTTATAATCTACACTAGGTCATCTCTCACTCAACTTCCCTTATCTGTCAAGTCATGTCAGCACTTTATCAAAAAAAAAAGGAAAAAAAATAATTGTTAGATCAAGATGATCAAGGGGAGAATGTTAGACATTAACGGCTCCAAGTTTTGATAATTTACAGCACATATGAAGCCAAGCAAATGAGCACAGACGGAACATGTTCAACACAGACAAAACAAGACCCTTCAAAGATTGAAGTGTTGCGTCTGTCCAAAAGAGCCAAGCCATCAGACGATACTAGCACAGACGGAAGAAGGATTCTGAAGATAAAGAACTTCGTCTGTCCAAGAGTGAAATCTTAAGACGAAACAGCTAAGACTAAAGAGAGTCATTTCGTCTATCAAGTGAAGCCAAAAATGAAACGCGCCAAGATTTTCAAATATAGAGAAGCAATCATGAGAAGTACTCAAGATCAGTGAAATCCACTCTGTAAAGTCAAAAAGGGGTTACAACCTTTTTGTTCCATTTCTACACAAAGTCATAAAGGTGCGGCGCCCACTAACACAAATCCAGAATTTCCGCTGTATGTCTCATGACAGCCTGGAAAATGCTCTCAAGGAGATTCTTCAACAACTCTCAACGAAAACATCAAATTGAAGAAGATACATATAAAAGGACTTCACTGCAACAAAGAAAAGTTGGCGAATACGCTTATCTGTAATCTTTGATAATTCGCTCAATAAAGCTCTGTATTGAAAATACCTCTCTGTGTAGAGGAAAACTTTATTGTTTCACAACATTTGTAAAAAGTCCACTTGTGTGGCATTTTAGCCTGAGGAGGCTGAGCTCCAAAGAATACCTAGTTGTTTAGCCTGAGGAGGCTGTGTTCCAAAGAATACCTGGTTGTTTAGCCTGAGAAGGCTGAGTTCAAAGAATATCTGTAATAGCCAGAAGTGGCTGGGGGCAAAGAATACTTGAGAACCATTTCACGGTTTGTAGTGAAAACTCAGTGGTTGTTGAGTAACTGGATGTAGTCTAAGATAGACGAACCAGTATAAAAATTGTTGTGTGTTGATTATCTTTATTGTTTAACTAACGGGGATAATTGAATATTAATATCTGTCAATTAAAATCAACCTTTCAAGTAACTTACTGTTTCGTCTGAACAAGCTTTGAACTAACAGACGAAACAACTTTCTTAAGACGAAAGAATTAAATTTACTCTTAAAACACAATTCAACCCCCCCTTCTTGTGTATTTGTCTTTTACAATAATAACCAAACTCAAAAATAGAAAACAATAAAGTACATGCAAGCAAAGCTAAGTATGAAACAAACACTTTAAATGATCATATTAACATAATAGTACTTGATGAAAATCCTCCTATTATAAACATTATAGAAAAGGACCTTATTTGTCTTATCCATTATCTTCTTCAATCAATACAAAGGTCAAAATTTGTACCGAATATTACCAACACATTTTTCAATCAACTAAGTTACTGAACTTGTGATATCTGATGTAACTTTTTCTCTTTAAGATAACAAAACTAGTGACTTAACTTGGTGACGGATTAAAGGTCACGTCTCACCTTGAACAAGTTCCAATTTCTATATTTTCAAGTGGATTTTGCGCCAAGAGGCGTTCAATTTTTTCGTTTAACTTAGCAGTTTTCTTGGATACTTCCTTGTCACAAACACAGATTAAACCTAAAACATCACGACACTCCTCAGGAGTTGCCGACCCATAACAACTATTCCTGAATTCCAAGCATAGCAAAGATCATGCGAAGTCCATGAGATTTATAAAGTAGACCAATTAAGGATAAGGCTAGCTTGCTTCACTGATAACTCTAACGCTATAGAATCAAACCGACTAGATTTTAGATTCTCTACAATCACCCTCAACAATTCATCAAACCGAATACACTCTGACCTTAGAACACACATATTTTGAATGAATCATGTACCATTTTCATATTGTGAGCATCCTTTATCATATTATGAGTATCCTTAATTGAATTTACTAACACTAAAAAACTCATCACTTTTGGTGCACCAGTATACCGACAATGATCGAGCTTTCAGAAATGATAAGGTTGTAATTCGATGAAAATCGTGAACGGAATGTCATTCTTCATTAACACATATAGCAACTAGATAACAGTTGGGTTTCCACGTCAAGTATCCCACTTCATATCCCCCATCAACTGCGTATGTAATCAATATAAATTCGCCCTTCAACAGACCTCTCAAGATCACCTTTTCCTTTTTCTTTCCCTTTCACCTTCACTTGATATGAAGAATATTTACCAAACGACACTTATGATTGAATTTTTCCCCATTACACTTTTTACCTCCTTCTGCTACTTTATATCGTAAACCCAATATAAATGTCATGAAGCGGAAATAACACACTCTTTAATTAGCCATATAGGTTATCTATCTTAATTCCATGTTTCCTATTAAAATAAAAGTAAAACATTGAATATTATAACTTTTTTTTCTCCAAAACATCGTTTTTTTGATTGTAATAGAAGATGCTTAAAAATACTAAATGAAATTTGTTAAAAAACAAAAAATACCAACATTTTTTTTTCAAAAAAAAAATAAATTATTAGTGAGTTATATGCATTTTTTTTATTCATCATTCATATCAAAACAAAAAAAATGTTCATAGTTTTTGTGTAATTAATTATTTAATTCATCATTGTTCTCTACATTAAAATTAAACTTATCTTCCTCAAGTATATCATCCAACTCGAACTCCCCCTATACTCCATTTCAGATTTTTTGTCTCCTTTTCCTACCTTATTCACTGAAGGTATTAAAGACCCTATGAATAGATTAATACAGATATGTCAGCAAAAATTATTTAAAAAAGTAAAGAGGAAAAAAAATTCTTAGAAAAAATGAATTTAAGCAAATAAAAAATAGTAAATGTTACCTTCTGCCTTGTTTTTAACCTTTTTTTTTTCAGCTTTGGGAGCCATACCTAACACCATGGTTTAGTTGGATTAGTTTATTCTCTAAAATATATGTGACGAGAATATAAAAACATCATGACATCAGTGGCAAACTGACTGCTGCCTATTATCACATCGTTCATTTTAAATTACCCAAAATAATCATATCGTGAAGTAAAAGACATTCTTTTCTTGTATATACCCTTCTAGTCAATGTTCTCAACATCTTCACTCGAGCACCGAGTGTCCACCTCTTACTCATTTGAATGACTCATAAAATGAAGACAATTAATAATACACTAGTACAATTTCAAATCAAATTATGCACTAATCTGAATCTAACTCTACCTAAGACAAACCCTATTATCAAAATTATAAAATGCAATTTGCAATAGTTTAGCAACTCACGCTATTACATATTACAAAAAAAAACTGAGATTAGATAAAATAGTCCGAAAGTCAATTAAGATCAAACATTATATACCAAACATTAATCAACGATCTAATTATTATTGATTATAGAGTAAGTAAAGAATGAACGTATTATTGATTATTGAATAGAAAAGGAATGAACTAAGTACATAACAAACACGCCCCAAACATGAAGGTGCCTTCAAACATTTATGAAGCTAGAATTTGCTAGATAATCATTTAGTTTCTGAAATGACGAGTCAAACATTTCCTATGAAGTTCGAGTTTGCTAGAATAATCATCCTACGTTTCCTAAGCCCAAGAAAGGTTCCACTAGGGACTAATCATTATTCAAGACTTACTCCTAATGCGTAAGTCTTGAACAAGAATCTAGATTTATTCATGCTAATGCAATCATTCAAATTAAAACACATCTCAATCATCAATAATCACAATTACCAAGTCATTCTTCATGTTCCCATTCTTTTCCCATAAGTAATCCTCTCAAGCCTTAGAGATATTCTTTCATAACTTAAAATGCATACACATAATAAGAGTACAGTAATTGATACAAAAATAGGAAACGAGGAGAAAATAAAATAGTTTGAGATTATACCGATCTCAAAATCCACCAAGAAGCTCAAGTAAAGAAGCACTCCCAAAAATACAAAGTTTGGCTACAACTACAAATAAGGTAAAATATATATGAACGTTAGCAAACATATATATTCTATTTATACAAAAATTAGACTAAATGTCGAAATAGAAAAGACTCCATAAATGACAATATAAAAGAAACCGAAATCGCAAAATATATATCTTATGAAATTTTTTTATTAATTGCAAAATGGTATGGCAACCATGAATAGCAAAAGTAGTCATTGTCAGTTTACCAATCTTTATACACATGGGACACAGGTGGCTTGATTATGCACGAAGTAAAGCAGCCATTTAATAGCAAATTTAGTACTTTTTGGAGGTTAATCTAGGTTCTTGTTGATGCTTACTGCGTTATCACTGTAAATTCCTTCATTTTCTCAAAAAGCAAAACTCATTTGATAAATCTTTGTAACATTTAAAGTTAATGATTGATGCTTATAACCTCTAAAATTAGTACTTAATATAGGTAGATAGGACGTTATGGACTTAATTATTATTATGCAGTTTGAGGTAATAAACAGCAAGTATTGTCAGAATCATTCAAGTACTAAAATACAGATCAGTAATTGATAGAGGAATATCGTAAGATAAAAGGCTTACAATATTCTTAATGTTAGTGAAATACTAAATGTTTAGTGGATTGTTTAGTGTTTGAAGAAAACATATGAACAATCATCTACTTAGCTCTATAAACAAAGACCTCGTATAATGTGTAAAAAACATTTTGGATCAAAGAAAAAATAGTCTTTGAGTATTATTCCTTATTTTTCTAATTTCTTTGACTAGTTAGAAGTCTTGAATTTCCCTTGCCCCTTAACATACTTATCTACTAGAGTGTTCCCCTTTAGTAATGGCGTCTTCACTTATATTCTTAGAATCCATTTATGACATCCAAATGTGATAAGTTTTATATACTTGTTGTTGTTGAGTTCCTTGGCCTAGAGTTTGAGTAACGACTTTCTATTCCTTCTAATTTTGACATTGTGGAGGTAGTAGGTTTAATATACCTATTGTTGCTCAATTCAATTAGTTGGGGTGGGAAGTTTTAGAATTTTTCATAAAAAAGGTTCGACTCACAAAGGTGGTGAGTTTCATATAATGTAGTGATCATCAATGTTAGAGGTGTGGCCTTATTCAAATCATTAAAAAAACAATCCTACGAAATTCAAACAACCGTAACATGATTGTTATTACAATCACCGATGATTATCGACCCAAGAGCAATTGGGTACCTTTTTTTTCTACTTGATTTCTATTAGATGAACCTTAAAAGCAAAATAATCATTACGACATTTGGATAGTGGCCGCTTTAGACACACCACAGGTGATAGATTCAAACTTGTAGACCCTGTGTCAAGAAAAGATAAATTCGTCCCTTATGAAGACTACAATAAAGGAAGAATCACTATGGAAGACATAAGAGACTTTATGTTTAAAAAATACTTAGAGATCGTTTATAAAAGAAATTGAAATATCATTTGCAGAGCCATAAATAACTTAGAAAGAAATACATGTAACTTTTTAATTATAGTAGAACCTTACCAATTTTAAAGAAATTAAACATAGTCTCGTATTGGAGATGTATCAATATAAATTAATTGTATTTATTTTTCTGAATTATGGTTTCTTAATTATTTACAAAAAAAAAACACTTTTGTGCAATTTTTTAAATTTGAACATATCGTCTAGTATTAGACAAAATTTTTCTCTTTAAGAAAAAGTTTACAAAATATATAAAACATAATTCAACTTTTTTTTTTATCTTTACACTTTTTATAAAAAATTTATTGTAACCTTTATAGACCAATTATTTTAATTACATTTGTTTAGTTATAATTATTATGTTCTCATATTATATATCATACTATTAATCATATATTATATCATAAGATACTTTTAGGTAAGTTTAACATAATCTTTTTTTTATGCTAAATCATATATTATATCATAAGTAATATAAATAGACGGCCCAACAAAAAGAATTAAATATTATACTCATTTCAGGTTTAATGTTGAGTTATTGATTGTGAAAAATAATTTTACACTATTGTCTAACCATGCATCATGTTAATGTGTTTTTTTTATAAGAATTTATAACAGTTAGTAAAATTCAAATACACTGTGACTTGAGGTTGGATATGACCCCATAATTTATCACCAGTTGATAATGTAAATTTTTTTAAACCCACACACTGATGTTTATTAAAATTTTCATTTCTTAAACTTTAAAACATTAATAATTTTTTTTGACACTAATGAATATAATAACCATAATTATTAATTAGATTATGCATTATATTTGAAGAATACAATTTTTCAGAAACGTTGTGAACATAAAAAATTACTTTGTTTTAAATAAACAGTATGTGTTATACATTATTCAAAAATATAGTACATTTCGTATATACAAAATTTAAATGTTTGTTATATTTATAATTATATTATATATTATGAAATATAATATGTATGTTTATTTAATATATGGTTTTTCAAATTTCTTTCTCTTGTGTTTGCATTAAAATATTCAGTTATTATTTATCCTATTAAAAAATGTGGACTACAAAACATTTTTAAAAAAAATTAACTTATTATACATGCATGGTTGTTTAACAATTTTTTTAGATGATAACATTAATAAATTAACAAATATATTATTTATTCATATAAATATATTAAATTTAATAAGTATTATAATTGATTAATTATGAGTAGAATCTGTTAAAAAATAATAAATGCTATATAATATTAATTATATTAATACAATGTTTACTAATATTAATACATTCATGTATTATGATTTTAAAAATAATTAATATAATATGAGGAGAATCTGTAAAATATTAAATTCTATATAATTATTTTTTCTTATTTTGCAATATTGAAATATTGAATTCTATATAAGTATGGAATGCCTCTCAGTGCTAAACTTGCAATATAGAAAATAGAGTTGAGGGATAGCATGGAAAAAGCAATAGAAAATCCTCTCAAAACCTGTATTCTCATACAATTTGCCCCTGGAGATAATTTCCCGTCGAAAGAAGATTTATTGAAAACATTTTATCGGTTGGTCCCTGAAAGTGTTTGAAACTCAGTTGTTGAAAGATAATGGTAGTGCTCAAGTTGTTTTTGTTAGGAACTCAGATGCTATTAAAGCATTTTAAAGTATAGAGAAAAATAAATTTGTCTTTGGTTCTACCATTGTTGATTACAAGCTCCACCATCTTTCTGCAGCATATCCACCAGTGGAGAACCATATGACCTCTACCCAGCTAACTAGGTCTATGGTGATGCCTGGTGCAACACCTCTTTCCCTACAATTTATTAAGCAAAAGTTGGAGACGATGTCATTAATCCTAGAGAATTCAGAGAATAGTCTTTCCCCTCAAATGAGAGCCAAATTGGATTATGAAATTAAAAATCTTTTGAGAAAGGTGAATCATAGGTTAGGTGATCATAATACAAAAATCTCATGTTAGTTCATAAAAATAAATTTCATTTGTAGTAGCCTTGATCCTTATTGAGAATGGTGATTTATAGGAATAAGATTGGAAGTTTTTCTTTTAAAATTAATCATGATAGTAGTTAAATATATTAAAGAAGTTAGGTTTTATATTGTGGTATTTTAGTGGTATATTAGTGCAATTTTCCTCCCTGTAACTTATATGCAAATCATGCATACTTGAATGGCTCAAGGATATTTATGTGTGAAATGTCATTTGGTTGAATATCAATTTGTTTTAATGTCTATCATTTTTATTTGAAAAGTTAGTCACAATATATTGGTTTCAACAAGAGAAAAGCTTTATGTCTCCTAAAATAACCATGACCTTGTTTGTATATGTTGAGTAATATAAGGTAATCTCTTATGCCTAGCATAATGGCATAAATCATAATGGAACTTGTGTCAACATTTACAAAATAAAATTCATTACATAATGAATGTAATCTATCATAGGATAAGTGTCCCAATCTAAGATGCCATAAAGCTTCTTGTGGCAACACATCTGATCCAACGGCTTGAGTGCTTGAAACATGAGCTCATTTGGTAAGAACCATTAGGTAGTATAGTCCCTCAAAGGATTCAGCCAAACCAATAATAGTCCTCCTTGTTTGTTGGTCTTGTATAAAACATTTTGTGCCATTGAATGTCATAACACAATTCAAGGCAGATATCGGCTTTGAATAGAGACTAAATCAAAGGTAAAATCAGGAATATAAAATACTTCAATTATGCAAAAACCCGGAGAAAATTTGTTTGTCCTAGCAAGTTTATAATGAAAATTTCAATTAATTCATAAATGACATAAATATTTGTTATTTTAGAAATATTATTTTATCAATTTAAAGCTATTTCATGTTGACATTTTAATTATGATTTATTTAAAGAATTAAATAAATTAAGAAATTAACTACATATATTGTTTATTAAAAATGTTTGTGTCAATCACTAATATTTTCTACTTTTTTTTTTTACTAATTTTTATATAGGAAAGTCTATATATATAAAGTAGACACGAAAATTACTTGACTTTAGTGTATAAATTTTAACATGAAAATATTTATTATTTTATTAGTTATTACTAACCTAAAAGACCAAATAATATTAAAATAAAAAATGTTTGTATGTGATTTATGAATCAATTGAAATTTTCATTATAAATTAAATTATCATTAAATCATGTGATACTTAATAATATTAGAATAATGTAGCTAGATCTCTTTCCAAACCTCACTCCCACAAAAATGCTAGATTTCCTTTATTAAACTTGTATACAAATTATAAGACATTTCTAGAAAAATTTTAACAAAAGACGATTCAAGTACATCATAGTACCTATATCTATAGGTAAATATCATACCAAACTCCTTACAGTATAGTATACTTAACACATTGCCATCTTTGGGTACAACCTTCACTCAAGTTCAGAATGACATATGAAGATTTTTAATAATCTTCCAATTAACAGGGACGAAGAGTGAAATGTGTGCTTACACAATTATTCTAAATTAATAATGTCCGTGCATACACAATCATTCTAAATTGTAATTTTCACTGTTTCTTTGATAGTAAAAAGTACTATGTAGAGTGTAGATGATTCTTTCATTGGATAAAACAGACAACACTTAAGACAAAGAAGCATTTTAATAACGCTTGACACGAAGAAGCCTTTTAATTTTTGGATGTTCCTTAATTTTTGATGCTTACACAATTAGTTTCTTTGTATGTTATTATTACTTTATACCTATCAAACCCGCTAAGCAGGGGCATGGGTAATACTAAAAGATAAATTTATATATGCATTTTCTATTTATTCAAAAATATACTTCCCCTTGGGAAAAAATTAGTTCTTGAATGAAATTCCAAAATTACATAAAAAGTAATAATAACAAAGCCAATGCAACAAATATTTTAAAAAAGCATAATTTGGGTAGCATCACATGGCCAATGGGGTCTCTCTTCACCTTCCATTTCTTGAACTGTTTTGAGGCAGCTTTCAGTGCCTTTGCCCATCTCTGAATCAAATGGAAAATACATATTATTTCCGATAGCAGAGTGAACAAGTATAAGGAAAATAATTTCAACCGAAGTTGTCATTGGAATAATAATTCATAGTAGAGTGAACAGTTTTGAAGGTAATATATTTATTTCAAACATTTTAAGCACAATAGTATTTAAAAGATGTTTACCCAATAACTGTATTCAGAATTTAAGATTTCGAAACAGAAAATTAAAATACCAAAAACCAGATAGAATCAGTAACAAAGATGTAAATCACAAACGAAGTTTACAATCACAATTATTTGGTAAAGGTTATTGTTAGTTAAAACTAGTTAGTTAATTGGCTGCTTCACTAGTTAGTTTCTTAGTTGTTAATTGCAAATAAGATCTATTTTTCTCATTTCAATCAACCCGATATACTATTTTTTCTTTGATTTCCTCTTATTTCTATCGGCTTAACAATGTTTCCTGACGAAATTTATCACAAACTTTGACATCAGAAAGAGAAAACTCCTATTCAGATTTCTAAAATGTTTTTCAACCTTCACATTTTAGGAGGTGTTCTAGGAGGTGTTGCTTTCTAATGTTTTCCACTCATATAAGTCTTAGCATCATCAGGAGAAGATAGTGTCCTGAAGAACTGAACTTTGAGCTTAGCTACTACTGCAGATGAAAACACATTGTAGTGAAACGCAGCAAAACCATCCTTATCGGCACCTTGAATCACACAACAGAAGTTTCTATCAAACCAATGCTTCAAGCTGTACGTAAATTTAGGATTTGAATAAGCAAAACCCTTGATGCATATGCGTCCCTTAACATATTGCAGGTCAACCGAAAAGAAATCACTTGGTGAGAGACTTTGTTTGGGAACATTTAGAGACTTTGTTTGGGAACATTTAGAGGTATAAAATTGGTAACAACTTTGTCGGTGATCTAGGAGAAAAGATGATAATAAGGTTTATTGTTGTATTGTGTATACTTCAGCATCCCAAGGCTATATTTATAGCAAGTTAAAATAACAAACTCCCTTATCAAATTCAAAATTTGAGATAGATCAATCTAAAAGATAACAAATCTTTTATTGATAACTGATTAACTATTTAAATCTGAAATATTTGATCAAGTTAAAAGATAATTTTATTGCTAACTGATTAGCTATTCAAATTTGAAATATTTCATCAAGTTAAAAAGATAACAAATCTTTCATATTATTCATATTTTTAATGAAATTCTCTAATTTAATTAATAATCAGATATTAGAACATTCATTTGTGTGTGACCCGTAGGGTCAATATTAAGCCACTAATATATCAATCAAATTAATATATTAAGGTAGGCATCTATCAATACTCATTAGTCCCGAATAGTGAAGTAACACTTTACTTTTAAGAAGAACCAGGAGAGCTCTGGATTAACTCTAGAGTATGGTATTATTGTCAAATTCTATTGAGTTAACTTGTAGTTACTTATACTGACCTAACTTGCATCGAGGGGATATAAAAGTCCAAGGGAGTGATTGCATTAAACAATCTAAAAATAGCAATTCTTCTAAACCAAAATCAAAAACTTATCATTGATTTCAATACAAAAAAATTACAGATATACAGATAGGAGTTAGAAATAATGTAATTAGCTAGTTATAGTATGAGGGCAGATCATGCTATGTAATTAAATTATGTTAACAAGTGTAACTTGATAATCTTGTTATTGTAGTTACACGGATTTCATCCTATATATCTCATTCTTTTTCTTTCTCGACATAAACACTATGCTGTTCTCAACACAGTTTATATCCATCAGCTAAAACTAAAAGTATTTAAATCTCTAATATTGGATACTTGCACCCGATCCAGTCATTAAAGTGTTTTCCCTTTGCCATTCTAAAAGCCTCTTGCTTTTCAACAGGAATATATGGGGAAATTGGCAATTGATGGATAGATGTATAGATGTTTTATTTCCACAAATAAGTACATGACAGAATAATCACAATCTTAACTGTCTGATTAGCTGGCTTAACACAGCTATATTACAGGTGTTTGATTAGGGGAGAGAGGAAAACATGGTTTGGATTATGTCAGTATTTTGTTACCCAGGACTTGGTCCTCTGCACAATCTTAATTTTATTTTCTGTCGACAAATATTTAACAGCCCATTTCATTAGCATTTAACATGCACACAAAAAACAATCTAGGTAGTAGAAAAAGGAGACGCAAAAAGATTGCATTCTCCTAAGTTCAAACTATCAGAGAGGAGCATGGTGTAGGTAGTAGAAAAAGGAGACGCAAAAAGATTGCATTCTCCTTAATTCAAACTATCAGAGAGGAGCATGGTGTAATCATAGCTAACTGCACTGCCACTTAGGCCAGGTGCAAAGGTTATTCAATAAAGCAACCAAATCACAAACCTTTATATAATATTTAGATGTTCCACTGGTATCATGCAGAATCCTTGTTGTGTCATCAAGTTGGTTGTGAAGTCCTGGATATTTGGGGCCAAATGATAAATCATGGATAACATGACTTACATTCACATTCTTTGATCCGTCAAAGATCCGCAGAAAACCATCACAACAGAGTTTACTATCTGATATACAACAAATCACGAATCATAGGTGCAACTTTCTAATCAAATTTTAGATAGGAAGGACTTATACAAGCTACTGAAAGTCGCATTGGAGTAAATATATCTGCACTAATTAAGAATAGAAATGGAAATTTATCCCTGTATAAATTGATATCATTGGCAAATAACTAAACTAGGTCATGGTTTTTGGAAGTCCCTACTGTTTGTGAAGAGATACAGCATTGCAGTTGCTCCCCATTGGGAGTGAGTCTTTTTCCTATAGTTGGCCATTCACATTTCAGTTGTATTGAGAAGTGATATTTTGTGATTCAACCAAAAGAGAAAGGGAAGGTTTATCTTAGCTATAGAACTGAAATTGTAATACACAAACACATAAACACACACACATGTAAAAGAATGCCACACTAACCAAATATCACAAACCACATTTGATAAATACATACAAGTTTTACTTCCTCATTTTCCTAAACTCCTAAAGATACAGATCAGGTAAATCTTTAGAAAGAAGCAGCGGTGGTGAAGCCATCAAGGCCCATGGATTTCTTCATATACAGCTCCAGAAATTAACAGCAAATCTCTTACACGAGGTCTCCCAAGTATCAACCAAGGTAAAGCCTTACAATGTAACAGGAGACATCTATTTATATTATAAAGGCCTATAAACTTCCTCCCACTCAAATGGAAAATTGCAATACTCAGTGATTCACTTAGATAGAATCACTCTTGTGACATAAGTTCTGCATATTTACTCATTAATGAAAATTCAGGACAGAATGTAAAACAAAAGGCTTCAAAAAGAATCCAAAGAAGTGTAATTTTATTGAAAGTGCCTTTAACTCTCTTAAAGATATCTATACCTGTAAGCTTTAGCAAATCTAGTCAATGAGTTACAGTCTGTAGCATTTTTAACACTATATTTTGGTAGGTTAATGAAGACATAATAATATTTTACCATTTGAGCAGCATATATATTTAGTCCATGTACTGAAATGTGGAAATTTCCAGCAACCCTCTGAACATCTAAAACGCCATAAACCTGCAAAGCATTGAACAAAATGTCAAGATTTTGTTAAGTTTGGACACAATTCCACCAAAATAATTCATGTACAGTAATTTTAGAATTTATACCCGGCATCCTTCACCATTTTTTATCGCTTCCTTCACCTTCTTGATAATATTTTCAGTAGATTCATTAAGGTTTTGCAGATGAATTTTCTGTTCTGAATGCTCATGCTCGTGCTCATGGTGATGTTTATTATCATCTGTCCACAGTTTTATAAGGTGTAAGTGGGAAAAAAAAACCACTTCACAAGAATGTAAGGGAGAGATGAACTTACACTTGTGTCTTGTTCTAATATGATACACAATCAAATCTTTAGCCCTTAGCATCACACTAGTTAATCTAGAATATGAATTTAGAAGAATTCGATTAATAGCATAAGCGAAAAAAACAGACATTAGGGCAAAAACAATCCTGAAACTAAGCTGAACCACTAAACAAGAGAGGTGCAGCAAAGCAAGTGGAGCCATCAAACAGCAGGAGGTGCAAGGAAAACATAAACTGAGGAAGCATCCAAACAACAAGGGGGTCCTTCAGAAGAGAGATTCAAAAACCAAACAAGATCAAAACAAAACAGAGAGAGCCTCGTACCAGCACTGGACAGCCAGATGAGGTCAATTAAGCCTTCGGATGGTCTTTGGAAGCATAAAAATTCAAATTAAGTTTAATTGTGTTTTGAATATTAATTCATATATTTACACACATATGACTCATTCTTAGGAAGATTTTGTATGATCCTTGTTGTGATCACACAATTTACGTGTTTTGTTTCTGATCCTAGGTAAGATTTTAATTTTGACAACCTTGGAAACTATTGATACAGCTGAAATTTCTTACTTGTATTTTGTCATGTGACATTTTTTTATTTTATTCTATGCTTTAATAAGAGTTGGTGTATTTTCTGATCAAAGTGTAATGGTCCATGCCTCTTGGAGTGTGTTCAGAAATGTAATGATGCTTGGGCAGAGAACGTTGCAGATTCTGACTTTACTTTCTTTCTCAATATATGTATCAGGTTATCAGCCTTAAGACATGCATGTATGAATGAATGCATTTTCTGTTTTCTATTCTGATTCAAATCCTCTTATGCCAACAATTGGTATCTAGAGCTTAAGAGATCTTGAGGGACTGTGAGAAAACCTTGAGTGAGATTTTGAGGGATTGTGAGAAAAACTTGAGTGTTGAGAGAAAACAGAAACAGAAACATAGTTAGAGTGAACCCAACCTATTTTCAGAATAACCAACCTTCTAAATGGCCTCCAACAATGTTCCGCAGCCAGCACCTCCTGTATTCACAGGAAGGAATTATGAAATATAGGCTGTGAAGATGAGAGCTCAGTTAAAAGCATATGATCTCTGGGAAGCAATTGAAACAGCTGAACCACCAGCTTTAGAGGAGAATCCCACTGTTGCCCAAATGAGATTTCATAGTGAGCAAGTTGCAAAAAGAGCAAAGGCTCTTACCATCTTGCACTCTGTTATGGATGATGATGTTTTTATAAGAATCTCAAATCTGGACATTGCAAAGGAAATTTGGGAGAAGATTCAAGAAGAGTTTTTTGGGAATGAGAGGACTAAGCAAATGCAGGTTCTCAATCTCAAAAGAGAGTTTGAAGCCTTAAAGATGAATGAGGTTGAAAACATAAAAGATTTAATGACCAGATTGATGAACGTTGTGAATCAAATTAGATTGAGAAAGTTTTGGTAATCTTACCTGAAAGGTTTGAATCCAAGATTTCTTCACTTGAACAGTCTAAAGATCTCTCAAAGATAAGTTTGACAGAGCTTGTAAATGCTCTTCAAGCTCATGAGCAAAGGAGACTTCTTAGACAAGAAGAGTCCATGAGCAAAGGAGACTTCTTAGACAAGAAGAGTCAACATAGACAGCCTTACAAGTAAAGCACAAAGGGAAAGGTCCAATGGTGAAAGGAGAGAAACAGAAACAGAGAAATTCTCAAAGGGAGTTCCAAAGTATTTTAATGAGTTTGAATGTTTGGTCTTTGTCGATTATATTAGACAATGTCCCGATCTATGTTAGATAATATCTTTATCTGTCAAATAAGACGAAAAATTGTGTGTGTTTAGCATACACACAGATTTTATTTATAATCAGAGTGTACATGATAAAGGTAACAAAATAACTGAATAATCTTCACAGGTAGAATCTAATCTTATCTTTAAGAGATAAGATATAACAACCTGATTAATTAATCTTATCTTTAATAGATAATATATAACAACTTATTAGTTCTTATCTTTAAGAGATAAAATCTCCTATAATTTTGACATTATCACTTAAACCTCGTACTTGATTTGAAAATATATTTTAGTTGCAGTCTTATACTACGCATTCACATCACAGGTGCAGTGAAATTATCTTATGCAATCCTAAATATTCTAATTATTGTTCAATCCTTTTTGCTCACATGGTCATAATGACACAGAGGTTTTCATCCCATGTCAAGAACCTACTCTCCTAAAAGCTTGAGCGATTGGATGAAGGCACATGACAAGTAGAAAAGCATTCCTTTTTCATCCAGAAAAAATATAACAGAAATTCAACCCGAGCAACAATATTTTATGGAATTTTAAACTAGACTTTTGAAATCATAGATATATACATATAATGCAACAAGAAATTACCATGCTTGTGATTGGTATGTTCCTTTTCGACTAGATCAGATATATATTCACTGCCAATTATATGGCCATAACTGTTCAATCGAAGCTGCAACAAATGCAAACAAATTAGTGCAAATAATGATTAATCACGAGGATGAAAAAGACAAACAACAGTTAGATAAATTCACTTAACCATAAGTGTATTAAAAATAAGAACAACAGTTAGATAAATTTACTTAACACAAATGTTCACCATATTTTATAATAATCACCTAACACATGAAATAAGATTATAATTTTTAGTATCTTTGTTGAGCTTAATCAGAGAATAACATATAATGGATCATGTGTCTCAACTAAACAATGAGACCGAATTTATCAAATTAATTAATAAACTCAGTATGATAGATACAATGATATGAATTGCTGATTATTAAAGGTATATGATTTGGTTAGACTATAACATGTACAATGAATCTATATATATTTACATAGTAATGCACTGAATATGCTCGCTCAAGCAAAAACATGTAAGTCTTATGCCCCATGCTTGTTTGTTGGAGAACGTCACAAAGGACTTAGTGAAAACATCCAAGTAGTTGATTCTTTGAATTGAAAAAGGTAGTGAGGTCAACAAATAGCATTTTCTTTGTTATTGTTAATCAATCTCAATGAATCTGACCCTCCTTAAAGAACATTGAATTCGAGTGGATGTGCAAACCAACTTTAGACTAGTTGTTGTGAGTAAATAAGATCTCAAGTGGTTGAGAATGTGGTGCAATATGGAGCAACTAACTTCAAAAATGTTATAGAAATATGGCACATTGCAATAAGGCTGCTATAACAGGAAATAATAATAAAATAAAAAACAATAATTTATACAACTCACACAAATGCTAGAAAAAAATTACTCAAAATTTAAGGCATATTTGTCACTAATAATGAAATATCATAAAGACAAAAAGTCTAAACAAACTACTAGAGGTAGAAATAAACACAAGCAATTGAAACACAATTTAAATTTACTTTGTAGCATCAGCATACTGCTGGCCAACAAGTTCAAACACAAGAAAGGGACATGAGAATTGAAATTCAAAATACAAGGCAGGGAAAAGACAGATAAAGCTATTGCAGAAAGAGAACGGGGTCAAGTTTTCATGGAAAGGTCAAGAAAAGGGAGTGTAATGGCCAGCAAAAGATTTTGGCTACTATGTTTTATAGAGGGTAAAGGAGAAATTAACTGTAAAGAACTCCTGAAGCAAAAAAATGGCATAAAATCCTAAAACAAAAACAAACAAAAAAAACAAATATGACTAAAGAAAAGGGGTGAACAAATTGGGTATTTTGTCCATTGCTAGGTTACTAGTAGAACTGCAAATTTGCAAAACTGAAGTGATCACAGAACCAATAAAACATTCAAGAGTTAAGAATGAGTTATCCACAATAACAAGCCATCACAACACAACACAGTGCAAGCTGCAATAGCTGCTATCAAACATTATTGACTAGAATTATATGAAACTACTGATAAATGAACCCCCACAACCAGCATAAGAGGGTAGTGATGATGAACATCTTAAATGTGGGTTATTTGTAAATCTCCTTCAATATACTTCAAGATACATATCATCACTATATTGCAATAATATTTAAGATATATATCACTACATCTCAATGATATACTTGAAGTTACATATCACTGAGCATCATGATACGTATCACCACAAGTCAACACACACTTCTAGACAGACTCTTCACTCTTCAATGAGATATATTATTATGAAAAACAAACGAACTTACTTTCCATATGTTTGTATCAAGATCCACCTCATGCTTACCCGACATATCAATTGCATCAACACTCAAAACTGCCCACATAGACAAAAAAACAGCATTAAGAATTTCAAAACGCATACACAAGCCCACATTGAAACCCAAAACAAAACCCCACAAAAACTTCAAATAGACAAAAAGACCACACTAACTAACCATCACAAGGTAAAGAAGGAAATGTCATGTTGCTGATATCCATGAATGTGAGGTTTGGATTGCTTCAAAGTCAGGGAGAATGCCAGTGAAACTATTTTCTTTAAGAATTAGCCTGCTAAGAGTTGTACAGCTTCCAACATCAGGAGGTATACTACCTTGAAATTGATTCAAGCCCAGAGTCAGGATGCTTAACTTCTTACCAAAACAAAGATTTGGTGGTAGGTTACCAGAGAACTTATTATTTGTGAAGTCCAGCTGTACCAAACTGCTGTTAATTCCCAAGCTTTGAAGTATGACTCCAAAAAAGTTGTTGTTAAACAATGAAATATTTTTTAGGTTCTTTAGCTCTGTCATCTCCAAAGGCAGTTCCCCAGAAAGGCTATTATTATACACAAGGAGATGCTCAAGACCTCGAATCTTCCAGATGCTAAGCGGAATTTCACCTGTCAATTGATTGGAAAACAATTCAAGGTCCTTCAGTTGACTTAGTTTACCCAGTTCACTTGGAATCTTCCCCTCAAGTTGATTGGAATACAGTTGTAACTCTTCCAAAGACTTGCAGTTACCGATTTCAGGAGGTATTTTTCCGGATAAATGGTCCTCGCAAAGGCGTAGTATAGAAAGCTTAGTGAGCAGACCCAAGGAAGATGGAATGCTTCCGACTAAGTTACAGTTGACAGCACCAAACTCTGATAAACTAGTGCAATTCTCCAATGCAGAAGGAAGTCCTCCACTAAACATATTGAAGGAGAGATCCAAAAAGTATAAATTTTTACAACCACCAGAACCCAATGGAATGGTACCACTAAGACTATTGTGGGCTACATCCAAATAAACAAGGTCATTGAGAGAGTTTAGGGTATGAGGCAGGGTACCATGAAAATTATTTCCATCCAATCCCAATTCTTTTAATTTACTGCAGTTCCCAATGGAAGAGGGAATTGTCCCAGACATGTTGCCAATACCAACAGGAATGGGACCTCTAAGAGAGTTACTAGAGAGATCAATAATTGCAATTGAGGGACTTGAGTTAAGGAATGTGGGATTTCAAGATTAGAGGAAAGGCTGAGAAACTTGAGGTGGATATTTGGGGCCAAATGATAAATCATGGATAACATGACTTACATTCACATTCTTTGATCCGTCAAAGATCTGCAGAAAACCATCACAACAGAGTTTACTATCTGATATACAACAAATCACGAATCAGAGGTGCAACTTTCTAATCAAATTTTAGACAGGAAGGACTCATACAAGCTACTGAAAGTCGCATTGGAGTAAATCTATCTGCACTAATTTGTTTGCATTTGTTGCAGCTTCGATTGAACAGTTATGGCCATATAATTGGCAGTGAATATATATCTGATCTAGTCGAAAAGGAACATACCAATCACAAGAATGGTAATTTTTTGTTGCATTATATGTATATAACTATGATTTCAAAAGTCTAGTTTAAAATTCCATAAAATATTGTTGTTCGGGTTGAATTTCTGTTATATTTGTTCTGGACGAAAAAGGAATGCTTTTCTACTTGTTCTGGAAGAAATGGTTAAATAAATTCATGTTTTTCAAGCATACCCAAATCTAACTTAGTCAACCGAGTGAAATGTGTAAATTATTGTAGACGATTTTGATTTTTACCAGTATAAAAAAGTATTAATGTATGAATTATGAAATTACTCTTAATATTATTCTCACTTTTTTATTCTTTATACTCAATTAACTTTTCGCTTCATAACTCATACGATAATATATTTTTTAAAGGATAATTTGATCAGAAAATAATTAGTGTATGACAATTTGAAGGAAAAGAATTGTTAAAAAAAACACTTGTAAAAGAGTCTTATATGTAGAAAAAGGAGATAATATTATATATTCATGCATGAAAGAAAATAAATGAGCACGTGAGGTCTTGCAAATTTCGACGTGGACAAATTTAATAAACACCTTTGTATTCAATCTACGAAATAGTCAATAGCTTCAAACCATATATTGTAACTTTACAAACATATTAAGACCCCATCCCTCACTCCCCTTCAAAATATATTCAACAAAATGCTAGAGCTACTTAAGCACTATGTAAGATTGATTAAATAATGTCATAAAAGCAATATGCTCTTTCTAAGCAATTGGATCTCATGATTCTCATCTAATAATAAAAATGTGTAAATGCGACACCTCTCCCCGAGAAATCATTACATACAGCAGTAGCAGTAGAAGAAAAGGTTCCAACTCCCCATAAGATGCATAAGCTGATGGATCTCAATATTTTTAGGACTAGTGAGTACGGTGATAAGCTACTTTCACCATGCTATGGACTCTATTGAATCAAATTGTCTTTTTAACCATTACTTCAAATCAAGTTCAATTTTGATGCATAGAAAATGTGTATTTGTATTGTTGGCACTTGGCAATCATCACATGAAATTTTACTCAGGCTCAACAGGAGTTTGTGAAATGGCCACAGTTGATAATGTAGGGCGCAGGAGAAGGTACAAACCAGGCCCTAAAAATGGTATCAACGATATAGGGAGAAGCCAAGAACCTTTGTCATACCTGCATATTGAATTAACATCCAAATATATCCTAGATTGACTTTTATATAACTAGGACTAGGATCTGTATGTAAAGATGGAAATAAAAACTTATATGGCAAGTAGCCTACCATTTTCGAGCAGTCATGTCATTGTAAACCCAGAACGGTGCAAATGTGGAAAGTATTATAAAGTCAATGGATGTAGTATGGATCTGCAACATGAAAACCAATTTTATCACCTAAAGAGTATTGCTCATTTCCTATTATGTGATTTTAATTTAGCCATATATTTCACCTAGTTACTAGGTTCTGATAGACTAGCAATTGTTGATTGATTCTACATTAGCAGAGAACAGCATGGAAAGATTAGAAAAGTGTATGGCATTGCTCAAGCTTATATATAGTGAAGTATACAATGAAAAGTCATGCTAACTTCATGAAATGCAAAGTATGAACTTACAAATCTGCTTTCCCTGAAGTACTGGAAAAATTCTTTCCACACAGTTTGTCCAGCTAGACCAGCATAAGTTATGATGGCTAACCCTTCAGCAAGTGATATCTGATCTCCAAGTAAGGTAAGTTAAATACTATAATAAAATAAAATAAAAAATAAAAGCGAAGAGTCAAGTATGATTATGCTATACAATAGTCAATGGCGTTCTTCCCATTAGATCTTTCATAATAAGGACATGCTGACTGCATGTTTATGAGGGAAGTCTATCAGAAAAGGTTAATACATGCTAAAGGGAATCTCTTGGACTGCGGCTTCTAAAAACTATTCTAAACAATCATGGTTAATTCAGTTTCACGGTGAATTTGATTTGTTGCATTCCCAGCTTCATATACTGATTTTATTGATTGGATCATTCAAGAATTAGTTGAAAGAGGAAGCATAAAATATAGAAGAAAGATTGATTATATCTAATATTTAAAAATTTATTTTATATGAAAACCTTGCCAAATGTTTGATTCCATCTACATAATATACAACTATTAAATGCAATATTTCCTAGTGTCTGTTTGTGTGTGACTTAATGTTATTATACAGAACACTGTAAATGCAAGCATAGCCATGAAATTTTTAATCATTTTATAACTCAAATACATACTGTATTAAGATAAAGCACTGATTGATTTTCATTATTGTAGATTCAAAAGACTTTAAAAAAGAGCAAAACTCAAATAGTGATGCTTTGCTGCTGGAATTGGACTATGATTAAGCAAGAGAATAAAATACACGATGATGTAAAAATGTTTTTTTTTTTTTTTCAAAGCAATGGGGGTGTTTTACCTTGGACTTTAGCTAAGCAAAATCACCAAACAATGGAATCATTATTTAGATAAGTATGATTTGTCAGCAACTTTGCAAGATGAAGTTGAGATAAGCATTACCATTGCAGTTACTTTTGATTCCAGAAATTTCAAAGGCCATGTTTTAAGCTGAGTTTCTTCAACAGGAGGTGCAGGTGGTTGCCAAAGTACAAAATAAGGAAGGAGTGCATATGCACCACCAATACATGAAAGTATCAGGAAGGGCCGTACAGGAATATTGTTTTTTGTGCTGTAGAACAATGAAGGGAAGACATGAAATCAGCTTCAGGCATTGTCAAATAGGACATATGCATATGAAAATACCTTATCATTCATTCTCCATATAATAATTTACATTTGGAAACTTGTTATGGAATTCAAAGCACTAATGTAGTTAACATGGCAGTAATGTGGAATTAAGATAGCAGTGACAGGGTATGTCATTCCAAACTACTATTCTGTCAAATAAGTTATTTTGACTGATTTTCATGAAGCACAAATGGGTTGAACATTAATCTTGAAACTGTGAGGGTATTAGATAAAATTCCAGAGTACAGAGGTTAAAAATCTACTTATCCTGAAAGATAACTCTATTGAACCCTGATAGCAGGCCTGTGATTAAGCAAATGTATTTTAAAAAGAATAATGATTTTGGGGTAGTTTTTTTGTTATAAAGTGTAAACCATTTACTAATTATAAAAGAGGAATAACGAGTTACTGTGAGGGAACTCTATCAGAATTAGAAAGTTGTAAGGAGTGATCCAGAGTAGACCTCTTGAAATATCTGGAGAGCATATCATTCTCATAGGGATATTTCCCTAATTAGTCAAAAAAGATTGACCTTTCTTGCTATGTCTATCACGAGTTATATCAATTGGTAATAGAGCCTTCTACCATGTCTCTCAACAACAAACGTGCTGACACTGATGGTGATGCTGTAATTGCAGTGTTCACCAGGGACTAGTCAAAGATCTAGTGCATAGCAAACTGGCATGGTTGCGGGGGCTGCAATGTGTATGTGGCTTGAATCCCACATCAGAAGTATGGTACTCTACTGTGAGTTTAGAAGGCCTTGGCCTCCCAACTGTAACAACTAGCTTTCATGGTATTGGTATTGTTTAACCACAACCCAAGAATTGAAGTAGGCAATGTTGTTACAGAACACTGTTGTTACATAGAGTATTATGCATCATTTTTATAATGCATTTGAAGTTTTCTTTTATAGTATTTGAATCTTACAATTTACTATTTATGATCCTCCACCTGACAACTAAAGTTTTAAGGAGATTTGGTCCATGATAGAGTCCCCTGCAGCTTACCATGTCAAGGACAACTCTCCTAAAAGCTTAAGATAGTAGGTGGATGTTATCAATGTTTTGCAATCAGGTGGAAGAAACAATATTATTTATTTGAGAGAGAAATATAAATCGAAGGGAAGTACCTTCGTCCTGTAGTAAGCAAGAGCATGCTATAAACCAACGGTCACAAGCCCATTATATACCACAATGATACCAGCACTTGATTCATTCTGAAACCATCATCTCCATTTAGATTCAGGAGCTTTTTCAAGAAATACAAGTCCCTTGACTGAATGGAAAATTAAAATAAAAGGAAAGAATTTTATTTTACTGAATGTGATAGTTGATTAGCTTAGTTAACGGAGACGCATACTTACTGGGTCTGGTTTGGGGTGAGAAAGAAAACATAGTACATGAGTGCAGCCCACAAGAGAAAGAGCAGAATGGATGTTGTCCAGTCTCTTCCATTCCCGTTATCACCAAATCGGCTCTCTTTCCTCAAACTATGGCAGATTTGGAGAGCACTCTTTTTATGAAACGGGGTTTTGGTTTTGGGTTTTGCTGTCACATATAGTGGTTTTACAAAGCAACACCTCCTAGAGGACCCTATAGTTGTTCTCAAACTCTTTCTATTCTTTATACTCAATTAACTTTTCGCTTCATAACTCATAAGATAATATATTTATTTCATTAATATATAATATTTATTAAAGGATAATTTGATCAGCAAATAATTACTGTATGACAATTTGAAGGAAAAGAATGGTTAAAAAAAACACTTGTAAAAATGTAAAAAAAGGAGGTAATATTATATATTCATGCATGAAAGAAAATAAATGAGAACGTGAGGTCTTGCAAATTTCGACGTGGACAAATTTAATAAACACCTGTGTATTCAATCTAAGAAATAGTCAATAGCTTCAAACCATATATTGTAACTTTGCAAAGCATATTAAGACCCCATCCCTCACTCCCCTTCAAAATATATTCAACAAAATGTTCCTATCCTGTATTCTCCATTTACATATTGCTGCTCATGGTAGATTCATACCTAGCTCTCACTGTAAAATAAAACCTAGCTTGTCTGAAAAGTCCATTCTACATCAACACTGATGCCGAAACCGCCTCCTTTGATTTCCCTATGACATTGATCGCCAGTCTTAAAATCAACCCTCTTAACCAAACTGTCCCTAGAAATTCCAGCAGAACAACTCAGATTAATATCAATTACCAGTAAGCAATCAACTGGAACAGCAACCACGGATCTTGAAAGGTTTATTTCAAAATTCTGTCCAGGTATAGGTAATTCAGAACACTGAAATAGCACACTCCGGTAATAGTCTTTCTCATAATGTGATGTACATTCATACTTGTCATAAGTAGCCACAAGACTTCCACTCATATAAGTCTTAGCATCATCAGGAGAAGATAGTGTCCTGAAGAACTGAACTTTGAGCTTAGCTACTACTGCAGATGAAAACACATTGTAGTGTAACGCAGCAAAACCATCCTTATCGGCACCTTGAACCACACAACAGAAGTTTCTATCAAACCAATGCTTCACGCTGTACGTAAACTTAGGATTTGAAAAAGCAAAACCCTTGATGCATATGCATCCCTTAACATCTTGCAGGTCAATCGAAAAATTAAAGAAATCACCTGGTGAGAGACTTTGTTTGGGAACTTTTAGAGGTATAAAATTGGTACCAACTGGCATGTTGTAGGGGTTTGTCTTGTCTCTGTTGAAAACATTGATATAACCATTAAACCCTAAGAAATTTATCATACCATAAAGACTCAATTCCTCTTTCGTTTTGCGACCAATAAAAACAGAAAATAGCTCAACCACCGGGGATAACATAATGCTTCGTGAAGTGGGCTGAACATAGAAACAAGCAATTAAGTTAAAACAAGAGGAAATAAAGGAACACTGAGGTGGAGATTAATAAGTAATAGAAAGAAAACACATACCGAGGGTTTATACATAACTATATCCACCTTCTCGTCTAGTGGTAATGTATCCAGCTGAAATGGTTCCCTCCAATTCACAATCACTCGAGCATCGACACCATGGAGTCCCTTGACCGTGTTACAAATTACCTCACCATTATTAACTTCAAGGGAGATGGCGCCTTTCACAATCAATGTATGATTGTTGTCATCATAATCAGTTAAATCAAGTTCAATCACAAGGGAGGAATACGCCGGGACAGCCACCACACACCTTGACAAGGAAAGATCCTCCCCCAACTCTACATGATCGACCTCGTTCCTACGATCAAACAGATAAACACACTGATTTTCTTGAGTAGTATTACTATTTAGTTTGTAATGAGCAGAGATTGTGCCATACACATCAAACACTTGCTCTTCCTCTCCCTCTCCCTCCCCATCTTCATTACTACCCCCTTCCACACTCTTCACAAGAGAAACCTCTACATGAGCGAAGATACCATAGGTTAGCGCCAAGTACTCCACCACAACAGAGGTACCATCAGCACCAGAAATTGAAACTTTCTTAAACTGTTCGAAATCATGATATTGAGTTGAGTCAGTTGTCTTCAACAAAGGCATGGTTCCCTGAACAATCGAATTCCCCGTATTCTTCTCCCATATATCAATAGAAATAAAAGGTTTAGCCATAGACTTAGTCAACACACCATAAGGACCTTGAAGAGTTAAAGCAGTGCCAAGATGAGAAGGGTTTATAAAATCAGGTTCATCTTTTTCAGTTTGATAAAGGATGCAGGTATTGGTACCTTTCGTGTCAAACACCCGGATATCACCATAGATTTCGCAAGAATTAGCAATTTTCAGTTTAACACACGTAATATCGATTACAGGCTCACAATAAGCACTGAAACTAAAAACTTCATACCTAGCAACAGAGCGAACTGATTCTAAAACCGAGTCGGATTCCAAAGGCTCTCCATCAGACACCGAACCGGAAACAGTCATGATGAATCTCTAGAATCTAAGATTTGCGGCCTCACAGATCTCTAGATTCCTCAATAGAAGACTCTTAATATATATCACACACAGAAACTAACCTCTATTTATCAACCTCTCTTTATAGGTGATATAGGAGAAAAGATGATAATAGGGTTTATTGTTGTATTGTGTATATTTTAGCGTTATATTTATAGCAAGTTAAAATAATAAATTCTCTTATCAAATTTAAAATTTGAAATAGATTAATTTAAAAGATAACAAATCCTTTATTGATAATTGATTAACTATTTGAATATGAAATATTTAATCAAGTTAAAAGATAATTTTATTGCTAACTGATTAGCTATTTAAATTTGAAATATTTCATAAAGTTAAAAAGATAATTTTATTGCTAACTGATTAGCTAAAATGAATTTGAAATATTTCATAAAGTTAAAAAGATAATTTTATTGCTAACTGATTAGCTAAAATGAATTTCTACACAGGGTTCGCTCTCCACACCCGCCTCATGTGTCACATAGGGCTACTTCTTTAAAAATATATGTGCAAATTTTTTTATTTTTTTACTTTATTAATATATATATATATATAATATTATCTATGTTTATGATTTATAATTTAAAATTTAATTAATTATATTTTGTAACGTAATTTACAAATATTTACTCCATGAAATTGTTAAGTTTTTTTTAAAAAAAAATTGTTATTGCACATATATATATATATATATTATATATATATATATATATATATATATATATATATAAAATTCACAACTAAAAATCACAAAACTCAAAGTGTAATTTATATAAACTCTACTCAAGTATAATTCTAAATGAATTTATTTAACAACTTTAAATTAAAATACCCCTTATTATATGACTATTATTCAAATGATGTCATATAACTCAAACGATTCTCGACTAATAAATTAAAGTTCACCAATTGATTAAGTTCATCGGTTACGTTTATGTTATTAATTTTAAAATTGATTATTTAAATTTAACTAGTCAAGTGAATTACAAAAGTTAAGTAAGTGTTCCAATAAATTATTTATTTTTTTAATTAATTTAAATAAATTGTAATTAATTAATTTATTTAACCCACCAACCTTTAGTGGAACTATTCGGACCAACAAAATAGAAACTCAACTGAATTACATTAATCCATCTATTATATATAAGTTACAGTCAAGTTAAATTATCTTTTTGACAGCTTTACTCATCAAGAACTAAAAGAGACTCTTTTGTAAATAATGAGACGGGACTTACTGGGATAAGAGAGATTTAAAACACCTGCTATTTATATTTGAGTAAAAACTTAGACTCTTCGAGTAAAATTTCATTTACAACCGTTAATTAATAATGGGGTACTACCAAATACAGATGCTTTAACATTTGTGTGAGAAAAACTTATACCAAAATTTAAACAATAAAAACAAATAAAATTCTATTTGGATCGATAAAATTTAAATAACAAAGGAAAATAAAATTTTGTTTGGATCTATAAATACATAGCAAACCTATATCACAACCATTTGTTCTCTTTTTCACTCTCTGTCTTGTTGTTTCAATATTGATCAATTAATAGTGAAGGTGATACAAATGACTCCAACATGTACAAAGTGAACAAAGTTCATCATGCTCAAAGGTGAGATAAAGATAGATTGCTTCAAAACAATGCACCGATGAATGGCCTATTGGAAAATATTCCGGAAACCATTGAACACTTTTAGGGCCCTTAATTCACCAGCTCTCATGTCCCTCAGTTTTCTTCGCAGTATATATATAAAGACATTAAAGCTTCCTTATTAAAGTGTCTCCTTGCCTGTAAGAATTTGTTGTATTTTGATATGCTGGATTCGCAGCTATCTAGTATGAATTGCAATGCCTGTTCCTCTATTTCAGGTTATCTCAAATCCTTCTTGGAGGTGGTATTGTTTGATGATGTAGCAGCCATCTGTTAAAAGAATCACTCATAATTGATATACAGCATCCAAAAAATAATTCTCAAAGATTGTTAAGTGTCAAACCTCTTCAAATTTTCCCCTCATGCTTGAAAGACTAACAGCTAATGGCCATTAATTCCAATGGCCAACCAATAATCTGTATAGGAAAACACTGAGATCTGATGAAAATAGGACAAAGAAGTTAGTAACAGGTTCAATTACAGGTATACTTCAGAGTTCAGAGTTCAGAATGATATCTCAAGAGAAAGCAGATCAGAAAGAACTAATGTTCCCATATGAATATTTAAATCCTAATTTAATCAGGAAATGTATGCAACAACTGGCCATGGCCATTTTGAAGCATGGACACTTCTACAAAGTACTTTACATGCTAAAAAATACAAATTTCATCATATTTTCAACAGCTTAGAAAATTGATAAGTTGGGAAATGCCAAAGTCCTTAGTGAAATCAACATATATGCTGAAAAATGTCAATTGATACTAAGTTTGCAGTGAGTACTTTGATAGGACTTCTAGGTGCATAAAATAGGAAAGCTTCTGAAAACTTTTTTTACCAGAACAAAAGACACATAGCTTCATCCTTATAAATATAAATATAGGTAAAATTATAAAGTTTAGGTACTCAAACTGATAATCCATACTTTTTTAGTATTTCTAACTTCTCCTTATAAGACGCATCAGATTTTTTCAGTGACAGTGACACCTCAATTGAATCACTAGGATTAGCGCCTTCCTTTGGAACAAATCCATAAGATAACAAAAGCTCCCCATTTGATTTTTTTTCCATATGAAATAAACACCTGTGTAATTTGATGCAGGCAATCAATTGCAATCTCTGAATTTAAATCATATGATTGTGAGAAGAGCTACGTGGTGAAGAATATCACCATCAAATACAGTTCAATCAATTAATATTTTATTTTGAGGCAATATTGCAAACTGCGGAGGCTTAATTGTTTAACTCGTGCATATAGCTTAGTGAACTTTGGCAAGGAACAAGGAATTTGTATTCCATTTACTACTTGTTTTCTCAAAAGTTAATCTCATTTAACAAATTCCAATGTGCCAATATATGTTTACCTGCTCACCTGGTTGATAGGGTCGGTCTGTCATGAAGACAACTCCCTTTGATGTCTTGTCATAATCCAAAACTGTCTCCACCTAGATCAGTGAAAACAAATGAGCGTTAAAGTTCCTGGGGAAGAAGTGGTCTGGAATCTAAATCGTCTTTGGAAAACAACATACATCACAACTATGATTCAGCATATCAGCCCAAGGAACCAAGGCAACCTTTCCATCCATTGAGGGTAACCGAACCTGCATGGTACCAAGATCATGACTGATATGTGCCAACAAACAACCATTTCTATTAAATATGAATCAATAATACCAACTCTCAATGAATTAATTAAATAAAAAGATTACAAATAAAGAAGAAAGAAAAAATTTGGAAAATATTCTGAGCTTCAAATCATTGTATCTGGAGAAGAAAATGGAAGTAACTATGGCAAGACACAGGATTATTCAATCAAGAAAGCACACTAAATGGAGTCTAAATACCAAAAAGAGAAAAGACACAATAAATCCCAGGAGAAATATAAGATACAAACAATTGGTCCTTACGTGCCAATAACATTATTAATCCTTTCAATTGCTCTCTCCCTGATTTGTGAAGCTTCCAAATAACGGTCTAGCTCTGCCTGCGACCTGAAATGACATAAATGCCCCTATTGTAAATATATAATGTAGGGGAATGAAAACCAAAAAAAAAAAAAAAAATGGTTAAGTATAATCCACTATAATTCATGTACAAAATTTTATCAAAATCAGAATGATACTTTCACAAGGCTTGTAATGTATAAATATTAAATTAAATACATGGGATGTTCTAATTTTGTCTTCACTGACTTTTGGATTGGCTTTTATGATGGAGAGATTATTGTAAAATAAAATTCCTATTACCAAGTTAGATCTAGGTATGCTTGAAAAACATGAATTTATTTAACCATTTCTTCTGAACTGTAAAATATTTGAAATTTTGAAATTTCACGGATTCATATACATGATTGTCACATAGATCAAGTTTAAATGAGTGTTTAGACATGATATGTGAGTGAAAAATTAAAACAAACTGCAGCAGGAAGAATTTCAATTCAAAAAGACTCTAGAAAACCAACATATAAGCACTTATTTGTGAATATCATATCATAAATGAGTGTTTAAAAATGGTGTTATATCACATAATTTAGCCTGAATTCTTGCTGAAAATGCTAAACCACTCCCACAATTGAATTATCTAAATTACATGGTCTGATGTAAACTATGCTAAAATCAGCATGAACTTTTTTTATATTTTATCTACAGTACCTAAAACAATTACATTTTGCACAGCAAAATATTGGTCAACCTTACAGATTCAATGATAATCTGGAAAAAAACAAAAAATGTAATTAGCTAGTTATAGTATGAGGGCAGATTATGCTATGTAATTAAATTATGTTAACAAGAGTAACTTGATAATCTTGTTATTGTAGTTACACGGATTTCATCCTATGTCTCATTCTTTTTCTTTCTCGACATAAACACTATGCTGTTCTCAACACAGTTTATATCCATCAGCTAAAACTAAAAGTATTTAAATCTCTAATATTGGATACTTGCACCCGATCCAGATCATTAAAGTGTTTTCCCTTTGCCATTCTAAAAGCCTCTTGCTTTTCAACAGGAATATATGGGGAAATTGGCAATTGATGGATAGATGTATAGATGTTTTATTTCCACAAATAAGTACATGACAGAATAATCACAATCTTGACTGTCTGATTAGCTGGCTTAACACAGCTATATTACAGGTGTTTGATTAGGGGAGAGAGGAAAACATGGTTTGGATTATGTCAGTATTTTGTTACCCAGGACTTGGTCCTCTGCACAATCTTAATTTTATTTTCTGTCGACAAATATTTAACAGCCCATTTCATTAGCATTTAACATGCACACAAAAAACAATCTAGGTAGTAGAAAAAGGAGACGCAAAAAGATTGCATTCTCCTAAGTTCAAACTATCAGAGAGGAGCATGGTGTAATCATAGCTAACTGCACTGCCACTTAGGCCAGGTGCAAAGGTTATTCAATAAAGCAACCAAATCACAAACCTTTATATAATATTTAGATGTTCCACTGGTATCATGCAGAATCCTTGTTGTGTCATCAAGTTGGTTGTGAAGTCCTGGATATTTGGGGCCAAATGATAAATCATGGATAACATGACTTACATTCACATTCTTTGATCCGTCAAAGATCTGCAGAAAACCATCACAACAGAGTTTACTATCTGATATACAACAAATCACGAATCATAGGTGCAACTTTCTAATCAAATTTTAGACAGGAAGGACTTATACAAGCTACTGAAAGTCGCATTGGAGTAAATATATCTGCACTAATTAAGAATAGAAATGGAAATTTATCCCTGTATAAATTGATATCATTGGCAAATAACTAAACTAGGTCATGGTTTTTGGAAGTCCCTACTGTTTGTGCAGAGATACAGCATTGCAGTTGCCCCCATTGGGAGTGAGTCTTTTTCCTATAGTTGGCCATTCACATTTCAGTTGTATTGAGAAGTGATATTTTGTGATTCAACCAAAAGAGAAAGGGAAGGTTTATCTTAGCTATAGAACTGAAATTGTAATACACAAACACATAAACACACACACATGTAAAAGAATGCCACACTAACCAAATATCACAAACCACATTTGATAAATACATACAAGTTTTACTTCCTCATTTTCCTAAACTCCTAAAGATACAGATCAGGTAAATCTTTAGAAAGAAGCAGCGGTGGTGAAGCCATCAAGGCCCATGGATTTCTTCATATACAACAACAGCAAATCTCTTACACGAGGTCTCCCAAGTATCAACCAAGGTAAAGCCTTACAATGTAACAGGAGACATCTATTTATATTATAAAGGCCTATAAACTTCCTCCCACTCAAATGGAAAATTGCAATACTCAGTGATTCACTTAGATAGAATCACTCTTGTGACATAAGTTCTGCATATTTACTCATTAATGAAAATTCAGGACAGAATGTAAAACAAAAGGCTTCAAAAAGAATTCAAAGAAGTGTAATTTTATTGAAAGTGCCTTTAACTCTCTTAAAGATATCTATACCTGTAAGCTTTAGCAAATCTAGTCAATGAGTTACAGTCTGTAGCATTTTTAACACTATATTTTGGTAGGTTAATGAAGACATAATAATATTTTACCATTTGAGCAGCATATATATTTAGTCCATGTACTGAAATGTGGAAATTTCCAGCAACCCTCTGAACATCTAAAACGCCATAAACCTGCAAAGCATTGAACAAAATGTCAAGATTTTGTTAAGTTTGGACACAATTCTACCAAAAAGAATTCATGTACAGTAATTTTAGAATTTATACCCGGCATCCTTCACCATTTTTTATCGCTTCCTTCACCTTCTTGATAATATTTTCAGTAGATTCATCAAGGTTTTGCAAATGAATTTTCTGTTCTGAATGCTCATGCTCGTGCTCATGGTGATGTTTATTATCATCTGTCCACAGTTTTATAAGGTGTAAGTGGGAAAAAAAACCACTTCACAAGAATGTAAGGGAGAGATGAACTTATACTTGTGTCTTGTTCTAATATGATATACACAATCAAATCTTTAGCCCTTAGCATCACACTAGTTAATCTAGAATATGAATTTAGAAGAATTCGATTAATAGCATAAGCGAACAAAAACAGACATTAGGGCAAGAACAATCCTGAAACTAAGCTGAACCACTAAACAAGAGAGGTGCAGCAAAGCAAGTGGAGCCATCAAACAGCAGGAGGTGCAAGGAAAACATAAACTGAGGAAGCATCCAAACAACAAGGTGGTCCTTCGGAAGAGAGATTCAAAAACCAAACAAGATCAAAACAAAACAGAGAGAGCCTCGTAGCAGCACTGGACAGCAAGATGAGGTCAATTAAGCCTTCGGAGGGTCTTTGGAAGCATAAAAATTCAAATTAAGTTTAATTGTGTTTTGAATATTAATTCATATATTTACACACATATGACTCATTCTTAGGAAGATTTTGTATGACCATTGTTGTGATCACACAATTTAAGTGTTTTGTTTCTGATCCTACGTAAGATTTTAATTTTGACATCCTTGGAAACTGTTGATGCAGCTTAAATTTCTCACTTGTATTTTGTGATGTGACTTTTTTTATTTTATTTTATGTTTTAATAAAAGTTGGTGTATTTTCTGATCAAAGTGTAATGGTCCATGTCTTTTGGAGTGTGTTCAGAAATGTAATGATGCTTGGGCAGAGAATCCATGCATGTTAAGTTGTAGATTCTGACTTTACTTTCTTTCTCAATATATGTATCAGATTATTAGCCTTAAGACATGCATGTATGAATGAATGCATTTTCTGTTTTCTATTCTGATTCAAATCCTCTTGTGCCAACAATTGGTATCTAGAGCTTAAGAGATCTTGAGGGACTGTGAGAAAACCTTGAGTGAGATTTTAAGGGATTGTGAGAAAACTTGAGTGTTGAGAGAAAACAGAAACAGAAACATAGTTAGAGTGAACCACCAGCTTTGGAGGAGAATCCCACTTTTTGCCCAAATGAGATTTCACAGTGAGCAAGTTGCAAAAAGAGCAAAGGCTCTTACCATCTTGCACTCTGTTATGGATGATGATGTTTTTACGAGAATCTCCTTCAATATACTTCAAGATACATATCATCACTATATTGCAATAATATTTAAGATATATTGCAATAATATTTAAGATATATATCACTACATCTCAATGATATACTTGAAGTTACATATCACTGAGCATCATGATGCGTATCACCACAAGTCAACACACACTTCTAGACAGACTCTTCACTCTTCAATGAGATATATTATTATGAAAAACAAACGAACTTACTTTCCATATGTTTGTATCAAGATCCACCTCATGCTTACCCGACATATCAATTGCATCGACACTCAAAACTGCCCACATAGACAAAAAAACAGCATTCAGAATTTCAAAACACACACAAGCCCACATTGAAACCCAAAACAAAACCCCACAAAAACTTCAAATAGACAAAAAGACCACACTAACTAACCATCACAAGGTAAAGAAGGAAATGTCATGTTGCTGATATCCATGAATGTGAGGTTGGGATTGCTTCAAAGTCAGGGAGAATGCCAGTGAAATTATTTTCTTTAAGAATTAACCTGCTAAGAGTTGTACAGCTTCCAACATCAGGAGGTATACTACCTTGAAATTGATTCAAGCCCAGAGTCAGGATGCTTAACTTCTTACCAAAACAAAGATTTGGTGGTAGGTTACCAGAGAACTTATTATTTGTGAAGTCCAGCTGTACCAAACTGCTGTTAATTCCCAAGCTTTGAGGTATGACTCCAAAAAAGTTGTTGTTAAACAATGAAATATTTTTTAGGTTCTTTAGCTCTGTCATCTCTAAAGGCAGTTCCCCAGAAAGGCTATTATTATACACAAGGAGATGCTCAAGACCTGGAATCTTCCAGATGCTAAGCGGAATTTCACCTGTCAATTGCTTGGAAAACAATTCAAGGTCCTTCAGTTGACTTAGTTTACCCAGTTCACTTGGAATCTTCCCCTCAAGTTGATTGGAATACAGTTGTAACTCTTCCAAAGACTTGCAGTTACCGATTTCAGGAGGTATTTTTCCGGATAAATGGTCCTCGCAAAGGCGTAGTATAGAAAGCTTAGTGAGCAGACCCAAGGAAGATGGAATGCTTCCGACTAAGTTACAGTTGACAGCACCAAACTCTGATAAACTAGTGCAATTCTCCAATGCAGAAGGAAGTCCTCCACTAAACACATTGAAGGAGAGATCCAAAAAGTATAAATTTTTACAACCACCAGAACCCAATGGAATGGTACCACTAAGACTATTGTGGGCTACATCCAAACTCTATAGTCTATATATATGTCAAAGGTAAATCCACTTGCAGCGGTGCTAACCAGACGTGGATAAATCATTGACAATCACAATGTATGAGAGATTATATCTGATATATCTTAGGTGGGCTTGAATTGCCCTCTCAAATTTTGGAATCCAAAATTACTCAGTACTATGAATGATCTGACCAATAATAAGAAATTATTTTATTTTTACTGTTTTGATATAGACTAGTGTCCTTAGGATGACTATTTTGAACACAAAGTTTTTTATATCTCAACAAATTTCATATAAAAATAAAAAACCAAAAATATATGTAAAATCTTATGAAAATAAAAACATTACAGGTAAAATTTAATGATGCGATTTTTTTTCTCTTTCTAATGTTTTTTTTCTTTTACTATGTTTTTTTTTCTATTATGGATATAAGGTGGAAAGTAATTGATTTTTGTTTGTAAATATTTTTTCTAATTAGATTGTCCAAGGTATATATCTAGTTAGAGATCTAAAATTGAATAATAAAATTAAAATAAAAGATATTTTTTTTAAAATTAAAATTAGTTTTGTATTAGTCAATTTATAGATTTTTTTTTAATTTTAAGGTTTTTTATAAATTAGTTAATAAAAGGTTAATTTTAATTTTAGATAATTAAATCTTATTTATTCTTAAAAAAATTTATATTAAAAATGAAAAGAAAATTTATGCTCTAACGAATATTTTACGCAACCAATTAATCGCATCCTATCATATAACCTTTTAATTCATTAAAAATACCCCCACAACATATTAGATTTTTTATTATCATCTTATTTTATAAGTGGGTACATTATGCGATTAAAAAAATATAAAAATAATTATAAATATTTAATAAATATAAGTATGATAAATATCAATTAAATATAATTTCTGTAAAATATTTATTCAAATCAATATATTTTTTAATTTTAAAAGTATACTAACTTATTAATTAATCTACTTAAAAGTAGCAATAATAAATTAATATTTCTTAAATTAAATAAGAAGAAAATTAACATTACTGAGTTTTAAAACATATTAATTACTATTGTAGGATAGTGTCTATCTTGCATTTGGATCGTGTCCATCTTCTTGACTTTTCTTTTCTTTTTTTCCCCCTCAAAATGTCATACAATTCGTATACAAGTTTAACAAAGGAGATCAAGCTGTATCATCCAAATGGGTTGACATGATCTAACTGTATATGATTTTAAAATTATGAACTATTATATGTTTTACTGATGATTTATAATGAGAATTTCAATTAATTCATAAATGATATATAAATATTTGTTATTTTTACAATATTATTTTATCAATTTAAATCTATTTCATGTTAACGTTCTTTTAAAAAATTAAAAAAATTAAGAAATTAAATTCATACATTATTTATTAAAGATGGTTGTGTCAATCACTAATATTTTCTACATTTTTCTTTATTAATTTTCATATATGAATGTTTATAAGAAAGTAGACACGAAAATTCAACAGACTTTATTATATGAATTTTAACATGAAAGATTTACTATCTTATTAATTATTACTATAGGCGATCAAATAATGTTAAAATAAAAAATATTTATATGTGATTTATGAATTAATTGGAATTCCATTGTAAATTAAATCATAATTAAAATATATAATACTTAACAATATTAGAATAATACAGCTAAATCACTTTCCAAACCTCACTCCAACATAGTTATCACAAATCTACTTTTAAGGGAACATTATATAAAATATATTCTACTTTGTAGTAAAATTGTAAACCACCAGCTTATTAATCCCTCAATAATTTGAGGTGACAGATAAAGTAATTTTAAACTTCTTTGTATTATCAAGGGCTAGTATGCCCTAACCTAAAATTGACCTTTTTCAAATTCAAGCATTGATAACATCATCTGTGAGTTGTGCTTTATATATTGAAGTGAAGGAGTTGTTGCAGGAGGCATTGCCCTAGACACAGACACAGTTGGTTGGATAGGGGTCACACTAGGCATCTCCACAGACCCATTTGAAAGGAGTTTGTAATCAACCAGAGAAGAAACGTAACCCAAATTTGTCTTGCTCTAAACCTTGAAATGCTGCTGCAGCATCTTCACTTCTCATAAAAACAACTAGAGCACAAGTAGTGTCTTTTAAAAACCAAGTTTCAGATGCCTTCAATGGACCAAACCCCAAAAATGTTATCATTAAATCTTGTTGGGATGGGATATAGGATCCAGGGGCAAACTGTAGGAGAAGACATGTTTTTAGTGATTCTCCATTGTCCTCCACTCTTTTAGCATTTACTGTCAAGTTATGATCAGTAATACTATTATTCTCAACAAGTTTTTCTAGCGAAACATGTTGCTCTGGATTTGAAGCTTTTGGAACTAGTTCTTCTTTCTTCGTTTTCTCCCCAACGTTTTCCTCTTCAGAAGGAAGCAAACTCATATTTTGTGAAGTTTCAGGAGCTGATGAGCTATGTTTGCTTTTGCCGCTGCTCCCTTTTGAATTTGACTCAACATTTTGCAGCTTCGGCACTGAGGCTACTACTTCTTCCACCTCCCATTCCTCATTTTGCTCAATGCTTGTGTAAGGGTCTAACAGGTACTTACTCTTTTTCCTATTTCTGAAACCAAACCCTGATTTGGTAAAATCCATATGTCTGCAAGTCACAGAAATTAATTAATCCTCACACCACAGAAAAATTGATAATTGATCTCCAAAGAGTAAAATATATATATATAATTTTATAACGTGTTTATATCATTTTCAAAATATTCATATTCTAATAGAAGATTATTAATTTATACAAATTTATTTTTATTTTTAATATTGAGTTAACTATCTATTAACTATTGGATCGCTATCAATGTTAACCTTATCATACTAGTCACCCACGTTTTAAAAATACAAATAAATTTATCAATTTTAATATCTGGTAGTTATTTCAGTCTTTCTTTTTTTTCGTCTAGAAAGGGATTAATTGATTTTATTTTTAGAATTATAATATTGATGATATAACCTTTTGCTTGAGAAAAAAAGTATTATCTCCCCTTGAAAGAGAATAATAACCTTTTGCTCGTTCCCACGAGTTTATTTAAGATAGATATAAAAGTTAAAATATTTAAATAATATATATTAAATAGATTATAATTGGGATCGGCTTTTGTTTTAAATAAATTTTCTTAAAAAATTATTTAAAATAATTATTTTCTTTTAGATATAACAAAAAATAAATCTTTACATAATAATAAAATAATAATAATGCATACATAGATGAGAAAAAGAAATTATTTAAAAAGTTGAAATAATTTGAGTACTTAACTTCGATCTTTTTTCACTAGTCGGCTCCATTGCAAATTTATCCCACCACTCTGTGTCTACGTATCAATTGTTTATCTGTTACGGGAATAAATCATTCAAGATCATTATAGGTTTGAGCCACACATACAAATAATCAAGGGTGAGATATATATAAAAAAAATTAGTTGAGTAAAATTTGTTTAAAGATAAATTATCTCCTTTAATTTTAATTATTATATATTATTAAGTAAAAAAAAATTATAAGATGAATAAGACTAATAAATATTTGAAGTTATAAAATGAACAAAAATTTAAATAGAGGATTTATGAGTCACCAAATGAATGGTACATCTCAGATGAAGTCTGTTATGAATGAAAAGATAGATGAAGCTTGAAATTCGAAGATAATTATTAGTTTTTTTTTGTCTTTTCTACTAAAATAGAGATTTTAATTATCAGAAATTACTTTCCATAGAGTTTTATTAGAAATTTTTTTGTTCTATTCAAATATGAAGAAGTCAACTAACTCGTTATGAAAAGACGTGCCAATCAGAGTTGAAGAGGACATTTCTAATATGAAAATCCATTGCAAAAAACAAAATATCTTTTCAATATCTAATCCTCGTATTTTGTAACTTTGATTTGCAGCTTAAGAAAACAATAAATACAAAGAAACGTTGAATATCCTTTTATTAGATAGAGTGATGAATTTGAAGTTGTTGAGTTTAAGGACTACTTCAAAATTTTCATCTATATAAAGGTTGAAAAACGAAGATTTGAAGTTGGAGACTTCTCTAGAAAAAAATCATAGTTCAACTTTAAATTCTTCCTTGTAATAAGTCATATTCTCATTTCTAATTATACATTACTCTCTATGTAAGGATTGATTTTCTTTAGATAGACAACTCCTACTATAAAATCATACCCTTAGTGGTAGTTTAGCTTAAAGAGGCTAACCCCAAAAACTACTTGACATTGTTAGTTTAAAGAGCTTGAATTCAAAAAATATTTAAAGGTGTTAGCCCTTAACAACTTTATCAAGGAAAATGCAATTTAAATCAAATGCTCACTTTGCAAAAGAAAAGGAAAAAAAAATAAAAAAAAATAAATATTTATATATATATAGTGATGATATGACTAATTTGGGTCATAATAAGTCTATACTCCTAAAATGTGAACCAAAAAAGTTTCCCATGAAGATATATTAAAGTGACTCAAAACTATCATATCCTCGTATATTAAATTGTGGTCTTCTTCAACCACCATATCTATTATATAAGCTATGCACCTAACAAATTAAATAACTTATAAAGCTTGTTTGGTTCATGAAAACCATGTCCATTTTGCATATTTTCTCAAACCACAATGTGAAGCTTCGTTAATATAAACCTAGAGCACAAATAAGAATGCCACAAAGCTACTCAATCAAAGTATTTTAAGTATATGACTATTAGAAGCAAGAAACAAATAAAACTCTGCCGACACTACTTATAGTCTACACTAGGTTATCTCTCACTCAACTTCCCTTATTTGTCATGTCATGTCAGCACTTTATAGAAAAAAAGGAAAAAAAAAACAATAACCAAAACTCAAAAATAGAAAACAATACAAGTACATGCAAGCAAAGCTAAGTATGAAACAAACACTTTAAATGATCAGATTAACATAACATATTTAATGAAAATCCTCCTGTTATAAACATTATAGAAAAGGACCTCATTTACCGTATCCATTATCTTCTTCAATCAATACAAAGGTCAAAATTTGTATTGAATATTACCAACATATTTTTCAATCAACTAAGTTACTAAATTTGTGATTTCTAATGTAACTTTTTCTCTTTAAGATAACAAAATTAGTGACTTAACTTGGTGACAGATTAAAGGTCATGTCTCACCTTGAACAAGTTCCAATTTCTATATTTTTAAGTGGATTTTGCGTCAGGAGGCGTTCAATTTTTTCGTTTAACTCAGCAGTTTTCTTGGACACTTCCTTGTCACAAACACAGATTAAACCTAGAACATCACAACACTCTTCAGGAGTTGCCGACCCATAACAACTCTTCCCTTCCGTATTCCAAGCATAGCAAAGATAATACGAAGTCCATAAGATTGATAAAATAGACCAATTAAGGATAAGTCTGGTTTGCTCCACCGATAACTCCAAAGCTATAGAATCAACCCGACTAGATTTTAGATTCTCTACAATCACCCTCAACAATTCATCAAACCAAATACACTCTGAAGTTAGAACACATATTTTTGAATGAATCATGTACCATTTTCATATTGTGAGCATCCTTTATCATATTATGAGTATCCTTAATTGAATTTACTAACACCAAAAAAACTCATCACTTTTGGTGCACCAGAATACCGACAATCAAAATATAATGGTCGAGCTTTCAGAAATGACAAGGCTGTAATTCGATGAAAATCGTGAACGAAATGTCATTCTTCATTAAAGCATATAGCAACTAGATAACAGCTGGGTTTCCACATCAAGTATCTCACTTCATATCCTATCAACTGCGTATGTAATCAATATAAATTCGCCCTTCGCAGGCCTCTCAAGCTCACCTTTTCCTTTTTCTTTCCCTTTCACCTTCACTTAATATGAAGAATATTTACCCAGACGACATTTATGATTGAATTTTTTTCCCATTACACTTTTTACCTCCTTATGCTACTTTATATCGTAAACCCAATATAAATGTCATGAAGCGGAGATAATACACTCTTTAATTAGCCATATAGGTTATCTATCTTAATTCCATGGTTCCTATTAAAATAAAAGTAAAACATTGAATACTATAACTTTTTTTTCTCTAAACATCGATATTTTTTATTGTAATAGAAGATGCTTAAAAATACTAAATGAAATTTGTTATAAAAGAAAAAAAGAACCAACGGTTTTTTTTTTTTCAAAAAAAAAAATTATTAGTGAGTCATGCATTTTTTTTATTCATCATTCATATCAAAACAAATTTAATTCATCCTTGCTCTCCACATTAAAATTAAACTTATCTTCCTCAAATATATCATCTAGATCGAACTCCCCCCTGTATTCCGTTTCAGATATTTTTGTCTCCTTTTCCTACCTTTTTCACATGAGGTATTAAAGACCCTATCAATAGATTAATATAGATATGCCAGCAAAAATTATTTAAAAAAGTAAAGAGGGAAAAAAATTCTTAGAAAAAATGAATTTAAGCAAATAAAAAATAGTAAATGTTACCTTCTGCCTTGTTTTTCAACTTTTTTTTTCTCATCTTTGGGAGCCATACCTAACACCATGATTTAGTTGGATTATTTTATTCTATAAAATATATGTGACGATAATATACAGTCGCAACTGCCTATTATCACATCGTTCATTTTAAATTATCCAAAATAATCATATCGTGAAGTAAAAGGCATTCTTTTCTTGTATACACCCTTCTAGTCAATGTTCTCAACATCTTCACTCAAACACCGAGTGTCCACCTCTTACTCATTTAAATGACTCATAAAATGAAGATAATTAATAATACATTAGTACAATTTCAAATCAAATTATGCACTAATCTGAATCTAACTCTACCTAAGACAAACCCTATTATCAAAATTATAAAATGTAATTTGCAATAGTTTAGCAACTCAAGCTATTACATATTACAAAAAAAAACAGAGATTAGATAAAATAGTCCGAAAGTCAATTAAGATCAAACATTATATACCAAACATTAATCAACGATCTAATTATTATTGATTACAGAGTAAGTAAAGAATGAAATTATTATTGATTATTGAATAGAAAAAGAATGAACTAAGTACTGAACAAACCCGCCCCAAACATGAAGGTGCCTTCAAATATTTATGAAGCTAAAATTTGCTAGATAATCATTTACTTTCTGAAATGACGAGTCAAATGTTTCCTATGAAGCTTGAGTTTACTAAAATAATCATCCTACTTTTCCTAAGCCCAAGAAAAGTTTCACTAGGGACTAGTCATTATTCAAGACTTACTCCTAATGCGTAAGTCTTGAACAAGAATTTAGATTTATTCATGCTAATGCAATCATTCAAATTAAAATACACAAATAAACACATCTCAATTATCAGTAATCACAATTACCAAGTCATTCTTCATGCTCCCATTCTTTTCTCATAGGTAAGCCTCTCAAGCCTTAGAGATATTCTTTCAGAACTTAAAATGCATACACATAATAAGAGTATAGTAATTGATATAAAAATAGGAAACGATGAGAAAAGAAAATAATTTGAGATTATACCGATCTCAAAAGCCACCAAGAAGCTCAAGTAAAGAAGCACTCCCAAAAGTAGAAAGTTTGGCTACAACTACAAATAAGGTAGAATATATATGAACGTTAGCAAACATATATATTCTATTCATACAAAAATTAGACTAAATGCCGAAATAGAAAAGACTGTAATCCAGCCATAAATGACAATATAAAAGAAACCGAAATCTCAAAATATATATCTTATGAAATTTTTTTATTAATTGCAAAATGGTATGGCAACCATGAATAGCAAATGTAGTCATTGTCAGTTTATCAATCTTTATACACATGGGACACAGGTGGCTTGATTATGCACGAAGTAAAGTAGCCATTTAATAGCAAACTTAGTACTTTTTGGAGGTTAATCTAGGTTCTTGTTGATGCTTAATGCGTTATCATTGTAAATTCCTTCATTTTCTCAAAACTCAAAACTCATTTGATAAATCTTTGTAACATGTAAAATTAATGATGGATGCTTATAACCTCTAAAATTAGTGCTTAATATAGGTAGATAGGACGTTATGGACTTAATTATTATTATGCAGTTTGAGGTAATAAACAGCAAGTTTTGCCAGAATCACTCAAGTAATAAAATACAGACTAAGAATTGATGGAGGACCATAGTAAGATAAAAGACTTACAATACTCTTAGTGAAATACTAAATGCTTAGTGGATTGTTTAGTGTTTGAAGAAAACATATGAACAATCATCTACTTAGCTCTATAAATAAAGACCTCATATAATGTGTAAAAAACTTTTTGGATCAAAGAAAAAATAGTCTTTGAGTATTATTTCTTATTTTTCTAATTTCTTTGACTAGTTAGAAGTCTTGAATTTCCCTTACTCCTTAACATACTTATCTACTAGAGTGTTCCCCTTTAGTAGTGGCGTCTTCACTTATATTCTTAGAATCCATTTATGACATCCAAATGTGACAAATTTTATATATTTGTTGTTGTTGAGTTCCTTGGAGTTTGAGTAACGACTTTCTATTCCTTCTAATTTCGACATTGTGGAAGTAGTAGGTTTAATATACCTATTGTTGCTCAATTCAATTAATTGGGGTGGGACGTCTTGAAATTTTTCATAAATATTTCTAGGATTCGACTCACAAAGGTGGTGAGTTCATATAATGTAGTGATCATTAATATTAGAGTTGTGACCTTATCTAGATCATTTAAGAAAACGATCCTATGAAATTCAAGCAACCATAACATGATTGTTATCACAAATACTAATGATTATAGACCCAAGAGCAATTGGGTACTTTTTTTTTACTTGATCTCTATTAGATGAACCTAAAAGCAAAATAATCATTACGATATTTGGATAGTTGCCGTTTTAGACACACTACAGGTGATAGATTCAAACTTGTAGATCTTGTGCCAAGAAAAGATAAATTTGTCCCTTATGAAGACTACAGTGAAGGAAGAATCAAGAGACTTTATGTTTAAAAAATACTTAAAGATAAAAGAAATTGAAATATTATTTGCAGAACCATAAATAACTTAGAAAAAAATACATATAACTTTTTAATTATAGTAGAACCTTACAAATTTAAAGAAATTAAACATAGTCTCGTATTTGAGATGTATCAATATAAATTAATTGTATTTATTTTTCTGAATTATGGTTTCTTAATTATTTACAAAAACACTTTTGTACAATCTTTTTAAATTTGAACATATCGTCTAGCATTAGACAAAATTTTTCTCTTTAAGAAAATGTTTACAAAATATATAAAACATAATTCAACTTTTTTTTATCTTTACACTTTTTATAAAAAATTTATTATAACCTTATAACTTTTATTTATAGACCAATTATTTTAATTACATTTGTTTAGTTATAATTATTATGTTCTCATATTATATATCATACTATTAATCATATATTATATCATAAGATACTTTTAGGTAAGTTTAACATAATCTTTTTTCTTTATGCTAAATCATATATTATATCATAAGTAATATAAATAGACGGCCCTACAAAAAGAATTAAATATTACACTCATTTCAGGTTTAATGTTGAGTTATTGATTGTGAAAAATAATTTTACACTATTGTCTAACCATGCATCATGTTAATGTGTTTTTTTTTATAAGAATTTATAACAGTTAGTAAAATTCAAATACACTGTGACTTGACGTTGGATATGACCCCATAATTTATCACCAGTTGATAATGTAAATTTTTTTAAACCCACACACTGATGTTTATTAAAATTTTCATTTCTTAAACTTTAAAACATTAATAAATTTTTTTTGACACTAATGAATATAATAACCATAATTATTAATCAGATTATGCATTATATTTGAAGAATACAATTTTTCAGAAACGTTGTGAACATAAAAAATTACTTTGTTTTAAATAAACAGTATGTGTTATACATTATTCAAAAATATAGTACATTTCGTATATACAAAATTTAAATGTTTGTTATATTTATAATTATATTATATATTATTAAATATAATATGTATGTTTATTTAATATATGGTTTTCAAATTTCTTTCTCTTGTGTTTGCATTAAAATATTCAGTTATTATTTATCCTATTAAAAAATTTGGACTACAAAACATTTTTTAAAAAAATTAACTTATTATACATGCATGGTTGTTTAACAATTTTTTTAGATGATAACATTAAAAAATTAACAAATATATTATTTATTCATATAAATATATTAAATTTAATAAGTATTATAATTGATTAATTATGAGTAGAATCTGTTAAAAAATAATAAATGCTATATAATATTAATTATATTAATACAATGTTTACTAATATTAATACATTCATGTATTATGATTTTAAAAATAATTAATATAATATGAGGAGAATCTGTAAAATATTAAATTCTATATAATTATTTTTTCTTTTTTTTGCAATATTAAAATATTGAATTCTATATAAGTATGAAATGCCTCTCAGTGCTAAACTTGCAATATAGAAAATAGAGTTGAGGGATAGCATGGAAAAAGCAATAGAAAATCCTCTCAAAACCTGTATTCTCATACAATTTGCCCCTGGAGATAATTTCCCGTCGAAAGAAGATTTATTGAAAACATTTTATCGGTTTGGTCCCCTGAAAGTGTCTGAAACTCAGTTGTTGAAAGATAATGGTGGTGCTCAAGTTGTTTTTGTTAGGAACTCAGATGCTATTAAAGCATTTCAAAGTATAGAGCAAAATAAATTTGTCTTTGGTTCTACCATTGTTGATTACAAGCTCCACCATCTTTCTGCAGCATATCCACCAGTGAAGAACCATATGACCTCTACCCAGCTAACTAGGTCTATGGTGATGCCTGGTGCAACACCTCTTTCCCTACAATTTATTAAGCAAAAGTTGGAGACGATGTCATTAATCCTAGAGAATTCAGAGAATAGCCTTTCCCCTCAAATGAGAGCCAAATTGGATTATGAAATTAAAAATCTTTTGAGAAAGGTGAATCATAGGTTAGGTGATCATAATACAAAAATCTCATGTTAGTTCATAAAAATAAATTTCATTTGTAGTAGCCTTGATCCTTATTGAGAATGGTGATTTATAGGAATAAGATTGGAAGTTTTTCTTTTAAAATTAATCATGATGGTAGTTAAATATATTAAAGAAGTTAGGTTTTATATTGTGGTATTTTAGTGGTATACTAGTGCATTTTCCTCCCTGTAACTTTTATGCAAATCATGCATACTTGAATGGCTCAAGGATATTTATGTGTGAAATGTCATTTGGTTGAATATCAATTTGTTTTAATGTCTATCATTTTTATTTGAAAAGTTAGTCACAATATATTGGTTTCAACAAGAGAAAAGCTTTATGTCTCCTAAAATAACCATGACCTTGTTTGTATATGTTGAGTAATATAAGGTAATCTCTTATGCCTAGCATAATGGCATAAATCATAATGGAACTTGTGTCAACATTTACAAAATAAAATTCACTACATAATGAATGTAATCTATCATAGGATAAGTGTCCCAATCTAAGATGCCATAAAGCTTCTTGTGGCAACACATCTGATCCAACGGCTTGAGTGCTTGAAACATGAGCTCATTTGGTAAGAACCATTAGGTAGTACAGTCCCTCAAAGGATTCAGCCAAACCAATAATAGTCCTCCTTGTTTGTTGGTCTTGTATAAAACATTTTGTGCCATTAAATGTCATGACACAATTCAAGGCAGATATCGGCTTTGAATAGAGACTAAATCAAAGGTAAAATCAGGAATATAAAATACTTCAATTATGCAAAAACCCGGAGAAAATTTGTTTGTCCTAGCAAGTTTATAATGAAAATTTCAATTAATTCATAAATGACATAAATATTTGTTATTTTAGAAATATTATTTTATCAATTTAAAGCTATTTCATGTTGACATTTTAATTATAATTTATTTAAAGAATTAAATAAATTAAGAAATTAACTACATATATTGTTTATTAAAAATGTTTGTGTCAATCACTAATATTTTCTACTTTTTTTTTACTAATTTTTATATAGGAAAGTCTATATATATAAAGTAGACACGAAAATTACTTGACTTTAGTGTATAAATTTTAACATGAAAATATTTATTATTTTATTAGTTATTACTAACCTAAAAGACACTAGTGCATAATATACACACTACGACGGTTAAAAAATACAGACTACGACGGTTCTAGAACCGTAGTAGCATCAGGTGTCGTAGTCTATTTTCGCATACTACGACGGTTCCACTAAAACCGTCGTAGTCTGTGTTTATCAGACCACGACGGTTTTAAACATAACCGTCGTAGTCTGCTAGTTAAAAACCTGTTTTTAGATATATCAGACTACGACGGTTGAAGTTAGAACCGTCGTAGTCTGCTAGTTAAAATAAACAGACTACGACGGTTATAGTGAAAACCGTCGTAGTCTGCTTACTTTTTTTTTTTAATATTCTGTTTATTTCTACGATTTTCCCATAATTTTTGTACCTGTTTATTAATCAGACAATCCATACAACTAATCCATACATATATTTCTCAACTTCATAACAGTTTACAATTAATAACATGGTTTATAAATCTAATCTCTTACTTTAACTTAAAAACAATTCTAAGTAACACAATTGTATCTACTAACAGAAATTAGCTTTAATTAACTAATATACTAAAAATGTTACCTAAATATACTAATATAAAGCAAGAGTGTAATATAAATCAAGAGTCTTCTAATTGTCACCTTCAGAAGACTCTTCAATAGTTTGCTTCTTACAACAATATACTAAAAATGTCGTCCATTGCTTGCGAGTGTAGTCAATTGCTTCTTCAACAAATGACATTGAGTCACTAAAGGTCTGAAAAATAGTAAATAATTATTAGCAAGTACGTATCATTAATTAAATTAACAAACGGTTGTAGGTAAAAAGTGTGTACCTCTAACCAATGGTCTGTTATCCCCATCCGAATTATGCTTTCCATCCACTGCATCACATAGAATCCACATTGCGGTCGATAGGTTTGTTTATTAGCCTACAAAGAATTGAATGATTTATCTTTAAAGACCTTATTTGTATTAGAACAATACATAATGTATTTATGTTTCCTAAGAGAAACATTTTTACCTTTGTTATTACAAAATCAAGTCTTGGTCTGACACGGCTATTGCTCGTGAACATATGATGTCCAACATGAATACTGGTTAAATTAAATTATACATTAATGTCACACTATAATAATTGAATTTAATTCAAATGAAAGATAACAATTAAATAACACATACCCTTCAATCACTTTCTTCAACTTCGGAGGGAGAGGTTTGTGCAAGGAACAAAAAAATACCACGAGATGATCCATCGGGCAAAGAACAATAAGTTGTCAATGGCCACTACAATGGAGATAAATCATTGTTTATACTTTTTGTTTAAATTTTAAGTCTATCAATCTAAAATATACTTACTTGTGAAGGTATGGTGCAAGGTAGATCCTCTTGTTCGATTGGTCAATCCAATCCATGATGTATGACTTGGCATCTGGTGAATTATCTGTCAAACCCAATATGGATTGTGGTTCAATGAATCCATAGACATTGTTGTTGCCCATTTCAATTGATATATTATTCAAATACCTGAATCATATTGAAGTTCATGTTAGAAAATGTAATAAATAACTGAATCATAATTAATTTAATAGTTAAAACACTTACATGATCCAAAATTGCATGTGAGTTAGGTTCATCTCGTCCATGCCTGAATACATCTCCATGCAATCTGACATGTGAATGTATAGAGGCATGTTGTTTTCTCTACCAAAGATTTTTTTATCCCAATAGAGCTCCAAACTTTTGCTCCTAATCTTATTAGACAACTCCAATAAGGATTATAGATGATCATCAATTGGCTCTTGCTGTGGTCGTGGTTTCCTGGGTGTAAGTTTCTTCTTCGGGGATTTGATCTAATAAAATAAGGTGTTAGAAACATAATCAATATATTATAAGTTAATAATAAATATAAAAATAATACACACCTTTTCACCCAATTGCTTAACAAGATGTTTTGGCCATGCAATGAAAGTGCCAACAGCTTCTCCTACCATCTGCACCTCTTCAGTAGGCAAGGGTAGTGGAGCACTAGGGTCATGTGCCTCGTCAACGGTCACCCTAACCTCATCATCTCGCATGGGCTTACCATGTATGGTTGCTCCGCCCCTTACAACTCTTCCAATGGCCACCAATCTAATTGGATTTTCTTCAACATACAACCCACATTGACAAGCTTCTTCAGGGATGCCCCCTTCTGGTGAGCAACTAAATTTCGTGCTAACACGAACAGTCTGCCTCACCTCCTCTGTACTAGTACCAAGACACTGACCTTGTAGGGCTAATTGTTGCATGATGTTCTGTGAAACTTTTGCAGCCAATTCTTGTGTTATTTGTTCCCTCAAATTGGCGGTAACTTCTTCAGTGATACTTTGCCTCAATGACTCTATTGCTTGTTGGCTGATTGCAGAGTCAAAGCATCGATGGTGTGAAGATTTACCAAAGTATGAAAGAAATCTCACACCTTGACCAACCCCACGAACACGCCCTGGGTATTCGGGTTTGCCAATGGCAGATGAAAGTATGTCATCCCTTCCCTATAGGAGAAATGATCCCTGACTACTCTGCTCAACTAGGGAGTCCTGCAAATAAGGAATAGTTGTGACTTGTTATTCTAATTAACCATCCTTCTTCACTATCACAACCATCCTTCTTTCTTTTGTAACGAGATAGGCCACACCTAGGACACTTGTGCATCGCTTCAAATTCTTTTCTGTATAAGATGCAGTCATTTGGGCATGCATGAATTTTTTTATACTCCATACCCATTGGACAAAGAATCTTCTTAGCGTCATAATTGCGGGTTGGCAATGTGTTACCTTCTGGAAGCATTTCACTCAACAACTCTAGTAACTGAGTAAAGCTTTTGTCAATCCACCCATTTGATGCCTTCAGATGAACCAATTTTAACACCGCAGACATGCGAGTGAAGTTAGAGCACCCTTTGTACAAAGGTGTCTCCGCATCGCTAAGCAACGTGTCATATACATGGGCTTTAAAAAAGCTCTCCGGACCAACATCTTAAATCATGTCTTCAAGTCTGTCATCAATTTTTGTTTCCAACTCTGGTGCAGACACATTAGATGTTGTCAATGTGTCTAATAACTCACCATGCCAGGTCTATGTTGTATAACTTCTAAGAATCCCATCACACAGCAGGTGTTCTCGAAGTTCTTCTTCTTTCAAATCATAATCGCTCAAACAATTAACACAAGGGCAACAAAACTTCCCACCACTACTAAAGTGATCATGTTGCTTAGCAAATGCCAAAAACTCTTCAACACCAACCTCATACTCCGTACTGATTCGACTTGCATTCATCCAACTACGATCCATACCTTAAATCAAAGGTATGATCAACAAACATATATGTTAATTTCAACATCATATTTTTAAATATGGAATTTCCTAATTTTCAACATCCTATTTTTCAACATCAAAATGGAATTTAATAGATAGAATTTCCTCATCCTAATTGTGAACATCTTATTCTAAAATAAAGAAAAAAAAAGGTGTAACTTAAGCTTCTAAAGAGAATGCAGATTATGCCAAAAATCAATAATAGATATTGCCTTCTCAACTCACATATTTTTTTTTTGTTTCACAAATCCATTGCCTATTAATCATATGAATTTTGAAGTAAAAAAAAAAAAAAAAAAAAAAAAACAGAATGGACCTAACCTAACCAAACCAAACCTCAAATATTATTACATCCCTCCAAAATTCATTCTAAATCAATGGAAGCACAAATCCAACACAATGTCAAACAAGCCATAGCCATAATCGGCGAACACTTATTCGTCGGAGAAAAACAAAATAGCCAGAAACATAAACCAATGGACAGTTGCTAGTAACATAAACGAATCAATTCAAACACAATTTAGTTCAACTCAAATCAAACCAACAACAATCGAACCCAATGTACCCTAAACGAAGAAAAATGACCAAAATCAATCAATTGGAAACGTGTGCACCTTTATGGAGAGTCTTCACGAATTGGGGGTTTGGACTTTCGTGATTCGCAAATGTTGATTTAATGGTTGGAGCCTCTTCACACCGGAGCTTGGCCTGAAACGAATTTGGGGGAGAAGATGGGTTTCGCAGAGAAAGAAAGAAGGAGCGCGCAGCTGGGAGTGAAAGTGAGGGGTTTACGAAGAAGACAGGGTTTATATTACAGACTATGACGGTTCTAATTATAACCGTCGTAGTCTGTAATATAAATATTACAAAATTGCCACTGTCTTACAGACTACGACGGTTATATTTAGAACCGTCGTTGTCTGTAATATATAATATTACAAAATTGCCAATGTTTTACAGACTACGACGGTTCAAATTATAACCGTCGTAGTCTGTAACAAAAATATTACAAAAATGTCACCGCACACACACTACGACGGTTACAGAAATTTTTATAACATAAAGCACAATGTGATCTAAGTAATTTATATGGATATCTTTTACAGAAAAAACATTCTACATGTTCTGGACCTGTAAAAAATTGTATTTCATGATCACATGAATAATTGTTTATTTCTAAATTCATTAGGCTATAGCCTAAATCATCTATTATTTGTCCATATTTATCATAATTTTCAAAAAATGAGTATCAAGGTATCCATAATTTAGATGAAAAATATACCAAGTTATAAAGACAAGGTTCATAAAAACCTAGTCAGTGATTTTGAGATGAAACTTAAACAATTTACTATAATTCAAAAGTTTTTGTTTAAGGTTCATTCTGAAAATAAAAACAAAGTTCCTGGACTTTATATTACAACACAGGCTTATTTTAATAGGAAAAGTCTTTGTACAATAAGCAATCCATTGTGTAAAGACCTTTCTAATTGCCCGTGTAGAATAAAATTTTTGTTTAGAAAAGCAAAAATAAATTTGGAAGTTTTCAAAGCTATCTGTATTGAAGACTTACCTATTGGGCCTAAAAATCTTTTGGAGTTTGGCTGTTTGGACTCAGTTTTAATAACCCCATCAGAAAAATTTGAAGGATTTAATCCATATATAAATGAGGCCTTGAATTTAATACAGGCAGATACTATGAGTCCGATGGTACTTAAAATTTCTACTTGTCCTCCAAGCCTTCGGAATAGTACAAATCTGGCCCTTCATATCATGAAGATCTATTTTGAAGACAATGCTAGTTTTCAGATCTTATATGATGATGAAGAATATAATACTTGGTTTGTCCAAGGAGATATAAATTATCAGTATAACCTTTTTAGAGCCCAAGTTATGGGATATAATTGGTTTTTTACTGAAAATGATGAAAGAGAATTTAATCTCTTAAAAGAAAATTTTAATACTAAGATTTTCTTACCATCATATAATGGGAAAATGCTAATCCCTTTTCCTATAGAAGGGAACAATAAACTTGTTCAGCATTTCCAAAAAGAAAAACGAGATAAAGATCTCTATGAATCTCCTGGTTGTTTTGGTCAACAAACCCCTCGTAGTCATACTCCTTTGAGTACAAACGACCAAACTATATCAGAGACTTCTGAAGGTTTTGACGAATTTGTCAACAAGATAGAAGTTACAAAGAAGAATTTACCAGGGTAAAAGATTTTCACCCTCTTCAGTCAATACTTTGACAGACTGTGTTAATGGGTCATACTGGACCTACATGGTTATCAAAGAAAAGCTGAGGGAATTTTATCCCTTCCGTAAAAAGATCAGAAAAGCATCTCCAACATTATCTTGTCTGTCAGATGGTGATGTTTCTGAATAATTGTAATTTGTCTTTTTCTTTCTCGACTCGTCTATAAAAGAAGATAATCTCTTCACTTGTAAATAGACGAGGAAGTTGTAATAGCAAAAGATTAATAAAAATTCTCTCTAGATTTTCTCTACTCTTGTTAGATCAAGGAAGTTTAACACCTCAAGGTTTTGATAATTACAAGACAGACGAAATCAAACTGTCAAGACTTGCTCAGACGAAACCAGCACAGACGGAAGAAGACTCTTCAAAATGAAGATTTTGCGTCTATGAAAAAGCCAAGCATCAGACGGAACTTGCTCAGACGGAAGAAGACTGTCAAAGCTAAAGTCTTCGTCTGTCCAAGTGTGAAGCCTTAAGACGAAAGGATGAGATGAAACAACTTCAACTGATTACACATTTCGTCTATCTAAAAGTGAAGATAAGATTGGAGTCTCGCGCCAAAGATTTCAAAATCTGAAGAAGTATTTAAGAGAAGCATCCAAGATCAGTATATGGATTTGTGCTTACACTCCAAGTCAAAAAGGCATTCTCCTTTTTGTCACATCTCTGTACAAGTCAGAAAAAGGTACTGCGCATGCAATCCAGTCTGGTATATCCGCTGCGACTTAACACCTATCAATCAAGTACAACTGACTTTTTGGAAAGTTCTCAAGATGACTCTCAACGGCATTCAAATGAGTCTAACGAAGATGCCTATAAAAGGACTTCACAGCATCAAGAATCAGTTGGCGAATACGCTTATTCTTCATCTACTCTGATTATTCGTCCAAATCTGATAAGCTCTGTTCTGTATTGAAAAACACCTCTCTGTGTAGAGGAAATCTTTGTTGATTCACAATACTTGTAAAAGTCCACTTGTGTGGCATTTTAGCCTGAGGAGGCTGTTTGTTAAAAGAATACCTGGTTTAGCCTGAGGAGGCTGTGTGTTAAAAGAATACCTGGTTTAGCCTGAGGAGGCTGTGTGTTCAAAGAATACCTGGTTTAGCCTGAGGAGGCTGTGTGTTCAAAGAATACCTGGTTTAGCCTGAGAAGGCTGTGATCAAAGAATATCTGTAATAGCCAGAAGTGGCTGGTTTCAAAGAATACTTGTAACCTTTTCACGGTTGTAGTGAAAACTCAGTGGTTGCTGAGTAACTGGACGTAGTCTAGAATAGACGAACAAGTATAAAAATATCAGTGTTTATTGTTTCGTCTGACCAACTAACTGGGGATAATAAACTTAAACATCTGTACATTAAAATCAACAGTTCAAGATAATTATTGTTTTGTCTGACCAGTTTTGAACCCACAGACGAAAGGGATAAATTTTTTTTTAATTAACACAATTCAACCCCCCTTCTTGTGTTTATCTTTTACAACTCTTCTCTTCTCTTTACTCTACTGTGCTTAAATAAATTTGTAAGTATGAACTTCAACATATCTGGCTAAATTTCTTTGTGTTTTCTAGGATGCCTTAATTGTTTTTTTTAAGATAATTTATAAGTTTTTACATGACAACCAAAATCTGAAGAAGGTTTAGAATTATATAATATTAGGCTGGTAGATGGACTAAGTCAGGCCAAAGTAAGACCCAATAAATGGGCAGTCATAAGTCCTGAAAATGTTACTTTATTATCCAGAAAATATTATATAATAAAATTTCATTCTTCCTATTTTAAAGTCATGTTAAGACTTATAAATTATTATATACTATATTATCTTAAATAAAATAACTTACAGTGTATTCCTAGAAGACATATTTTATTCAGTAAAGTCTTACTATCTTTATTCCGCTGTGCTCTCTTATATTCTTGTTTAACTACAATTATTTATAAAGTAAATAAAAAAAAAATTTTGCACATATATTTTTAAAGAAGCAGCCCTGTGTGACACATGGGCTTTAAAAACTAGTAATGCTAATAATTTTATGCTGAGGGTCACGCTACATGCCTAAATTTTCCAAAATAAAAAACAAACAAACATTAATCCTAAGGCCTGTTACGGCTTTCTCGAAATGCTCTGTTTCTAGCAACTTCATCAAAAATACCTAAATTCTAGAGATTCATCATGATGCAGCCACGCCGGCAATTACCGACTGTTTCTGGTTCGCCGTCGGAGCCAAGATCTCCCTCCAGCAGTGGTGGAGAGCCTTCGGAATCTGACTCGGTTGAAGTGGTAAAAAAAATGTGGGAATCAGCTCGCTCTATTGATAAGTATAAAAAACTTTATCTCAGTGCTAGGTGTGAGCCTGTAATCGATATTATGTGTGTTAAACTGAAAATTGCTGATTCGTGCGAAATCTATGGTGATATCCGGGTGTTTGACATGAAAGGTACCAAGATCTGCAACCTTTATCAACGAACTGTTAAAGATGAACCTGATTCTATAAACCCTTCTCATCTTGGCACTGCCTTAAGGCTTCAAGGTCCTCATGATGTGTTGTCTATGGCTAAACCTTTTATTTCTATTGATATATGTGAGAAGAATACGGGGAATTCGATTGTTCAGGGCACCATGCCTTTGTTGAAGACAACTGACTCAACTCAATATCATGATTTCGAACAGTTTAAGAAAGTTTCAATTTCTGGTGCTGATGGTACCTCTGTTGTGGTGGAGTACTTGGCGCTAACCTATGGTGTCTTCGCTCATGTAGAGGTTTCTCTTGTGAAGAGTGTGGAAGGGGGTAGTAATGACGATGGGGAGGGAGAGGGAGAGGGAGAGGAAGAGCAAGTGTTTGATGTGTATGGCACAATCTCTGCTCATTACAAACTAAATAGTAATACTACTCAAGAAAATCAGTGTGTTTATCTGTTTGATCATAGGAAGGAATCATACGAGGTCGATGAGGTAGAGTTGGGGGAGGATCTTTCCTTGTCAAGGTCTGTGGTGGCTGTCCCTGCGTATTCCTCCCTTGTGATTGAACTTGATTTAACTGATTATGATGACAACAATCATACATTGATTGCCAAAGGCACCATCTCCTTGAAGTTAATAATTGTGACATAATTTATAACACGGTCAAGGGACTCCATGGTGTCGATGCTCGAGTGATTGTGACGTGGAGGAAGCATTTCAGCTGAATTCATCTTCCTTATTCCCACAAGACCAGAAGGTGGATCTGGTTTACTATGAACCCTCGGTATGTGTTTTCTTTCTATTACTTATTAATCTCCTCCTCAGTGTTCCTTTATTTCCTCTTGTTTTAACTTAATTGCTTGCTTCTATGTTCAGCCCACTTCACCAAGCATTCAGTTATCCCCGTTGGTTGAGCTATTTTCTGTTTTTATTGGTCGCAAAACGAAAGAGGACTTGAGTCTTTATGGTATGATAAATTTCTTAGGGTGTAAAGGTTATATCAATGTTTTCAACAGAGACAAGACAAACCCCTACAACATGCCAGTTGGTACCAATTTTATACCTCTAAAAGGTCCCAAACAAAGTCTTTCACCAGGTGATTACTTTTGTTGGGCGGTTGACCTGCAAGATGTTAAGGGACGCATATGCATCAAGGGTGCTGCTTATTCAAGTTATAAGTTTACTGAAACGCTTGAAGCATTGGTTTGATAGAAACTTCTGTTGTGTGATTCAAAGTGGCGATAAGGATGGTTTTGCTGCGTTACACTACGGTGTGTTTTCATCTGCAGTAGCAGCTAAGCTCAAAGTTCAGTTCTTCAGGACACTATCTTCTCGTGATGCTACTTATATGAGTGGAAGTCTTGTGGCTTCTTATGACAAGTATGCATGTACATCACATTATGAGAAAGACTACTACCGGAGTGTGCTATTTCAGTGTTCTGAATTACGTATACCTGGACAGAATTTTGAAATAAACCTTTCAAGATCCGTGGTTGCTGTTCCATTTGATTGCTTACTGGTAATTGATATTAATCTGAGTTGTTCTGCTGGAATTTCTAGGGACAGTTTGGTTAAGAGGGTTGATTTTAAGACTGGCGATCAATATCATAGGGAAATTAAAGGAAGCGGTTTCGCATCAGTGTTGATGTAGAATGGACTTTTCAGACAAGATAGGTTTTATTTTACAGTGAGAGCTTAATCTCATGTTGAATATTGTTACAAATTTTGTGTAGGTATGTTTATTAGTATCGATCTTTTAGTGAGATAATATTATGCATGTGTCATGTAGAAGGAAATATGATCCTGTTAGTATTTTTATTGCCAATAATTTTATTTACTAGGGTGATATATAAATCTGTTCATGCAAATTTTCGTTTTTGAGAGTTTGAATCTTCATTGTTCAATCATTTTATGCCATAGTTATTTCGGAGAGTTTTTTTAGTGAGGGCTGTGAATTGGTTCTGCCTCATTTAATGATAACCCTTCTCCCTCACAGATTGCCCTATATTTACTACCATCTCCTTCAATCAATTCCCTAAAAGATTAAAACACAGAATAACAAAGATAAATCCTAAAGATAAGACTTGATGACAGAATCCTAGATTAAAGATAAATCCCAGACTAAAGATAAGACTTGATGATAGAATTCAAATAATATAGTCCCAAACTGAACTTGTTGATCTGAGGTTGGGTTCTATCAGTTTCATCTGTAACAGAAATCAAAATTGATTCAATAATTTTCGTCAGTGTTACCAAGATCAGTTGCATACCAGTAACAAAAGTATGCAAGCATGCTGACCAAGACAAGTACTGATACATCCTGCCATATCCTGTACAGTAAGTACTTCATTATTAGAAAGTCAGAAATTGCCTAGTGAACTATCACAAACATGTTTGTACACCTGACGAAACATTGTTTCTTGACAAGTCTGTGACATAGTTCAAATTCAGGCATAACCTGTATGTCTTTTATAACACAACCCAGCAACCAGATACAGAGTAAGCTTTTTGGTTGGCTTGGTGAAATTGATTTAATCTATAATCTGAAGCAGTTTTCTTCATCAACTACTGCTCCCAAAGGATTAAATCTTTAAAATTAACTTTAGTCACGGCCATTGAAACCTATTAGAAATATCTTGTATTAATGTGAATGTAAAATCAATTACTATTCTAACAGAAGGAGCAATCTTAGACATCATTACTATTGTAATTATACTCTAATAATAGTATAATACCTTACTAGTATAATTATATCCTACTTTTGTCTGAATTAGGTATACAATTTATCTTTCTCTACAACTGCAACTTCATTACAAAGGCTCAGCTTCTCTACAACTACAACTTCGTCACAAAGGCCAGCAGCCAATTGCATAGGATTATTCTTTTTAACTTATTCAGTGAATCTCAGTGTTTCTCAACAGTTTGTAGGAGTTTCCCAAGGAAAATGTAAATAAATTTGCAGCTAATGAAACCTATCAACACCAGAAGTGATCTATGCAACAATACAGCTGGCCTTAATATCAAAAGAAAAACTGAAATAGTGGAAAATGTTGGCATCAGAACTTATTGTTCTAGCTTATGTTTAGGTTTAGATCACAAGTCCTGGCAAATGAATACAAGAACAACTTTTAAGGTCAATCCAATGTTAGCTAGAGATTGAACACAAAAATGAGTTGATTCAATATGTGAATCTAGGTTAGGTAATTGCTTATGCATCTGTTTGGTGTGTGCGTTTTCTGGTTGTTAGGAGTGGAGCCGTCCTGAAGCTGGTGAAGTATTGAAAAGGAATTCTGTGCCAGATTGAGTAGTCGTATATTTAAAATACTTTGATTGAGTAGCTTTGTGGCGTTCTTATTTGTGCTCTAAGTTTATATTAATGAAGCTTCACATTGTGGTTTGAGAAAATATGCAAAATGGACATGGTTTTCATGAACCAAACAAGCTTCATAAGTTATTTAATTTGTTATTGATTATAAGTTCATCAGTTATGTTTATTTTATTAATTCTAAAATTGATTATTTAAATTTAACTTGCCAAGTGAATCATAAAAGTTAAGTAAGTGTTCCAATGAATTTTTTATTTTTTTATTTAATTTAAATAAACTGTAATTAATTAATTTATTTGACCCACCAACCTTCGGTGGAACCATTTGGACCAACAAAATAGAAACTCACCTACCAACCCTCAGTGGATCGATTCAAACCAACAAAATAGAAACTCACACGTCCGTGAACTGAATTAGATTAATCCATCTATTATATATAAGTTACAGTGGATCAGGTCAAGTTATCTTTTTGACAGCTTTAGTCATCAAGAGCTATAAGAGACTCTTTTGTAAATGATGAGGCGGACTTACTGGGATGAGAGGGGTTTAAAGCACCTGCTATTTATATTTGAGTAAGAACTTAGACTCTTCATAGTAAAATTTCTTTTACAACCGTTGATTAACAATGGGGTACTACCAAATACAAATGCTCTAACATTTGTGTGAGAAAAACTTATACCAGAATTTAAACAACAAAGGCAAATAAAATTTTATTTGGATCGATAAAATTTAAATAACAAAGGAAAATAAAATTGTTTGTATCCATAAATACATAGCAGGCCTATATCACAACCATTCGTTCTCTTTTTCACTCCCTTTCTTGCTTTTTCAATATTGATCAATTAATAGTGAAGGTGATACAAATGACTCCAACTTGTACAAAGTGAACAAAGTTCATCATGCTCAAGGGTGAGATAAAGATAGATTGCTTCAAAACAACCAGGGAAGAAAACAATGCACCGATGAATGGCCTATTGGAAAAGATTCCGGAAACCATTGAACATTTTTAGGGCCCTTAATTCACCAGCTCTCATGTCCCTCAGTTTTCTTCGCAGTATCTGCAATCATTATTAAAAAGCATCCAGAATCAGTGACTAACATATCCAGAGTCATATGCTATCTTTGTTTTGTTGTCAAGTTACAAAAGAGAAGCATCAGCCAGCCTATTTTGGAGGTTTACTATTTACTTTTTGGTAATTATATCATCTATTTCAATTCTTCATTTTCTGGGAACAATGAATAAACTTACAGGCTGGACATGCTTGACAATATTCATGGGCATGCATCAACCATAGTTATAAAAATAAATTCACTGTTAGGCTATCATGATCACTGCTACGCAAGTGTGACTGGAACCTGGTCACTCCTTAACTTTATCTAAAAACAATATGTAGTACATTTGTGTTTATATAACACATAAATTCTGTAATTTTACAATTTAGTTTGTTCACTTTTGAACCCCTCGAGTGTTTTTGGATCCTTCCCTAACAATGATAACAAACAACAAAAATAATGGGTTTGGAATTACTTGTGTCGAGGCCTGAGGTAATGCTTTTCATGTTTATTTGGAAAGAGGAGAAGTGATGTTTGTACATCAAACAAACTATTTGTGGTTTGACAGAGAAGAAGCAGTTCAACACAGAAGCTCCAACATGTTCTATACTAACTTTAGTTCAAACAACCAGCAATGTTAAGGATTATGAAATGTAGAAACAAAAAATATGCCTAATAAACTTACATATTGAGCACGAAATAATATCCTCCGCTCCCTAGTACATAAGTCCACGGCTAGCTGTTTCAGAAAGAGCCTTCGGTTGAGTTGTTTAGGAGAAGTCACATCCAAATCTAGCGATCCACTTGCCTGCCAGAACTTAGTAAACAACTACGTTATGATAATTGTGATTATCATGCAGGTAAAGGGGATTTGACTAGAATCAGCTCAATTGATACTCAATGCTTGATAAGCTCTTCAAACTATGGCTATCATAATATATATATATATATATATATATATATATATATATAAAGACATTAAAGCTTCCTCATTAAAGTGTCTCCTTGCCTGTAAGAATTTGTTGTATTTTGATATGCTGGATTCGCAGCTATCTAGTATGAATTGCAATGCCTGCTCCTCTATTTCAGGATATCTCAAATCCTTCTTGGAGGTGGTATTGTTTGATGCTGCAGCAGCCATCTGTTAAAAGAATCACTCATAATTGATATACAGCATCCAAAAAATAATTCTCAAAGATTGTTAAGTGTCAAACCTCTTCAAATTTTCCCCTCATGCTTGAAGGACTAACAGCTAAATAAGCATAAGCCATTAATTCCAATGGCCAACCAATAATCTGTATAGGAAAACACTGAGATCTGATGAAAATAGGACAAAGAAGTTAGTAACAGGTTCAATTACAGGTATACTTCAGAGTTCAGAGTTCAGAATGATGTCTCAAGAGAAAGCAGATCAGAAAGAAATAATGATCCCCATATGAATATTTAAATCCTAATTTAATCAGGAAACGTATGCAACAACTGGCCATGGCCATTTTGAATCATGGACACTTCTACAAAGTACTTTACATGCTAAAAAATACAAATTTCATCATATTTTCAACAGCTTAGATATTTGATAAGTTGAGAAATGCCAAAGTCCTCAGTGAAACCAACATATATGCTGAAAAATGTTAATTGATACGAAGTTTGCAGTGAGTACTTTGATAGGACTTCTAGGTTTATAAAATAGGAAAGCTTCTGAAAACTTTTTTACCAGAACAAAAGACACATAGCTTCATCCTTATAAATATAAATATAGGTAAAATTATAAAGTTTAGGTACTCACACTGATAATCCATACTTTTTCAATATTTCTAACTTCTCCTTATAGGACGCATCAGATTTTTTCAGTGACAGTGACACCTCAACTGAATCACTAGGATTAACGCCTTCCTTTGGAACAAATCCATAAGATAACAAAAGCTCCCCATTTGATTTTTTTCCATATGAAATAAACACCTGTGTAATTTGATGCAGGCAATCAATTGCAATCTCTGAATTTAATTCATATGATTGTGAGAAGAGCTACGTGGTGAAGAATATCACCATCAAATACAGCTCAATCAATTAATATTTTATTTTTGAGGCAATATTGCAAACTGCAGAGGCTTAATTGTTCAACTCGTGCATATAGCTTAGTGAACTTTGGCAAGGAACAAGGAATTTGTATTCCATTTACTACTTGTTTTCTCAAAAGTTAATCTCATTTAACAAATTCCAATGTGCCAATATATGTTTACCTGCTCACCTGGTTGATAGGGTCGGTCTGTCGTGAAGACAACTCCCTTTGATGTCTTGTCATAATCCAAAAATGTCTCCACCTAGATCAGTGAAAACAAATGAGCTTTAAACTTCCTGGGGAAGAAGTGGTCGGGAATCTAAATCGTCTTTGGAAAACAACATACATCACAACTATGATTCAGCCTATCAGCCCAAGGAACCAAGGCAACCTTTCCATCCATTGAGGGTAACCGAACCTGCATGGTACCAAGATCATGACTGATATGTGCCAACAAACAACCATTTCTATTAAATATGAATCAATAATACCAACTCTCAATGAATTAATTGAATAAAAAGATTACAAATAAAGAATAAAGAAGAAAGCTACATTAGTTTTGTATTGAACAAATATTGAAAATAAAATTATTTATTCTCCCATAGAGATTACTTTTCAGATGTTGCAATTTTAAGAACTATTTTTTCCGACCTTACACATTTAAGCATGTGTTGTTTAGTTTTGGACCTCAACTCTCTTTCAAAATCAGCTCTGTTGTGTATTCATATGGCATTGTCTGTGCATGGATGTTATATAAAAAATATGAAAAATCTCAGTAACCATACTTGGGTTGTGCAGAAGAAAAAGGCAGAACATGGAATTTAATTTGGTTTCATTTCATCTACCAGGTTCACTCACCAAGCGGGAGAAAAGAATACCAAATGACCATTTGAAGGACTCTATGTTGAACACCTGAAAGTCAAACATATATCATATTCAGATCATCGTTATGTTACTGTTTTTCATGAACTATTAACTTTCATCCTGTGTTTAATGTAAGATAATTACCTCATCAGGGAATAAATCAGGGTATTTGGAAAATATTCTGATCTTCAAATCATTGTATCTGGAGAAGAAAATGGAAGTAATTATGGCAAGACACAGGATTATTCAATCAAGAAAGCACACTAAATGGAGTCTAAATACCAAAAAAAAGAAATGACACAATAAATCCCAGGAGAAATATAAGATACAAACAATTGGTCCTTACGTGCCAATAACATTATTAATCCTTTCAATTGCTCTCTCCCTGATTTGTGAAGCTTCCAAATAACGGTCTAGCTCTGCCTGCGACCTGAAATGACATAAATACCCCTATTGTAAATATATAATGTAGGAGAATGAAAACCAATAAAAAATGGTTAACTATAATCCACTATAATTCACGAACAAAATTTTATCAAAATCAGAATGATACTTTCACAAGGCTTGTAATGTATAAATATTAAATTAAATACATGGGATGTTCTAATTTTGTCTTCACTGACTTTTGGATTGGCTTTTATGATGAAGAGATTATTGTAAAATAATATTCCTATTTCCATTTCTCCCATATTGTCCTTAGCAGACTTGTTTAACATTTCAACCCCTAACTTCCATTCGCCACTCATCAATATTCATTTCTCTCATCCTTCCCACACGCACTCTCAAAAGATTTCATCTTAAAAACAATTCATTTACCAGTAAAGAAGTGAGTAAGGTTGACGAGGTAGAGCTGATATATAATTGCTCCATCGTGAAGATTCCATGAGGCTAGCTTCACTTATGAGGTAAGTTGCAAGCAAAGGCCAATCTGGCACAGAATTCCTTTTCAATATTTCACCAGCTTCAGGACGGCTCCACTCCTAACAACCAGAAAACGCACACACCAAACAGATGCATAAGCAATTACCTAACCTAGATTCACATATTGAATCAACCAAGTATAACCAAAAATTTTCAGTAAAGGTTTTTAAAAAGTTTCTGTTTCAAATATCAGCAAAACAACATTTCACTGGAGACCAGACATTAAAATAACAAGCAATGCAAATCTAATACGACTGTTCTTCATATTCATACTTACAGTATCAAACTTAAGTAAGAATATACTGGTGGTATTGTTCTCCAATCAAACTTCACAGCAATTTCTTGGACACTTCTTCCTCATCACAAACACAAAGTAAACCTAGAACATCACGACACTCCTCAGGAGTTGCCGACCCATAACACCTCGTCCCTATCGTATTCCAAGCATAGCCAAGATCATACGAAGTCCATAAGATTGATAAAGTAGACCAATTAACGACAAGGCTAATTTGCTCCGCCGATAACTTCAATGCTATAGAATCAATCCGACTAGATTTTAGATTCTCTGCAATCACCCTCAACAATTCATCAAACCGAATACACTCGACGTTAGAACACACATATTTCTGAATGAATCATGTACCGTGTCCATATTGTCAGCATCGTTTATCATATTATGAGTATCCTTAATTGAATTTACTAACACCCAAAAACTCATCACATTTGGTACACCACAATACTGGCAATTAAAATACAATCGTCGAGCTTTCGGAAATGACAAGGCTGTAACGTCAATAAAATCGTGAACGGAATGCCATTCTTCATTAACGCATATAGCAACTAGATAGCAGCTGGGTTTCCACATCAAGTATCCCACTTCATACCCTCCATCAACTGCATATGTAATCGATATAAATTCGCCATTGGCAGGTCTCTCAGGCTCACATTTTCCTTTTTTTTTCCCTTTCACATTCACTTGATATGAAGAATATTCACCCAAACGACACTTATGATTGAATTTTTTCCCATTACACTTTTTACCACCTTCTGCTACTTTATATCGTAAACCCAATATAAATGTCATGAAGCGGAAATAACACAATTCATCGTCGCACTCCACATTAAAAGTAAACTTATCTTCCTCAAGTATATCATCCGGATCGAACTCCCCTCCATTCCGCTACAGATTTTTTGTCTCCTTTTCCTACCTTCTTCCCAGAAGGTATTAAAGACCCTATCAATAGATTAATACAGACATGTCAGCAAAAATTATTTAAAAAAGTAAAGAGGGAAAAAAATTCTTAGAAAAAATGAATTTAAGCAAATAAAAAATAGTAAATGTTACCTTCTGCCTTATTTTTCGACTTTTTTTCTCAGCTTTGGGAGCCATACCTAACACCATGATTTAGTTGGATTAGTTTATTCTATAAAATATATGTGACAAGAATATAAAAACATCGTGACATCAGTCGCAAACTGACTGCTGCCCTATTATCACATCATTCATTTTAAATTACCCAAAATAATCATATAGTGAAGTAAAAGGTATTATTTTCTTGTATACACCCTTCCAGTCAATGTTCTCAACATCTTCACTCAAGCACCGAGTGTCCACCTCTTACTCATTTGAATGACTCATAAAATGAAGGCAATCAATAATACATAGTACAATTTCAAATCAAATTATGCACTAATATGAACCTAACTCTACCTAAGACAAACCCTATCATCAAAATTGTACAATGCAATTTGCAATAGTTTAGCAACTCACGCAATTACATATTACCAAAAAACAGATATTAGGTAAAATAGTCCGAAAGTCAATTAAGAAGTGTGACCAGAAAGAGCCGACAAAGCATCTAAGACAGGTCCGGTGAGATTCAAATCACTAGAGGACGGCACGTGGGTATCATGCGCCAGAACTAGCACGAGATAGAAGCGGCACATGCAGGAGTGTGGCTATGATACAAGTAACTCACTCAAGTTGAATTTTATTATTAAGCAACTCACCCACTCTTAATTTTTAATGTGTTAAAAGTAAGATGCACTTTAATGTAAAAGAAGGGTGGATACACCTTAACTTGTTCACTTTAGAGGAGCCTAGTCCTTCAATTAACACTCTTTAGTTTGAAGTCAAGAGCAAATGCGTTTTTTTTTTTTCTTCTGTAATTATTCAAACTGAAATTCCATGTGTGTTTCATTTATTCACTTAATACAGGGATACATTTACTGTTTATCTCAAAGAAAAAGTTGAGCATATATACGTTAGTGGTTGGGAATTGGGTATTATAGGGTGCCTAAGTTCCGCATTTAGCAGTATATAATTCTTAGTGGAGTACTCAAGTGATTTGGTTCTCCTCTATTGACAACAAGCTTTTAAGTAGGGGAAGGCATGCATTGGATTTCAATAATCCAATCCAATCCATATCCAAAAATGGATATGGATCAAAATCCATATGCATTTAATTGGATAAAAATGGATTGGATTTTTTAAAAATGGTTTAAATCTGGATTTAAACAGGATAAAATTGGTTTAAAATATTTTTAAATCTGGATTTTTATAATAATTTATGCTTAGCAGATCAAATAATAAGTCTCTACATACTTGCTAGCTAGATCACAGAGAAAAAAACTCTACTAATACTTGCTAGCTTAGCCACACATAATATTAAAAGCTAACGGAACAAAAGCAATAATACAACATCGAAGAATCAAATAATGAAGAACAAAAATAGAAAAGATCTTCTCAGTGGACTAAAAAAACTCCTAAGTAACTTTTTGGTCAAAGAGGTGAATCAACTCTGTCATAGGCTTATCCTTGCTACTGTTATCCTTCTAAACAAAAGTTAAATTTCAGTATTCTTTGCCAAACTTTTCCTTATAGCTAAACAACCAATAAACAGTCATTGTTACAAAGCTCAATAATTGGGATATTTGACATCCAAAACTTATCAGCAGAAACCGATCCTTATGCTGTCAAATAGAAACAAAGTTTCCAGAACACCTTTTCCCATATCAATTTAGACTTTGAAAAAATATGTAAAAAAATAAAAGAACCCCCTAAAATTACCAAACAAGATTTCGCAAGGGTGCAGGTCTTGGTACCTTTCATGTCAAACACCCGGATATCACCATAGATTTCGCACGAATTAGCAATAATTTTCAGTTTAACACACATAATATCGATTACAGGCTCACACCTAACACTGAGACAAAAATTTTCATACTTATCAATAGAGAGAGCAGGCTGATTCCAACATTTTTTTACCTCTTCAACCGAGTCGGATTCCTAAGGCTCTCCACCACTCCTGGAGGGAGATCTTGGCTCCGACGGCGAACCGGAAACAGTCGGTAATTGCCGGCGTGGCTACACAGAATCTCTAGAATCTAGTGTTTGCGGCTACACAGAATCTCTCCAATGCAGAGAAATGGTGATAAACGCTATTGTACGGGTTGGAGCTTCTTGTCTTTAAAGGTGAGATCTTTGGGTTGAAACGGTTGAAGTTGGTGGAAAGAAGCAAGAACTATCACTCACGGGTTGGAGCTTCTTGTCTTTAAAGGTGAGATCTTTGGGTTCAAACGGTTGAAGTTAGTGGAAAGAAGCAAGAATTATCACTCATGCGAAAGCTACGAACATCTTTTCTGGGTATTTTCGATGAAGTTGGTAGAAATAGAGCATTTGGAAGCAATTGGAAAAAGCCCTAACAGGCCTTATAAAGCTATTGACTATTTCTTAGATTGGATACACAGGTGTTTATTAAATTTGTCCACGGCGAAATTTGCAAGATCTCACGTGCTCATTTATTTTCTTCCATGCATGAATATATAATATTACTTCCTTTTTCTACATATAAGACTCTTAAAAGTGTTTTTTTAATAATTCTTTTCCTTCGTATTGTCGTACACTAATTAATCTGAGTTGTTCTGCTGGAATTTCTAGGGACAGTTTGGTTAAGAGGGTTGATTTTAAGACTGGCGATCAATATCATAGGGAAATTAAAGGAAGCGGTTTCGGCATCAGTGTTGATGTAGAATGGACTTTTCAGACAAGCTAGGTTTTATTTTACAGTGAGAGCTTAATCTCATGTTGAATATTGTTACAAATTTTGTGTAGGTATGTTTATTAGTATCGATCTTTTAGTGAGATAATATTATGCATGTGTCATGTAGAAGGAAATATGATCCTGTTAGTATTTTTATTGCCAATAATTTTATTTACTAGGGTGATATATAAATCTGTTCATGCAAATTTTCGTTTTTGAGAGTTTGAATCTTCATTGTTCAATCATTTTATGCCATAGTTATTTCGGAGAGTTTTTTTAGTAAGGGCTGTGAATTGGTTCTGCCTCATTTAATTTTTTTTCCTTGAAACTTTTTTTTCTTACCGTGTTATCTTATCTTTTTCTTTTTCTTTACTTTGAGAAAGGTTTTGATTTGTTAATTTACAAAAAACATGAAGGTGAAGTTTTGAAGGTGGTTTCTCAAGATTTTGTTTCATGATCCGTCTACTATCTCCACCACAAATAATGCTTTTGAGATAGCAACCCTAATAATTAATTAGGATTTCATTTTTCATACCTCAGGACCTCTCTGTTGTTGGATTACAAGAGAGAATATAAACAACTAATTGAGAGTGCTTCCTTAATATCTGTATCCCTTGTAGAATCACTACATAAATAGTAGCTAGCCTACTCTGGTTCCTTCTGGTATAAAGTGGTGTATATTTCTGAAACTTTATTGTTATCATCATTCAGCTCCATTTGCAATGTCCTGCTTGTCATTTCATAATCCTTAACATTGCTGGTTGTTTGAACTAAAGTTAGTATAGAACATGGTTGGAGCTTCTGTGTTGAACTGCTTCTTCTCTGTCAAACCACAAATAGTTTGTTTGATGTACAAACATCACTTCTCCTCTTTCCAAATAAACATGAAAAGCATTACCTCAGGCCTCGGCACAAGTAATTCCAATCCCATTATTTTTGTTGTTTGTTATCATTGTTAGGGAAGGATCCAAAAACACTCGAGGGGTTCAAAAGTGAACAAACTAAATTGTAAAATTACAGAATTTATGTGTTTTATAAACACAAATGTACTACATATTGTTTTTAGTGAAAGTTAAGGAGTGACCAGGTTCCAGTCACACTTGTGTAGCAGTGATCATGATAGCCTAACAGTGAATTTATTATTATAACTATGGTTGATGCATGCCCATGAATATTGTCAAGCATGTCCAGCCGGTAAGTTTATTTATTGTTCCCAAAAAATGAAGAATTGAAATAGATGATATAATTACCAAAAAGTAAATAGTAAACCTCCAAAATAGGCTGGCTGATGCTTTTCTTTTGTAACTTGACAACACAACAAAGATAGCATATGACTCTGGATATGTTAGTCATTGATTCTGGATGCTTTTTAATAATGATTGCAGATACCGCGAAGAAAACTGAGGGACATGAGAGCTGGTGAATTAAGGGCCCTAAAAATGTTCAATGGTTTCCGGAATCTTTTCCAATAGGCCATTCATCGGTGCATTGTTTTGAAGCAATCTATCTTTATCTCACCTTTGAGCATGATGAACTTTGTTCACTTTGTACAAGTTGGAGTCATTTGTATCACCTTCACTATTAATTGATCAATATTGAAAAAGCAAGAAAGGGAGTGAAAAAGAGAACGAATGGTTGTGATATAGGCCTGCTATGTATTTATGGATACAAACAATTTTATTTTCCTTTGTTATTTAAATTTTATCGATCCAAATAAAATTTTATTTGCCTTTATTGTTTAAATTCTGGTATAAGTTTACACAATTATTCTAAATTAATAAGGTCCGTGCAAACACAATTATTCTAAATTGTAATTTTCCCTGTTTCTTTGACAGTAAAGCGTACTATGTAGAGTGTAGATACTCTCCCAAGATACGATGCTTTCATTGGATAACACAGACAACACTTAAGATGAAGAAGCCTTTTAGTAACGCTTGACACGAAGAAGCCTTTTAATTCTTGTATGTTCCTACCTTGAATGTTTCACCACAACCAACAAGTGACTTTATAATTATACCTATCAAACCCGCTAAGCAGGGGCATGGGTAGTACTAAAGAGTTACATTTACATATGCATTTTCTATTTATTCAAAAATATGCTTCCCCCTTGGCAAAAAATGTAGTTCTTGAATGAAATCCCAAAATTACATAAAAAGTATTAAATAACAAAGCCAATGCAACAAATATTTAAAGAAGCATCACATGGCCAATGGGGTCTCTCTTCACCTTCCGTTTCTTGAACTGTTTTGAGGCAGCTTTCAGTGCCTTTGTCCATCTCTGAATCAAATGGAAAATACATATTATTTCCGATAGCAGAGTGAACAAGTATAAGGAAAATAATTTCAACCGAACTTGTCATTGGAATAATAATTCATAGTAGAGTGAACAGTTTTGAAGGTAATATATTTATTTCAAACATTTTAAGCACAATAGTATTTAAAAGATGTTTACCCAATAACTGTATTCAGAATTTAAGATTTCGAAACAGAAAATGAAAATACCAGAAACCAGATAGAATCAGTAACAAAGATGTAAATCACAAACGAAGTTTACAATCACAATTATTTGGTAAAGGTTATTGTTAGTTAAAAGTAGTTAGTTAATTGGCTGCTTCACTAGTTAGTTTCTTAGTTGTTAATTGCAAATAAGATCTATTTTTCTCATTTCAATCAACCCGATATACTATTTTTTCTTTGATTTCCTCTTATTTCCTCTTATTTCTTTGGGCTTAACAATGTTTCCTGACGAAATTTATCACAAACTTTGACATCAGAAAGAGAAAACTCCTATTCAGATTTCTAAAATGTTTTTCAACCTTCATAAAACAGAAAAGAAAAAAGTACCAGAGATCTAAATGGGAATGAAAAACATAAACCGAAAAAAATGCAACTTAGAGAAAATAGAAACAAAATAATAAAAATTACCTTGTTCATGATGGGGTTACAAGCACCTTTAAAGGGTGTTGGAGAGAAATCAGAATGCACCTTCTTGTCCTTACTCCTTGCATGTTTTTTGATGAAATCAAGGTTGAGTTTGAAGGCATTGGAATTGAACTTGTTCTTAAGCTTAGAACCAACCTTCTTGACACTGCATCTTGCACCCAAACCTATGTCATAGGAAAGCTTCTTTGGAGTGATAAGATCCAAATCCATGGGACTGTAGGGTCTTGGAAGCAGAGGGGACCAAATTGTGCTCTGAGAGTAATCAAAATCATATGCAGAGTTATCTGGGAACTTGCATAGAAGCTCGAGTGACATCTTTGGTACCAAATACTCCACCACTTTGGTAGTTTTCAACACTAGTGCTACTTCTTCTTCTTCCTCTTCTTCTTGTACTTGCTCTTTCTCTAATTCTCTTTGAAATTCCATTGCAAAACACAAATGGGTACTTTGCTTCTTTCTTTCTCTCTCCCACTCTTTTACTTTCTCTACACCTTACTAACTAAAGGCTTTGAAAGTTGTGGTCTTTGATGTTGGGTTTGCCTCGCTTGTAACGGAAAAATTAAGAGAGAGACACACAAAGTAGCCGTTGCAAATTGTAATGTCTGTCTTCTCCCAAAAATAACATTATTCAACAAAACATTCACATGATTTTCATTGTTTTTCCCAGCACTATTAGATTTTTCGCATAACGAAAATAATAAAATATTTAACGCTATAAAAAAAAAATAAGTACTTGCACGTTTGAATTAATTTGTTTTGAAACATATTTTTTTATAATTATTCGATTAATTAATTCCCAATTTAATGTTTTCAGGTGATATTTAAGAACTAATTTGAAGAATAACATGATTTTTAATATTTTGTTATAACTTAAGTAAATTATTTTACTCTAAAAACCATTTAGAAGATAAGTACATCATATTTATGAAGTTAAGTGAACATAATACTTCAAATCTGTGATTGTCTCACATTATTTAATCACGGTTATTTAATTCCTGTAGTTTAAAAATTACTTTACTAATTCTATTGTTTAAATTTTAATTTCAATATTTGTTATAATAAGGAGAATCAAAATATAAGGATTACTTTTTAAAATTATAATAATCACTTTTAAGTTATAAAGATTAATATAAGGATCACATGAATATTAAAATCATGATTTTTTTTTTTATATTTACTTGTAATTTATAAGTAAACCCTTTAATTTTAAATTTGAATATTGTTGTGGCATATAAATAAATAAATAAATAAAAGATTGTCCTAGGCATATTTTGGATTACGATGCTTTTAGACATGCCTATGGAAGCTTAACAGCTAGTATTACGTACAAATAAAATGGTCAGAAATCTGATATAGTTCTTTGAGTGGTAAACAAGCAAGACGAAAGTGCATGATGTCCATAAGCATATATTCGAGAAAACAAAAACTCACTCTATTTTCTTTTATACGTACTATCCAAATAAATGCAATTCGTCACTATCCCTTTATTCTTTGAGGGCAATCGCACTGCTATTTTGCTAATCTAGATTGTAGTAGATGCTACGAATACAAAGTAACATCAACACAATTAAAGTTATAGCATAATCAACTTTAGTTTACTTCAAGCCTTCTCACTTTACGGCAGAACCACCTACTTAAATTGCAATCTATTAGCCCATTCCTCTTCACTCTCCTCAATTTCTTAGATTCAAACCTCTCTTTCGGCTTTGGTGTAATTAATACAATGAATTCAACAACTCACATCCTTAGAGTCACCATTGCAATTCTTTGCATCTCAATGCTAGCTTCCTCTCCTTTTCCTTTTCCTGTGTGTGGTAAAGCATACACTTATTAATTACATGTCTAGTTACGTTATATTATTTCTTTTGTTACTCTTTCCTAGTTTAAAATTTTGTTAGATGATATGAAATTTTAACTTGTATTTATGGATCTACAGATGCTATAAATCATGGAAGAGATAAAGGGGGTCAAAAAATTCATAGAAGCTCAAGTATCAAATCCTTGAAGAAATTAAAAATAAAATCTCTAAAACGTTTAAACAGGTACTCAACATTTTGGTATACAGATTTTGATTCATATGGATCTCCTTCTTCCCTACCCCTGCCACCTTTGAGTTCACTAGCACCAGAGCCTACAGCATCATCAAGTTCTTTTGCTCCTTCATTGCCACCTCCAAGCATAGGTGGTGCCAACCCCTCTCTCCCAGCATCTTCACCTGTTCCAAACCCACCTCATGGTGTCTTTGGGCTACCAAGCCCAACAAGTATTGTTACTCCTCCTTATTTTTCAAGCCCACCAAAGCATTCTCCAAGCCCACCAAAGAGTGTTCCTATTCTAAGCCCACCACCACTAGTGTATCCAGCACCTGTTGTATTCCCACCACCCCCTTCACCTTCTGGGCACCGCAAAAAGCCACCACAATATGCACTTTGGTGCGTGGCAAAGCCAACAGTTCCTGACCCAATAATCCAGGAGGCCATGGACTATGCATGTGGGTCTGGGGCAGATTGCAAATCCATTCAGCCCAATGGGCTCTGCTTTCAGCCCAACACTTTGCTGGCCCATGCTTCTTATGCCTTCAATAGCTACTGGCAGAACACTAAGATTGGTGGAGGCACTTGTGATTTTGGTGGAACTGCCATGCTCGTCACTGTTGATCCGAGTAAGTATTATCCTATAAATATTAACAATCCCTTTGCCCTCTGGCGATACTTGAGCAGTACTGAGCGTTTTTCTCTATCCTAATCACGTAAAGCGGTTAAATACTATAAATACATTATCATAAAAATACATTATCATTCACTAGGCATCGCGGCAACTCGAAAGTTTTAGCATTAAAACTACATTATCCCTTTGAGATTATTACTTAAAAAATGCAAAGGATTAACTAACCAACATTGTAATTACGTAGCATTGAAAAATCTAAAACTTGTTTCACTAGACAAATTTTCTAGCATAAATCCAAGGCCTTGTCGTATATTTGACATCCATTCTCATGCTACATTAATGATAAAAGCATGTCACTTGTTTTCAGTACACATTTCATTTTCATAACTTGTCGTTTTATGGTTGTTGTGCCTTCAATTTTTTAAACCGTGGGCTAATGTTACTATTGTACACTGATTTTTCTTTTATCAAATCCACGGTTTTGCGCAGGTTATGACAAATGCAACTTCATGTTCACATAGCTGATACCTTGCAATTCGCACATGTTTGTAGGACATGTTCAATATATTCTCACATCGAACATGGATTTTTTATGTACAATAATTAATTCCATGGCCCAAACGTTATTTGAGCTACGTAGGTTGTCTTTTTACACATTTTGGAATTATTATAGCTGTCGTATTTGGAATTATGCTATCTTTTTGTAATAATTTTGTTATTTTAATCAAAATTTCATTATCACGTTAGACTTTGAAAATTCCCCATATCTAACGGAGGCAATCCCTATCGTGACTGTTCGTAGAATTGATTTCAAATTATTGTGAATTTTGAGAATTTTGAAAATTGATTTTATGTAAATGCAACTAGGTAATAATGTCACTCTTTGTTTAGATAATATATATTAAAAAATTGGTTTGGCATATTATATATGTTGTTTGAAAACTTAAACATTTTTTTATATAAGAATAAATGATGAAATTTATACTTAATTTATGCAAATGAACTTTTTTTACTAGAGTCTTTTGTCCGATAAAAATATATGTCTAATTACTTAAAAATATTAAATTAATTTCATGTAATTAGTACTATAACTATAATGTAAAATTAGAGTCATAAATCAATTTTAAAAATATCGTTATTCATTCCCTGTTCATTTTCTTTTCGCCTAAATAAATTATTTAATATTTTTTTACTTGGACAAATTTAATTTATTATATATATATAGACACAAATATGAATGTGGGAATTTATTAAAATACAAAATTGAGTTAAATACGTCATTAATCTACTAAATATACGTCTTTTTTACTTTGATCTCCATATATGAAATTATCATTTTTATTTCAATAATTTGTTAACTATTTTTTACGGGATTTTAAAATAAACATTTAACTAGTTCTAAAAGTGATTCTTTTATTATTTTCTTATGGGTACCTAAGCAGTAACACAAATATTAAATAAGGACCTAAAATATATTTATTTTTTATTTTTCCCCGTAATGGATGGATAATGGTAGAGTAATTGAATAAAACTTGATATTACGGAGAAAAATGATCCAATAAGTATAATTTGTGGTGTAAAACTATACCTAACTCATAAATATTATATAAAATATAACGCAAAAGGAATAACAATCCTTTTACGAAAGCAAATGGACAAAATGTTGACTATATACACGATAAATATTTTACCTGGAATCACATTAAAATTCAAATGATTATGATAAAATTATTCTTTTTACCTTTATTGTTGTAATAACTTACACATAAAGTTATGTTTTTATTGATGTCTCTTTTTTACATAAAATAATATATTTGAATGTTTTTTATTTTATTTAGTATACAAATTATAAAAAATTAAAGCAAACAGGGATAAATATGTTTTAGAAAGTAGTAGAAGAAATAGGATAAAATATTTAAATATGTAACATATAAGGATGAATAGTTTTTTCGTAAACTTATGTAAGGAAATGTATATTTAATCCATGAGGATGAATTTTTTCTTTTTTATTCTTTTCATTTTATTATGTTAAATTTTTTTTTCAAGTAAAATGTTTCATTTAAAGAATGATTATTTTAACCGGAAAATAAGTTTAATTTATAATATTAGTTATGTAAATTATTAATAGGAAAATTAACACTTGAAATTTCCTCTACTAAAATAAAATATATTTGATTATGTAAAATGTAAAGAAAGTATTAAATTTTTTAAATGTATCATATATTTTTTTTAACATACCCGACCTTTTCCCATTTGACCCAAAACAATTTTTTTTCCTATCCTCATATATACCATAGAGAAATTTCTTTAAATTTCTAATATGAATTCAATAAAAAGTTATTATCATTCCCTTTAATTGACGCACATGAGAGTCAAGAGGATGCATACATTTTAGTGATTATCCAGCTTGAACTGTAATCTTCACGTGTAATTGATAAGTGTTTGCGGTGTGACCATTCCCAAGGAATACCTCTTCTCGTTAGTTTTTCGCTTTTATTGGCCCTTACTTATACTACCCAGAAAGGTTAAACTTTTAATAATAATTTCTTAAAAAACAATAAAATTACCCTAATCAAAGTGATGTATTCATTACAATATATATCATATATGTGCATCTCGTGACCTTCGAAATTTTCTAATATTTTAATTTTTTACTTTAAGTTCTAAATTTTAGTGAATCATAGTGCAAAAACTTATTACAAGTCAATGTAGTAACTGTAACTAAATATATTAATTAATTTCTCATCTAATATGTGCTATAAATATATATATATATATATATATATATATATATATATATATTTGTGGTTCTTAATCTCTACTCGTGTTTGTCCCGATTCTCATTAAGGATATTATTTAACTCTTTTGTCTGTTCTTTGATTTCCAGCAAAGGCCCTGAAATTATTACAAAGAAAAAATATCTTTACATAGGTCCTTTAAATTATATGTATCAGATACTTTAATACTTAAAAAGTTTGAAAATCTTTGATTAACTTTTTATTTTATAAAAATAACTAAGCTATTACATTTGTTCTAATATTTTACTACTGTATTTTTATAGTCGCTTTGCATAAAATAAAAGGGCAAAATAAATGACATTTCATAAAAAATAATTTGACTGACAATATTTGTGATTAGAATAATCATTCTAAGTGCAACCCAAAAATATTCGTGGCATTTAAGTTTGTGTCGCGTTTAGCTTTTGTAGATCGACTGCTTAGATAATTTTGTTGTTATTCATTTGTCGTTTTGACGAGTGAGCATATTCTTTTAATCAGTTTGCTTATCCTTCTTTGGATTTCATACCAGTTTTACGTGCATAGGTGCATATATTGCGGAGGCTTAACAGTTTTGGTGATCATGACGCCTTTATTTGGAATTTTATTGATTAATAAGTTTGACATATATTTAACGAATAAAAGTATTAAACATGTTACACTACCATTTAATTATATATTACATTGTCATTAATAACATAGTTGGACTTTATCATATCTATCGATAATTCAAAACTTTTAAATTTGTAAATAATACTAAATGATATGGCTCTACATGATTAAGCACAAAAGTGACCTGTTAGAGATCCTTCAAAAATTCAAATTTATGGTTAAAACATAAAATGAGAAGAAATTGAAGATCATAACGTAGGAAAATACATATCAAGAGAAATTGAAATTTACAGTGAGAAATATTCAATTTAAAGTAACAACACTTTATGCTTCTCAACACAATGAACTTGTAAAGAGGAGAAATAAGACAATTATCAACATGTGTAAAAGCACGTAAAAGTAAAAGTAATGGTTAAAGTCCTTTTAGGGTGAGGTTGCTGCTATTACCGCCTATCTTCTAAACAGATGCCCTATTAAGAGATTATATAAGAAGGTTCTTGAAGAGGTTTGGGAATAAAAAACCAGTGATTAATCATCTCAAGGTGTTTGGTTCCTTATGTTACAAGCATATTCTGGATGCTTAGAGTAAGAAACTACAAAATAAGAGTGAATATTGATTTTGATTAGATATCACAATACATATGCCTACATGTTATTCAATCCACTTAAGAAACAGGTTAAGATTAATAGAGATGTGCTTGTTTGTGAAAGTGAATTTTGTGACCGGAGAAACAAAAGGTCATTGAAACTAAAAATAAAAATATGATGAATCACCTTACATTGAAGGAGCAGATGATATCAACCCAATGCTTAAGATTGGTAAAGTCATAAAAGCAGGTGGCGCAAATCATAGACCACAAAGAAATAGGCACATGTAAACCGGATTTGAACAGTTTGAAATGACTCCTATAATAATGTTAGGACAGATGATGGAGATCTAGTTTACTTTTTACTTGTAGATATTGAACATGTAGACTTTAAAGTAGTTATTAGATAGAAACAATCTATGATTGAATAACTTCATCAAATTGATAAGAATCACACATATTAGGCACGGATCTTAATGCAAGAGAACAGTACTTGAATTTTTTTTATTTAGATTCACAATTTGATATTTAAATCTAATTCACAATTTTTTTTATAATATTTTGTTTAGGCACTAAGGTTTTACAAATTACTGAATTTGTGCAACCAGTATCTATTAAAGCCTGAAGATTTATTTCAGTTTTATCCATTTTGTTTATTCTAGGAAAAATTAATTTAACTAGAATATATAAACTTTGGCTTTTAGTTTTATTACAAATTAAAGGTATACATGTGTTTTCTAAAGCCATTAAATTTTTATTTTCAATATAATCTTTGTCAGGAGGAGATGATTCATATATTTTATTAACCATCTCTTCAATTTTATTTAGTCTAATTTCTATATTAGAAATTATGCTAAGTGTTGTTTTATCTAAAGTATTTTTCTCTTTTTCCTGTTTAGGAAAATTTATATTTAAGTTTTTCTCTAAACATATTTTACGAAAATTTTTATAACATAAAGCACAATGTGATCTAAGTAATTTATATGGATATCTTTTACAGAAAAAACATTCTACATGTTCTGGACCTGTAAAAAATTGTATTTCATGATCACATGAATAATTGTTTATTTCTAAATTCATTAGGCTATAGCCTAAATCATCTAGTATTAGAATTTGTTCTACCCAAAATTCTGTCTAAGATTCCTGGGTTATGGTTTATACTTTCGCTAAGTGGAGTATGTCCACTAATAGGAATAGTGTTTGTTCTAGTGTTACTCATTTTCTAGGTTTTGCTAAAATATATTTATAATTAGCTTTTGGTAATTCTTTATTAGAAGAAGTTCCAAGACTAAGTTTAGACAATTGTGTTGAGTTTTTTTCTAAATCTGTATTTATATGTTTAGAATTTGAAAAACTTTCTAAACGTTCTTCTATTGATTTAATTTTATTTAAAATTATGTTTTGTGTTTTGGAAATAGAATCCAAATGTTCAACTAGTTCTTCAGTACTAGTTATAGTTAATTTATACTTTTTACTATCCAGTGTCTTATAATGCTCTGATACTAGAAGGGTATCAGATTCAAAGAAAAATAATGTATAAGAAGGGTATCAGATTCAAAGAAAAATAATGTATGTATATTTCAGAGAAATAATGTATATAATAATTTATAGAACTTTATAAAATTCAGGTAAAGGTGACAGAGCCTCCTAGTTTAGAATTTTATAATCTTCTATGATAAGATAAATTTATAAATTTAGATAAAGATGGCATAGCCTCCTAATTTAAAATTTATAAATAATTGTAGTTAAACAAGAATACAAGAGAGCACAGCGGAATAAAGATCGTAAGACTTTACTGAATAAAATATGTCTTCTAGGAATACACTGTAAGTTATTTTATTTAAGATAATATAGTATATAATAATTTATAAGTCTTAACATGACTTTAAAATAGGAAGAATGAATTTGTATTATATAATATTTTCTGGATATTAAAGCGACATTTCCAGGACTTATGAATGCCCATCCATTGGGTCTTACTTTGGCCTTACTTAGTCCAGCTACCAGCCTAATATTATATAATTCTAAACCTTCTTCAGATTTTGGTTGTCATGTAAAAACTTATAAATTTAAATCATATACGCATATCTTAAAAAAAAAACAACTAAGGCATCCTAGAAAACACAAAGGAACTTAGCCAGACATGTTGAAGTTATCTTCTTTTATAGACGAGTCGAGAAAGAAAAAGACAAATTACAATTATTCAGAAACATCACCATCTGGCAGACAAGATAATGTTGGAGATGCTTTTCTGATCTTTTTACGGAAAGAATAAGATTCCCTCAGCTTTTCTTTGATAACCGTGTAGGTCCAGTATGACCCATTAACACAGTCTGTCAAAGTATTGACTGAAGAGGGTGAAAATCTTTTATCCTGGTAAATTCTTCTTTGTAACTTCTATCTTCTTGACAAATTCGTCAAAACCTTCAGAAGTCTCTGACATAGTTTGGTCATTTGTACTCAAAGGAGTATGACTACGATGGGTTTGTTGACCAAAACAATCAGGAGATTCGTAGAGATCTTTATCTCGTTTTTCTTTTTGGAAATGCTGAACAAGTTTATTGTTCCTTCTATAGGAAAAAGGATTAGCATTTTCCCATTATATGATGGTAAGAAAATCTTAGTATTAAAATTTTCTTTTAAGAGATTAAATTCTCTTTCATCATTTTCAAAAAAAAAAAAAAAAAAAAATCACAATTTGTTGATAATTGAATGGTTAAATTTTTAGTTTCCATGTCATGAGACAAAACAGTTCCAGACATTGTTCTAGTTCTTACTATCCTATCTTTTTTTATAATATTTTGTTTAGGCACTAAGGTTTTACAAATTACTGAATTTGTGCAACCAGTATCTATTAAAGCCTGAAGATTTATTTCAGTTTTATCCATTTTAATTATTCTAGGAAAAATTAATTTAACTAGAATATATAAACTTTGGCTTTTAGTTTTATTACAAATTAAAGTTATACATGTGTTTTCTAAAGCCATTAAATTTTTATTTTCAATATAATATTTGTCAGGAGGAGATGATTCATATATTTTATTAACCATCTCTTCAATTTTATTTAGTCTAATTTCTATATTAGAAATTCTGCTAAGTGTTGTTTTATTTAAAGTATTTTTCTCTTTTTCTTGTTTAGGAAAATTTATATTTAAGTTTTTCTCTAAATATTTTTGATAGAAATTTTTATAACATAAAGCACAATGTGATCTAAGTTATTTATATGGATATCTTTTACAGAAAAAACATTCTACATGTTCTAGACCTGTAAAAAATTGTATTTCATGATCACATGAATAATTGTTTATTTCTAAATTCATTAGGCTATAGCCTAAATCATCTAGTATTTCTCCATATTTATCATAATTTTCAAAAAATGAGTATCAAGGTATCCATAATTTAGATGAAAAATATACCAAGTTATAAAGACAAGGTTCATAAAAACCTAGACAGTGATTTTGAGATGAAACTTAAACAATTTACTATAATTCAAAAGTTTTTGTTTAAGGTTCATTCTGAAGATAAAAACAAAGTTCATGGACTTTATATTACAACACAGGCTTATTTTAATAGGAAAAGTCTTTGTACAATGAGCAATCCATTGTGTAAAGACCTTTCTAATTGCCCGTGTAGAATAAAATTTTTGTTTAGAAAAGCAAAAATAAAGTTGGAAGTTTTCAAAGCTATCTGTATTGAAGACTTACCTATTGGGCCTAAAAATCTTTTGGAGTTTGGCTGTTTGGACTCAGTTTTAATAACCCCATCAGAAAAATTTGAAGGATTTAATCCATATATAAATGAGGCCTTGAATTTAATACAGGCAGATACTATGAGTCCGATGGTACTAAAAATTTCTACTTGTCCTCCAAGCCTTCGGAATAGTACAAATCTGGCCCTTCATATCATGAAGATCTATTTTGAAGACAATGCTAGTTTTCAGATCTTATATGATGATGAAGAATATAATACTTGGTCTGTCCAAGGAGATATAAATTATCAGTATAACCTTTTTAGAGCCCAAGTTATGGGATATAATCGGTTTTTTTACTGAAAATGATGAAAGAGAATTTAATCTCTTAAAAGAAAATTTTAATACTAAGATTTTCTTACCATCATATAATGGGAAAATGCTAATCCCTTTTCCTATAGAAGGGAACAATAAACTTGTTTAGCATTTCCAAAAAGAAAAACGAGATAAAGATCTCTATGAATCTCCTGGTTGTTTTGGTCAACAAACCCCTCGTAGTCATACTCCTTTGAGTACAAACAACCAAACTATGTCAGAGACTTCTGAAGGTTTTGACGAATTTGTCAACAAGATAGAAGTTACAAAGAAGAATTTACCAGGGTAAAAGATTTTCACCCTCTTCAGTCAATACTTTGACAGACTGTGTTAATGGGTCATACTGGACCTACACGGTTATCAAAGAAAAGCTGAGGGAATTTTATCCCTTCCGTAAAAAGATCAGAAAAGCATCTCCAACATTATCTTGTCTGCCAGATGGTGATGTTTCTGAATAATTGTAATTTGTCTTTTTCTTTCTCGACTCGTCTATAAAAGAAGATAATCTCTTCACTTGTAAATAGACGAGGAAGTTGTAATAGCAAAAGATTAATAAAAATTCTCTCTAGATTTTCTCTACTCTTCTCTTCTCTTCACTCTACTGTGCTTAAATAAATTTGTAAGTATGAACTTCAACATGTCTGGCTAAGTTCCTTTGTGTTTTCTAGGATGCCTTAGTTGTTTTTTTTTAAGATATGCGTATATGATTTAAATTTATAAGTTTTTACATGACAACCAAAATCTGAAGAAGGTTTAGAATTATATAATATTAGGCTGGTAGCTGGACTAAGTCAGGCCAAAATAAGACCTAATGAATGGGCAGTCATAAATCCTGGAAATGTCGCTTTAATATCCAGGAAATATTATATAATAAAAATTTATTCTTTCTATTTTAAAGTCATGTTAAAACTTATAAATTATTATATATTATATTATCTTAAATAAAATAATTTAAGGTGTATTCCTAGAAGACATATTTTATTCAGTAAAATCATACGATTGTGCTCTCTTATATTCTTGTTTAACTAAAATTATTTATAAAGTAAATAAAAAAAAAAATTTGGCACATATATTTTTAAAGAAGCAGCCCTGTGTGACACATGGGCTTTAAAAACTAGTAATCCTAATAATTTTATGCTGAGGGTCACGCTACATGCCTAAATTTTCCAAAATAAAAAACAAACAAACATTAATCCTAAGGCCTGTTACGGCTTTCTCGAAATGCTCTGTTTCTAGCAACTTCATCAAAAATACCTAAATTCTAGAGATTCATCATGATGCAGCCACGCCGGCAATTACCGACTGTTTCTGGTTCGCCGTCGGAGCCAAGATCTCCCTCCAGCAGTGGTGGAGAGCCTTCGGAATCTGACTCGGTTGAAGTGGTAAAAAAAATGTGGGAATCAGCTCGCTCTATTGATAAGTATAAAAAACTTTATCTCAGTGCTAGGTGTGAGCCTGTAATCGATATTATGTGTGTTAAACTGAAAATTGCTGATTCGTGCGAAATCTATGGTGATATCCGGGTGTTTGACATGAAAGGTACCAAGATCTGCAACCTTTATCAACGAACTGTTAAAGATGAACCTGATTCTATAAACCCTTCTCATCTTGGCACTGCCTTAAGGCTTCAAGGTCCTCATGATGTGTTGTCTATGGCTAAACCTTTTATTTCTATTGATATATGTGAGAAGAATACGGGGAATTCGATTGTTCAGGGCACCATGCCTTTGTTGAAGACAACTGACTCAACTCAATATCATGATTTCGAACAGTTTAAGAAAGTTTCAATTTCTGGTGCTGATGGTACCTCTGTTGTGGTGGAGTACTTGGCGCTAACCTATGGTGTCTTCGCTCATGTAGAGGTTTCTCTTGTGAAGAGTGTGGAAGGGGGTAGTAATGACGATGGGGAGGGAGAGGGAGAGGGAGAGGAAGAGCAAGTGTTTGATGTGTATGGCACAATCTCTGCTCATTACAAACTAAATAGTAATACTACTCAAGAAAATCAGTGTGTTTATCTGTTTGATCATAGGAAGGAATCATACGAGGTCGATGAGGTAGAGTTGGGGAGGATCTTTCCTTGTCAAGGTCTGTGGTGGCTGTCCCTGCGTATTCCTCCCTTGTGATTGAACTTGATTTAACTGATTATGATGACAACAATCATACATTGATTGCCAAAGGCACCATCTCCCTTGAAGTTAATAATTGTGACATAATTTATAACACGGTCAAGGGACTCCATGGTGTCGATGCTCGAGTGATTGTGACGTGGAGGAAGCATTTCAGCTGAATTCATCTTCCTTATTCCCACAAGACCAGAAGGTGGATCTGGTTTACTATGAACCCTCGGTATGTGTTTTCTTTCTATTACTTATTAATCTCCTCCTCAGTGTTCCTTTATTTCCTCTTGTTTTAACTTAATTGCTTGCTTCTATGTTCAGCCCACTTCACCAAGCATTCAGTTATCCCCGTTGGTTGAGCTATTTTCTGTTTTTATTGGTCGCAAAACGAAAGAGGACTTGAGTCTTTATGGTATGATAAATTTCTTAGGGTGTAAAGGTTATATCAATGTTTTCAACAGAGACAAGACAAACCCCTACAACATGCCAGTTGGTACCAATTTTATACCTCTAAAAGGTCCCAAACAAAGTCTTTCACCAGGTGATTACTTTTGTTGGGCGGTTGACCTGCAAGATGTTAAGGGACGCATATGCATCAAGGGTGCTGCTTATTCAAGTTATAAGTTTACGAAACGCTTGAAGCATTGGTTTGATAGAAACTTCTGTTGTGTGATTCAAAGTGGCGATAAGGATGGTTTTGCTGCGTTACACTACGGTGTGTTTTCATCTGCAGTAGCAGCTAAGCTCAAAGTTCAGTTCTTCAGGACACTATCTTCTCGTGATGCTACTTATATGAGTGGAAGTCTTGTGGCTTCTTATGACAAGTATGCATGTACATCACATTATGAGAAAGACTACTACCGGAGTGTGCTATTTCAGTGTTCTGAATTACGTATACCTGGACAGAATTTTGAAATAAACCTTTCAAGATCCGTGGTTGCTGTTCCATTTGATTGCTTACTGGTAATTGATATTAATCTGAGTTGTTCTGCTGGAATTTCTAGGGACAGTTTGGTTAAGAGGGTTGATTTTAAGACTGGCGATCAATATCATAGGGAAATTAAAGGAAGCGGTTTCGGCATCAGTGTTGATGTAGAATGGACTTTTCAGACAAGATAGGTTTTATTTTACAGTGAGAGCTTAATCTCATGTTGAATATTGTTACAAATTTTGTGTAGGTATGTTTATTAGTATCGATCTTTTAGTGAGATAATATTATGCATGTGTCATGTAGAAGGAAATATGATCCTGTTAGTATTTTTATTGCCAATAATTTTATTTACTAGGGTGATATATAAATCTGTTCATGCAAATTTTCGTTTTTGAGAGTTTGAATCTTCATTGTTCAATCATTTTATGCCATAGTTATTTCGGAGAGTTTTTTTAGTGAGGGCTGTGAATTGGTTCTGCCTCATTTAATGATAACCCTTCTCCCTCACAGATTGCCCTATATTTACTACCATCTCCTTCAATCAATTCCCTAAAAGATTAAAACACAGAATAACAAAGATAAATCCTAAAGATAAGACTTGATGACAGAATCCTAGATTAAAGATAAATCCCAGACTAAAGATAAGACTTGATGATAGAATTCAAATAATATAGTCCCAAACTGAACTTGTTGATCTGAGGTTGGGTTCTATCAGTTTCATCTGTAACAGAAATCAAAATTGATTCAATAATTTTCGTCAGTGTTACCAAGATCAGTTGCATACCAGTAACAAAAGTATGCAAGCATGCTGACCAAGACAAGTACTGATACATCCTGCCATATCCTGTACAGTAAGTACTTCATTATTAGAAAGTCAGAAATTGCCTAGTGAACTATCACAAACATGTTTGTACACCTGACAAAACATTGTTTCTTGACAAGTCTGTGACATAGTTCAAATTCAGGAATAACCTGTATGTCTTTTATAACACAACCCAGCACCCAGATACAGAGTAAGCTTTTTGATTGGCTTGGTGAAATTGATTTAATCTATAATCTGAAGCAGTTTTCTTCATCAACTACTGCTCCCAAAGGATTAAATCTTTAAAATTAACTTTAGTCACGGCCATTGAAACCTATTAGAAATATCTTGTATTAATGTGAATGTAAAATCAATTACTATTCTAACAGAAGGAGCAATCTTAGACATCATTACTATTGTAATTATACTCTAATAATAGTATAATACCTTACTAGTATAATTATATCCTACTTTTGTCTGAATTAGGTATACAATTTATCTTTCTCTACAACTGCAACTTCATTACAAAGGCTCAGCTTCTCTACAACTACAACTTCGTCACAAAGGCCAGCAGCCAATTGCATAGGATTATTCTTTTTAACTTATTCAGTGAATCTCAGTGTTTCTCAACAGTTTGTAGGAGTTTCCCAAGGAAAATGTAAATAAATTTGCAGCTAATGAAACCTATCAACACCAGAAGTGATCTATGCAACAATACAGCTGGCCTTAATATCAAAAGAAAAACTGAAATAGTGGAAAATGTTGGCATCAGAACTTATTGTTCTAGCTTATGTTTAGGTTTAGATCACAAGTCCTGGCAAATGAATACAAGAACAACTTTTAAGGTCAATCCAATGTTAGCTAGAGATTGAACACAAAAATGAGTTGATTCAATATGTGAATCTAGGTTAGGTAATTGCTTATGCATCTGTTTGGTGTGTGCGTTTTCTGGTTGTTAGGAGTGGAGCCGTCCTGAAGCTGGTGAAGTATTGAAAAGGAATTCTGTGCCAGATTGAGTAGTTGTATACTTAAAATACTTTGATTGAGTAGCTTTGTGGCGTTCTTATTTGTGCTCTAAGTTTATATTAATGAAGCTTCACATTGTGGTTTGAGAAAATATGCAAAATGGACATGGTTTTCATGAACCAAACAAGCTTCATAAGTTATTTAATTTGTTATTGATTCTAAGTTCATCAGTTATGTTTATTTTATTAATTCTAAAATTGATTATTTAAATTTAACTTGCCAAGTGAATCATAAAAGTTAAGTAAGTGTTCCAATGAATTTTTTATTTTTTTATTTAATTTAAATAAACTGTAATTAATTAATTTATTTGACCCACCAACCTTCGGTGGAACCATTTTGACCAACAAAATAGAAACTCACCTACCAACCCTCAGTGGATCGATTCAGACCAACAAAATAGAAACTCACACGTTCGTGAACTGAATTAGATTAATCCATCTATTATATATAAGTTACAGTGGATCAGGTCAAGTTATCTTTTTGACAGCTTTACTCATCGAGAGCTATAAGAGACTCTTTTGTAAATGATGAGGCGGACTTACTGAGATGAGAGGGGTTTAAAGCACCTGCTATTTATATTTGAGTAAGAACTTAGACTCTTCATAGTAAAATTTCTTTTACAACCGTTGATTAACAATGGGGTACTACCAAATACAAATGCTCTAACATTTGTGTGAGAAAAACTTATACCAGAATTTAAACAACAAAGGCAAATAAAATTTTATTTGGATCGATAAAATTTAAATAACAAAGGAAAATAAAATTGTTTGTATCCATAAATACATAGCAGGCCTATATCACAACCATTCGTTCTCTTTTTCACTCCCTTTCTTGCTTTTTCAATATTGATCAATTAATAGTGAAGGTGATACAAATGACTCCAACTTGTACTAAGTGAACAAAGTTCATCATGCTCAAGGGTGAGATAAAATAGATTGCTTCAAAACAACCAGGGAAGAAAACAATGCACCGATGAATGGCCTATTGGAAAAGATTCGAAACCATTGAACATTTTTAGGGCCCTTAATTCACCAGCTCTCATGTCCCTCAGTTTTCTTCGCAGTATCTGCAATCATTATTAAAAAGCATCCAGAATCAGTGACTAACATATCCAGAGTCATATGCTATCTTTGTTTTGTTGTCAAGTTACAAAAGAGAAGCATCACCCAGCCTATTTTGGAGGTTTACTATTTACTTTTTGGTAATTATATCATCTATTTCAATTCTTCATTTTCTGGGAACAATGAATAAACTTACAGGCTGGACATGCTTGACAATATTCATGGGCATGCATCAACCATAGTTATAAAAATAAATTCACTGTTAGGCTATCATGATCACTGCTACGCAAGTGTGACTGGAACCTGGTCACTCCTTAACTTTCTCTAAAAACAATATGTAGTACATTTGTGTTTATATAACACATAAATTCTGTAATTTTACAATTTAGTTTGTTCACTTTTGAACCCCTCGAGTGTTTTTGGATCCTTCCCTAACAATGATAACAAACAACAAAAATAATGGGATTGGAATTACTTGTGTCGAGGCCTGAGGTAATGCTTTTCATGTTTATTTGGAAAGAGGAGAAGTGATGTTTGTACATCAAACAAACTATTTGTGGTTTAACAGAGAAGAAGCAGTTCAACACAGAAGCTCCAACCATGTTCTATACTAACTTTAGTTCAAACAACCAGCAATGTTAAGGATTATGAAATGTAGAAACAAAAAATATGCCTAATAAACTTACATATTGAGCACGAAATAATATCCTCCGCTCCCTAGTACATAAGTCCACGGCTAGCTGTTTCAGAAAGAGCCTTCGGTTGAGTTGTTTAGGAGAAGTCACATCCAAATCTAGCGATCCACTTGCCTGCCAGAACTTAGTAAACAACTACGTTATGATAATTGTGATTGTCATGCAGGTAAAGGGGATTTGACTAGAATCAGCTCAATTGATACTCAATGCTTGATAAGCTCTTCAAACTATGGCTATCATAATATATATATATATATATATATATATATAAAGACATTAAAGCTTCCTCATTAAAGTGTCTCCTTGCCTGTAAGAATTTGTTGTATTTTGATATGCTGGATTCGCAGCTATCTAGTATGAATTGCAATGCCTGCTCCTCTATTTCAGGATATCTCAAATCCTTCTTGGAGGTGGTATTGTTTGATGCTGCAGCAGCCATCTGTTAAAAGAATCACTCATAATTGATATACAGCATCCAAAAAATAATTCTCAAAGATTGTTAAGTGTCAAACCTCTTCAAATTTTCCCCTCATGCTTGAAGGACTAACAGCTAAATAAGCATAAGCCATTAATTCCAATGGCCAACCAATAATCTGTATAGGAAAACACTGAGATCTGATGAAAATAGGACAAAGAAGTTAGTAACAGGTTCAATTACAGGTATACTTCAGAGTTCAGAATGATGTCTCAAGAGAAAGCAGATCAGAAAGAAATAATGATCCCCATATGAATATTTAAATCCTAATTTAATCAGGAAACGTATGCAACAACTGGCCATGGCCATTTTGAATCATGGACACTTCTACAAAGTACTTTACATGCTAAAAAATACAAATTTCATCATATTTTCAACAGCTTAGATATTTGATAAGTTGGGAAATGCCAAAGTCCTCAGTGAAACCAACATATATGCTGAAAATGTTAATTGATACTGAAGTTTGCAGTGAGTACTTTGATAGGACTTCTAGGTTTATAAAATAGGAAAGCTTCTGAAAACTTTTTTACCAGAACAAAAGACACATAGCTTCATCCTTATAAATATAAATATAGGTAAAATTATAAAGTTTAGGTACTCACACTGATAATCCATACTTTTTCAATATTTCTAACTTCTCCTTATAGGACGCATCAGATTTTTTCAGTGACAGTGACACCTCAACTGAATCACTAGGATTAGCGCCTTCCTTTGGAACAAATCCATAAGATAACAAAAGCTCCCCATTTGATTTTTTTCCATATGAAATAAACACCTGTGTAATTTGATGCAGGCAATCAATTGCAATCTCTGAATTTAATTCATATGATTGTGAGAAGAGCTACGTGGTGAAGAATATCACCATCAAATACAGCTCAATCAATTAATATTTTATTTTTGAGGCAATATTGCAAACTGCAGAGGCTTAATTGTTCAACTCGTGCATATAGCTTAGTGAACTTTGGCAAGGAACAAGGAATTTGTATTCCATTTACTACTTGTTTTCTCAAAAGTTAATCTCATTTAACAAATTCCAATGTGCCAATATATGTTTACCTGCTCACCTGGTTGATAGGGTCGGTCTGTCGTGAAGACAACTCCCTTTGATGTCTTGTCATAATCCAAAAATGTCTCCACCTAGATCAGTGAAAACAAATGAGCTTTAAAATTCCTGGGGAAGAAGTGGTCGGGAATCTAAATCGTCTTTGGAAAACAACATACATCACAACTATGATTCAGCATATCAGCCCAAGGAACCAAGGCAACCTTTCCATCCATTGAGGGTAACCGAACCTGCATGGTACCAAGATCATGACTGATATGTGCCAACAAACAACCATTTCTATTAAATATGAATCAATAATACCAACTCTCAATGAATTAATTGAATAAAAAGATTACAAATAAAGAAGAAAGAAAAACAAGAAAGCTACATTAGTTTTGTATTGAACAAATATTGAAAATAAAATTATTTATTCTCCCATAGAGATTACTTTTCAGATGTTGCAATTTTAAGAACTATTTTTTCCGACCTTACACATTTAAGCATGTGTTGTTTAGTTTTGGACCTCAACTCTCTTTCAAAATCAGCTCTGTTGTGTATTCATATGGCATTGTCTGTGCATGGATGTTATATAAAAAATATGAAAAATCTCAGTAACCATACTTGGGTTGTGCAGAAGAAAAAGGCAGAACATGGAATTTAATTTGGTTTCATTTCATCTACCAGGTTCACTCACCAAGCGGGAGAAAAGAATACCAAATGACCATTTGAAGGACTCTATGTTGAACACCTGAAAGTCAAACATATATCATATTCAGATCATCGTTATGTTACTGTTTTTCATGAACTATTAACTTTCATCCTGTGTTTAATGTAAGATAATTACCTCATCAGGGAATAAATCAGGGTATTTGGAAAATATTCTGATCTTCAAATCATTGTATCTGGAGAAGAAAATGGAAGTAATTATGGCAAGACACAGGATTATTCAATCAAGAAAGCACACTAAATGGAGTCTAAATACCAAAAAAAAGAAATGACACAATAAATCCCAGGAGAAATATAAGATACAAACAATTGGTCCTTACGTGCCAATAACATTATTAATCCTTTCAATTGCTCTCTCCCTGATTTGTGAAGCTTCCAAATAACGGTCTAGCTCTGCCTGCGACCTGAAATGACATAAATACCCCTATTGTAAATATATAATGTAGGAGAATGAAAACCAATAAAAAATGGTTAACTATAATCCACTATAATTCACGAACAAAATTTTATCAAAATCAGAATGATACTTTCACAAGGCTTGTAATGTATAAATATTAAATTAAATACATGGGATGTTCTAATTTTGTCTTCACTGACTTTTGGATTGGCTTTTATGATGAAGAGATTATTGTAAAATAATATTCCTATTTCCATTTCTCCCATATTGTCCTTAGCAGACTTGTTTAACATTTCAACCCCTAACTTCCATTCGCCACTCATCAATATTCATTTCTCTCATCCTTCCCACACGCACTCTCAAAAGATTTCATCTTAAAAACAATTCATTTACCAGTAAAGAAGTGAGTAAGGTTGACGAGGTAGAGCTGATATATAATTGCTCCATCGTGAAGATTCCATGAGGCTAGCTTCACTTATGAGGTAAGTTGCAAGCAAAGGCCAATCTGGCACAGAATTCCTTTTCAATATTTCACCAGCTTCAGGACGGCTCCACTCCTAACAACCAGAAAACGCACACACCAAACAGATGCATAAGCAATTACCTAACCTAGATTCACATATTGAATCAACCAAGTATAACCAAAAATTTTCAGTAAAGGTTTTTAAAAAGTTTCTGTTTCAAATATCAGCAAAACAACATTTCACTGGAGACCAGACATTAAAATAACAAGCAATGCAAATCTAATACGACTGTTCTTCATATTCATACTTACAGTATCAAACTTAAGTAAGAATATACTGGTGGTATTGTTCTCCAATCAAACTTCACAGCAATTTCTTGGACACTTCTTCCTCATCACAAACACAAAGTAAACCTAGAACATCACGACACTCCTCAGGAGTTGCCGACCCATAACACCTCGTCCCTATCGTATTCCAAGCATAGCCAAGATCATACGAAGTCCATAAGATTGATAAAGTAGACCAATTAACGACAAGGCTAATTTGCTCCGCCGATAACTTCAATGCTATAGAATCAATCCGACTAGATTTTAGATTCTCTGCAATCACCCTCAACAATTCATCAAACCGAATACACTCGACGTTAGAACACACATATTTCTGAATGAATCATGTACCGTGTCCATATTGTCAGCATCGTTTATCATATTATGAGTATCCTTAATTGAATTTACTAACACCCAAAAACTCATCACATTTGGTACACCACAATACTGGCAATTAAAATACAATCGTCGAGCTTTCGGAAATGACAAGGCTGTAACGTCAATAAAATCGTGAACGGAATGCCATTCTTCATTAACGCATATAGCAACTAGATAGCAGCTGGGTTTCCACATCAAGTATCCCACTTCATACCCTCCATCAACTGCATATGTAATCGATATAAATTCGCCATTGGCAGGTCTCTCAGGCTCACATTTTCCTTTTTTTTTCCCTTTCACATTCACTTGATATGAAGAATATTCACCCAAACGACACTTATGATTGAATTTTTTCCCATTACACTTTTTACCACCTTCTGCTACTTTATATCGTAAACCCAATATAAATGTCATGAAGCGGAAATAACACAATTCATCGTCGCACTCCACATTAAAAGTAAACTTATCTTCCTCAAGTATATCATCCGGATCGAACTCCCCCCTCCATTCCGCTACAGATTTTTTGTCTCCTTTTCCTACCTTCTTCCCAGAAGGTATTAAAGACCCTATCAATAGATTAATACAGACATGTCAGCAAAAATTATTTAAAAAAGTAAAGAGGGAAAAAAATTCTTAGAAAAAATGAATTTAAGCAAATAAAAAATAGTAAATGTTACCTTCTGCCTTATTTTTCGACTTTTTTTTCTCAGCTTTGGGAGCCATACCTAACACCATGATTTAGTTGGATTAGTTTATTCTATAAAATATATGTGACAAGAATATAAAAACATCGTGACATCAGTCGCAAACTGACTGCTGCCCTATTATCACATCATTCATTTTAAATTACCCAAAATAATCATATAGTGAAGTAAAAGGTATTATTTTCTTGTATACACCCTTCCAGTCAATGTTCTCAACATCTTCACTCAAGCACCGAGTGTCCACCTCTTACTCATTTGAATGACTCATAAAATGAAGGCAATCAATAATACATAGTACAATTTCAAATCAAATTATGCACTAATATGAACCTAACTCTACCTAAGACAAACCCTATCATCAAAATTGTACAATGCAATTTGCAATAGTTTAGCAACTCACGCAATTACATATTACCAAAAAACAGATATTAGGTAAAATAGTCCGAAAGTCAATTAAGAAGTGTGACCAGAAAGAGCCGACAAAGCATCTAAGACAGGTCCGGTGAGATTCAAATCACTAGAGGACGGCACGTGGGTATCATGCGCCAGAACTAGCACGAGATAGAAGCGGCACATGCAGGAGTGTGGCTATGATACAAGTAACTCACTCAAGTTGAATTTTATTATTAAGCAACTCACCCACTCTTAATTTTTAATGTGTTAAAAGTAAGATGCACTTTAATGTAAAAGAAGGGTGGATACACCTTAACTTGTTCACTTTAGAGGAGCCTAGTCCTTCAATTAACACTCTTTAGTTTGAAGTCAAGAGCAAATGCGTTTTTTTTCTTCTGTAATTATTCAAACTGAAATTCCATGTGTGTTTCATTTATTCACTTAATACAGGGATACATTTACTGTTTATCTCAAAGAAAAAGTTGAGCATATATACGTTAGTGGTTGGGAATTGGGTATTATAGGGTGCCTAAGTTCCGCATTTAGCAGTATATAATTCTTAGTGGAGTACTCAAGTGATTTGGTTCTCCTCTATTGACAACAAGCTTTTAAGTAGGGGAAGGCATGCATTGGATTTCAATAATCCAATCCAATCCATATCCAAAAATGGATATGGATCAAAATCCATATGCATTTAATTGGATAAAAATGGATTGGATTTTTTAAAAATGGTTTAAATCTGGATTTAAACAGGATAAAATTGGTTTAAAATATTTTTAAATCTGGATTTTTATAATAATTTATGCTTAGCAGATCAAATAATAAGTCTCTACATACTTGCTAGCTAGATCACAGAGAAAAAAACTCTACTAATACTTGCTAGCTTAGCCACACATAATATTAAAAGCTAACGGAACAAAAGCAATAATACAACATCGAAGAATCAAATAATGAAGAACAAAAATAGAAAAGATCTTCTCAGTGGACTAAAAAAACTCCTAAGTAACTTTTTGGTCAAAGAGGTGAATCAACTCTGTCATAGGCTTATCCTTGCTACTGTTATCCTTCTAAACAAAAGTTAAATTTCAGTATTCTTTGCCAAACTTTTCCTTATAGCTAAACAACCAATAAACAGTCATTGTTACAAAGCTCAATAATTGGGATATTTGACATCCAAAACTTATCAGCAGAAACCGATCCTTATGCTGTCAAATAGAAACAAAGTTTCCAGAACACCTTTTCCCGTATCAATTTAGACTTTGAAAAAATATGTAAAAAAATAAAAGAACCCCCTAAAATTACCAAACAAGATTTCGCAAGGGTGCAGGTCTTGGTACCTTTCATGTCAAACACCCGGATATCACCATAGATTTCGCACGAATTAGCAATAATTTTCAGTTTAACACACATAATATCGATTACAGGCTCACACCTAACACTGAGACAAAAATTTTCATACTTATCAATAGAGAGAGCAGGCTGATTCCAACATTTTTTTACCTCTTCAACCGAGTCGGATTCCGAAGGCTCTCCACCACTCCTGGAGGGAGATCTTGGCTCCGACGGCGAACCGGAAACAGTCGGTAATTGCCGGCGTGGCTACACAGAATCTCTAGAATCTAGTGTTTGCGGCTACACAGAATCTCTCCAATGCAGAGAAATGGTGATAAACGCTATTGTACGGGTTGGAGCTTCTTGTCTTTAAAGGTGAGATCTTTGGGTTGAAACGGTTGAAGTTGGTGGAAAGAAGCAAGAACTATCACTCACGGGTTGGAGCTTCTTGTCTTTAAAGGTGAGATCTTTGGGTTCAAACGGTTGAAGTTAGTGGAAAGAAGCAAGAATTATCACTCACGCGAAAGCTACGAACATCTTTTCTGGGTATTTTCGATGAAGTTGGTAGAAATAGAGCATTTGGAAGCAATTGGAAAAAGCCCTAACAGGCCTTATAAAGCTATTGACTATTTCTTAGATTGGATACACAGGTGTTTATTAAATTTGTTCACGGCGAAATTTGCAAGATCTCACGTGCTCATTTATTTTCTTCCATGCATGAATATATAATATTACTTCCTTTTTCTACATATAAGACTCTTAAAAGTGTTTTTTTAATAATTCTTTTCCTTCGTATTGTCGTACACTAATTAATCTGAGTTGTTCTGCTGGAATTTCTAGGGACAGTTTGGTTAAGAGGGTTGATTTTAAGACTGGCACCAGAGCCTACCCCTGCCACCTTTGAGTTCACTAGCACCAGAGCCTACAGCATCATCAAGTTCTGTTGCTCCTTCATTGCCACCTCCAAGCATAGGTGGTGCCAACCCCTCTCTCCCAGCATCTTCACCTGTTCCAAACCCACCTCATGGTGTCTTTGGGCTACCAAGCCCAACAAGTATTGTTACTCCTCCTTATTTTTCAAGCCCACCAAAGCATTCTCCAAGCCCACCAAAGAGTGTTCCTATTCTAAGCCCACCACCACTAGTGTATCCAGCACCTGTTGTATTCCCACCACCCCCTTCACCTTCTGGGCACCGCAAAAAGCCACCACAATATGCACTTTGGTGCGTGGCAAAGCCAACAGTTCCTGACCCAATAATCCAGGAGGCCATGGACTATGCATGTGGGTCTGGGGCAGATTGCAAATCCATTCAGCCCAATGGGCTCTGCTTTCAGCCCAACACTTTGCTGGCCCATGCTTCTTATGCCTTCAATAGCTACTGGCAGAACACTAAGATTGGTGGAGGCACTTGTGATTTTGGTGGAACTGCCATGCTCGTCACTGTTGATCCGAGTAAGTATTATCCTATAAATATTAACAATCCCTTTGCCCTCTGGCGATACTTGAGCAGTACTGAGCGTTTTTCTCTATCCTAATCACGTAAAGCGGTTAAATACTATAAATACATTATCATAAAAATACATTATCATTCACTAGGCATCGCGGCAACTCGAAAGTTTTAGCATTAAAACTACATTATCCCTTTGAGATTATTACTTAAAAAATGCAAAGGATTAACTAACCAACATTGTAATTACGTAGCATTGAAAAATCTAAAACTTGTTTCACTAGACAAATTTTCTAGCATAAATCCAAGGCCTTGTCGTATATTTGACATCCATTCTCATGCTACATTAATGATAAAAGCATGTCACTTGTTTTCAGTACACATTTCATTTTCATAACTTGTCGTTTTATGGTTGTTGTGCCTTCAATTTTTTAAACCGTGGGCTAATGTTACTATTGTACACTGATTTTTCTTTTATCAAATCCACGGTTTTGCGCAGGTTATGACAAATGCAACTTCATGTTCACATAGCTGATACCTTGCAATTCGCACATGTTTGTAGGACATGTTCAATATATTCTCACATCGAACATGGATTTTTTATGTACAATAATTAATTCCATGGCCCAAACGTTATTTGAGCTACGTAGGTTGTCTTTTTACACATTTTGGAATTATTATAGCTGTCGTATTTGGAATTATGCTATCTTTTTGTAATAATTTTGTTATTTTAATCAAAATTTCATTATCACGTTAGACTTTGAAAATTCCCCATATCTAACGGAGGCAATCCCTATCGTGACTGTTCGTAGAATTGATTTCAAATTATTGTGAATTTTGAGAATTTTGAAAATTGATTTTATGTAAATGCAACTAGGTAATAATGTCACTCTTTGTTTAGATAATATATATTAAAAAATTGGTTTGGCATATTATATATGTTGTTTGAAAACTTAAACATTTTTTTATATAAGAATAAATGATGAAATTTATACTTAATTTATGCAAATGAACTTTTTTTACTAGAGTCTTTTGTCCGATAAAAATATATGTCTAATTACTTAAAAATATTAAATTAATTTCATGTAATTAGTACTATAACTATAATGTAAAATTAGAGTCATAAATCAATTTTAAAAATATCGTTATTCATTCCCTGTTCATTTTCTTTTTTTCTACCTAAATAAATTATTTAATATTTTTTTACTTGGACAAATTTAATTTATTATATATATATAGACACAAATATGAATGTGGGAATTTATTAAAATACAAAATTGAGTTAAATACGTCATTAATCTACTAAATATACGTCTTTTTTACTTTGATCTCCATATATGAAATTATCATTTTTATTTCAATAATTTGTTAACTATTTTTTACGGGATTTTAAAATAAACATTTAACTAGTTCTAAAAGTGATTCTTTTATTATTTTCTTATGGGTACCTAAGCAGTAACACAAATATTAAATAAGGACCTAAAATATATTTATTTTTTATTTTTCCCCGTAATGGATGGATAATGGTAGAGTAATTGAATAAAACTTGATATTACGGAGAAAAATGATCCAATAAGTATAATTTGTGGTGTAAAACTATACCTAACTCATAAATATTATATAAAATATAACGCAAAAGGAATAACAATCCTTTTACGAAAGCAAATGGACAAAATGTTGACTATATACACGATAAATATTTTACCTGGAATCACATTAAAATTCAAATGATTATGATAAAATTATTCTTTTTACCTTTATTGTTGTAATAACTTACACATAAAGTTATGTTTTTATTGATGTCTCTTTTTTACATAAAATAATATATTTGAATGTTTTTTATTTTATTTAGTATACAAATTATAAAAAATTAAAGCAAACAGGGATAAATATGTTTTAGAAAGTAGTAGAAGAAATAGGATAAAATATTTAAATATGTAACATATAAGGATGAATAGTTTTTTCGTAAACTTATGTAAGGAAATGTATATTTAATCCATGAGGATGAATTTTTTCTTTTTTATTCTTTTCATTTTATTATGTTAAATTTTTTTTTCAAGTAAAATGTTTCATTTAAAGAATGATTATTTTAACCGGAAAATAAGTTTAATTTATAATATTAGTTATGTAAATTATTAATAGGAAAATTAACACTTGAAATTTCCTCTACTAAAATAAAATATATTTGATTATGTAAAATGTAAAGAAAGTATTAAATTTTTTAAATGTATCATATATTTTTTTTAACATACCCGACCTTTTCCCATTTGACCCAAAACAATTTTTTTTCCTATCCTCATATATACCATAGAGAAATTTCTTTAAATTTCTAATATGAATTCAATAAAAAGTTATTATCATTCCCTTTAATTGACGCCTTTATGAGAGTCAAGAGGATGCATACATTTTAGTGATTATCCAGCTTGAACCGTAATCTTCACGTGTAATTGATAAGTGTTTGCGGTGTGACCATTCCCAAGGAATACCTCTTCTCGTTAGTTTTTCGCTTTTATTGGCCCTTACTTATACTACCCAGAAAAGGTTAAACTTTTAATAATAATTTCTTAAAAAACAATAAAATTACCCTAATCAAAGTGATGTATTCATTACAATATATATCATATATGTGCATCTCGTGACCTTGAAATTTTCTAATATTTTAATTTTTTACTTTAAGTTCTAAATTTTAGTGAATCATAGTGCAAAAACTTATTACAAGTCAATGTAGTAACTGTAAAAATATATTAATTAATTTCTCATCTAATATGTGCTATAAATATATATATATATATATATATATATATATATATATTATGTGGTTCTTAATCTCTACTCGTGTTTGTCCCGATTCTCATTAAGGATATTATTTAACTCTTTTTTCTGTTCTTTGATTTCAAAAAAAGGCCCTGAAATTATTACAAAGAAAAAATATCTTTACATAGGTCCTTTAAATTATATGTATCAGATACTTTAATACTTAAAAAGTTTGAAAATCTTTGATTAACTTTTTATTTTATAAAAATAACTAAGCTATTACATTTGTTCTAATATTTTACTACTGTATTTTTATAGTCGCTTTGCATAAAATAAAAGGGCAAAATAAATGACATTTCATAAAAAATAATTTGACAAATATTTGTGATTAGAATAATCATTCTAAGTGCAACCCAAAAATATTCGTGGCATTTAAGTTTGTGTCGCGTTTAGCTTTTGTAGATCGATTGCTTAGATAATTTTGTTGTTATTCATTTGTCGTTTTGACGAGTGAGCATATTCTTTTAATCAGTTTGCTTATCCTTCTTTGGATTTCATACCAGTTTTACGTGCATAGGTGCATATATTGCGGAGGCTTAACAGTTTTGGTGATCATGACGCCTTTATTTGGAATTTTATTGATTAATAAGTTTGACATATATTTAACGAATAAAAGTATTAAACATGTTACACTACCATTTAATTATATATTACATTGTCATTAATAACATAGTTGGACTTTATCATATCTATCGATAATTCAAAACTTTTAAATTTGTAAATAATACTAAATGATATGGTTCTACATGATTAAGCACAAAAGTGACCTGTTAGAGATCCTTCAAAAATTCAAATTTATGGTTAAAACATAAAATGAGAAGAAATTGAAGATCATAACGTAGGAAAATACATATCAAGAGAAATTGAAATTTACAGTGAGAAATATTCAATTTAAAGTAACAACACTTTATGCTTCTCAACACAATGAACTTGTAAAGAGGAGAAATAAGACAATTATCAACATGTGTAAAAGCACGTAAAAGTAAAAGTAATGGTTAAAGTCCTTTTAGGGTGAGGTTGCTGCTATTACCGCCTATCTTCTAAACAGATGCCCTACTAAGAGATTATATAAGAAGGTTCTTGAAGAGGTTTGGGAATAAAAAACTAGTGATTAATCATCTCAAGGTGTTTGGTTCCTTATGTTACAAGCATATTCTGGATGCTTAGAGTAAGAAACTACAAAATAAGAGTGAATATTGATTTTGATTAGATATCACAATACATATGCCTACATGTTATTCAATCCACTTAAGAAACAGGTTAAGATTAATAGAGATGTGCTTGTTTGTGAAAGTGAATTTTGTGACCGGGAGAAACAAAAGGTCATTGAAACTAAAAATAAAAATATGATGAATCACCTTACATTGAAGGAGCAGATGATATCAACCCAATGCTTAAGATTGGTAAAGTCATAAAAGCAGGTGGCGCAAATCATAGACCACAAAGAAATAGGCACATGTAAACCGGATTTGAACAGTTTGAAATGACTCCTATAATAATGTTAGGACAGATGATGGAGATCTAGTTTACTTTTTACTTGTAGATATTGAACATGTAGACTTTAAAGTAGTTATTAGATAGAAACAATCTATGATTGAATAACTTCATCAAATTGATAAGAATCACACATATTAGGCACGGATCTTAATGCAAGAGAACAGTACTTGAATTTTTTTTATTTAGATTCACAATTTGATATTTAAATCTAATTCACAATTTTTTTTATAATATTTTGTTTAGGCACTAAGGTTTTACAAATTACTGAATTTGTGCAACCAGTATCTATTAAAGCCTGAAGATTTATTTCAGTTTTATCCATTTTGTTTATTCTAGGAAAAATTAATTTAACTAGAATATATAAACTTTGGCTTTTAGTTTTATTACAAATTAAAGGTATACATGTGTTTTCTAAAGCCATTAAATTTTTATTTTCAATATAATCTTTGTCAGGAGGAGATGATTCATATATTTTATTAACCATCTCTTCAATTTTATTTAGTCTAATTTCTATATTAGAAATTATGCTAAGTGTTGTTTTATCTAAAGTATTTTTCTCTTTTTCCTGTTTAGGAAAATTTATATTTAAGTTTTTCTCTAAACATATTTTACAGAAATTTTTATAACATAAAGCACAATGTGATCTAAGTAATTTATATGGATATCTTTTACAGAAAAAACATTCTACATGTTCTGGACCTGTAAAAAATTGTATTTCATGATCACATGAATAATTGTTTATTTCTAAATTCATTAGGCTATAGCCTAAATCATCTAGTATTAGAATTTGTTCTACCCAAAATTCTGTCTAAGATTCCTGGGTTATGGTTTATACTTTCGCTAAGTGGAGTATGTCCACTAATAGGAATAGTGTTTGTTCTAGTGTTACTCATTTTCTAGGTTTTGCTAAAATATATTTATAATTAGCTTTTGGTAATTCTTTATTAGAAGAAGTTCCAAGACTAAGTTTAGACAATTGTGTTGAGTTTTTTTCTAAATTTGTATTTATATGTTTAGAATTTGAAAAACTTTCTAAACGTTCTTCTATTGATTTAATTTTATTTAAAATTATGTTTTGTGTTTTGGAAATAGAATCCAAATGTTCAACTAGTTCTTCAGTACTAGTTATAGTTAATTTATACTTTTTACTATCCAGTGTCTTATAATGCTCTGATACTAGAAGGGTATCAGATTCAAAGAAAAATAATGTATAAGAAGGGTATCAGATTCAAAGAAAAATAATGTATGTATATTTCAGAGAAATAATGTATATAATAATTTATAGAACTTTATAAAATTCAGGTAAAGGTGGCAGAGCCTCCTAGTTTAGAATTTTATAATCTTCTATGATAAGATAAATTTATAAATTTAGATAAAGATGGCATAGCCTCCTAATTTAAAATTTATAAATAATTGTAGTTAAACAAGAATACAAGAGAGCACAGCGGAATAAAGATCGTAAGACTTTACTGAATAAAATATGTCTTCTAGGAATACACTGTAAGTTATTTTATTTAAGATAATATAGTATATAATAATTTATAAGTCTTAACATGACTTTAAAATAGGAAGAATGAATTTTTATTATATAATATTTTCTGGATATTAAAGCGACATTTCCAGGACTTATGAATGCCCATCCATTGGGTCTTACTTTGGCCTTACTTAGTCCAGCTACCAGCCTAATATTATATAATTCTAAACCTTCTTCAGATTTTGGTTGTCATGTAAAAACTTATAAATTTAAATCATATACGCATATCTTAAAAAAAAAACAACTAAGGCATCCTAGAAAACACAAAGGAACTTAGCCAGACATGTTGAAGTTATCTTCTTTTATAGACGAGTCGAGAAAGAAAAAGACAAATTACAATTATTCAGAAACATCACCATCTGGCAGACAAGATAATGTTGGAGATGCTTTTCTGATCTTTTTACGGAAAGAATAAGATTCCCTCAGCTTTTCTTTGATAACCGTGTAGGTCCAGTATGACCCATTAACACAGTCTGTCAAAGTATTGACTGAAGAGGGTGAAAATCTTTTATCCTGGTAAATTCTTCTTTGTAACTTCTATCTTCTTGACAAATTCGTCAAAACCTTCAGAAGTCTCTGACATAGTTTGGTCGTTTGTACTCAAAGGAGTATGACTACGATGGGTTTGTTGACCAAAACAATCAGGAGATTCGTAGAGATCTTTATCTCGTTTTTCTTTTTTGAAATCTGAACAAGTTTATTGTTCCTTCTATAGGAAAAAGGATTAGCATTTTCCCATTATATGATGGTAAGAAAATCTTAGTATTAAAATTTTCTTTTAAGAGATTAAATTCTCTTTCATCATTTTCAGTAAAAAAAAAAAAAAAACAAATCACAATTTGTTGATAATTGAATGGTTAAATTTTTAGTTTCCATGTCATGAGACAAAACAGTTCCAGACATTGTTCTAGTTCTTACTATCCTATCTTTTTTTATAATATTTTGTTTAGGCACTAAGGTTTTACAAATTACTGAATTTGTGCAACCAGTATCTATTAAAGCCTGAAGATTTATTTCAGTTTTATCCATTTTAATTATTCTAGGAAAAATTAATTTAACTAGAATATATAAACTTTGGCTTTTAGTTTTATTACAAATTAAAGTTATACATGTGTTTTCTAAAGCCATTAAATTTTTATTTTCAATATAATATTTGTCAGGAGGAGATGATTCATATATTTTATTAACCATCTCTTCAATTTTATTTAGTCTAATTTCTATATTAGAAATTCTGCTAAGTGTTGTTTTATTTAAAGTATTTTTCTCTTTTTCTTGTTTAGGAAAATTTATATTTAAGTTTTTCTCTAAATATTTTTGATAGAAATTTTTATAACATAAAGCACAATGTGATCTAAGTTATTTATATGGATATCTTTTACAGAAAAAACATTCTACATGTTCTAGACCTGTAAAAAATTGTATTTCATGATCACATGAATAATTGTTTATTTCTAAATTCATTAGGCTATAGCCTAAATCATCTAGTATTTCTCCATATTTATCATAATTTTCAAAAAATGAGTATCAAGGTATCCATAATTTAGATGAAAAATATACCAAGTTATAAAGACAAGGTTCATAAAAACCTAGACAGTGATTTTGAGATGAAACTTAAACAATTTACTATAATTCAAAAGTTTTTGTTTAAGGTTCATTCTGAAGATAAAAACAAAGTTCATGGACTTTATATTACAACACAGGCTTATTTTAATAGGAAAAGTCTTTGTACAATGAGCAATCCATTGTGTAAAGACCTTTCTAATTGCCCGTGTAGAATAAAATTTTTGTTTAGAAAAGCAAAAATAAAGTTGGAAGTTTTCAAAGCTATCTGTATTGAAGACTTACCTATTGGGCCTAAAAATCTTTTGGAGTTTGGCTGTTTGGACTCAGTTTTAATAACCCCATCAGAAAAATTTGAAGGATTTAATCCATATATAAATGAGGCCTTGAATTTAATACAGGCAGATACTATGAGTCCGATGGTACTAAAAATTTCTACTTGTCCTCCAAGCCTTCGGAATAGTACAAATCTGGCCCTTCATATCATGAAGATCTATTTTGAAGACAATGCTAGTTTTCAGATCTTATATGATGATGAAGAATATAATACTTGGTCTGTCCAAGGAGATATAAATTATCAGTATAACCTTTTTAGAGCCCAAGTTATGGGATATAATCGGTTTTTTTACTGAAAATGATGAAAGAGAATTTAATCTCTTAAAAGAAAATTTTAATACTAAGATTTTCTTACCATCATATAATGGGAAAATGCTAATCCCTTTTCCTATAGAAGGGAACAATAAACTTGTTTAGCATTTCCAAAAAGAAAAACGAGATAAAGATCTCTATGAATCTCCTGGTTGTTTTGGTCAACAAACCCCTCGTAGTCATACTCCTTTGAGTACAAACAACCAAACTATGTCAGAGACTTCTGAAGGTTTTGACGAATTTGTCAACAAGATAGAAGTTACAAAGAAGAATTTACCAGGGTAAAAGATTTTCACCCTCTTCAGTCAATACTTTGACAGACTGTGTTAATGGGTCATACTGGACCTACACGGTTATCAAAGAAAAGCTGAGGGAATTTTATCCCTTCCGTAAAAAGATCAGAAAAGCATCTCCAACATTATCTTGTCTGCCAGATGGTGATGTTTCTGAATAATTGTAATTTGTCTTTTTCTTTCTCGACTCGTCTATAAAAGAAGATAATCTCTTCACTTGTAAATAGACGAGGAAGTTGTAATAGCAAAAGATTAATAAAAATTCTCTCTAGATTTTCTCTACTCTTCTCTTCTCTTCACTCTCTTGTGCTTAAATAAATTTGTAAGTATGAACTTCAACATGTCTGGCTAAGTTCCTTTGTGTTTTCTAGGATGCCTTAGTTGTTTTTTTTTAAGATATGCGTATATGATTTAAATTTATAAGTTTTTACATGACAACCAAAATCTGAAGAAGGTTTAGAATTATATAATATTAGGCTGGTAGCTGGACTAAGTCAGGCCAAAATAAGACCTAATGAATGGGCAGTCATAAATCCTGGAAATGTCGCTTTAATATCCAGGAAATATTATATAATAAAAATTTATTCTTTCTATTTTAAAGTCATGTTAAAACTTATAAATTATTATATATTATATTATCTTAAATAAAATAATTTAAGGTGTATTCCTAGAAGACATATTTTATTCAGTAAAATCATACGATTGTGCTCTCTTATATTCTTGTTTAACTAAAATTATTTATAAAGTAAATAAAAAAAAAAAAAATTTGGCACATATATTTTTAAAGAAGCAGCCCTGTGTGACACATGGGCTTTAAAAACTAGTAATCCTAATAATTTTATGCTGAGGGTCACGCTACATGCCTAAATTTTCCAAAATAAAAAACAAACAAACATTAATCCTAAGGCCTGTTACGGCTTTCTCGAAATGCTCTGTTTCTAGCAACTTCATCAAAAATACCTAAATTCTAGAGATTCATCATGATGCAGCCACGCCGGCAATTACCGACTGTTTCTGGTTCGCCGTCGGAGCCAAGATCTCCCTCCAGCAGTGGTGGAGAGCCTTCGGAATCTGACTCGGTTGAAGTGGTAAAAAAAATGTGGGAATCAGCTCGCTCTATTGATAAGTATAAAAAACTTTATCTCAGTGCTAGGTGTGAGCCTGTAATCGATATTATGTGTGTTAAACTGAAAATTGCTGATTCGTGCGAAATCTATGGTGATATCCGGGTGTTTGACATGAAAGGTACCAAGATCTGCAACCTTTATCAACGAACTGTTAAAGATGAACCTGATTCTATAAACCCTTCTCATCTTGGCACTGCCTTAAGGCTTCAAGGTCCTCATGATGTGTTGTCTATGGCTAAACCTTTTATTTCTATTGATATATGTGAGAAGAATACGGGGAATTCGATTGTTCAGGGCACCATGCCTTTGTTGAAGACAACTGACTCAACTCAATATCATGATTTCGAACAGTTTAAGAAAGTTTCAATTTCTGGTGCTGATGGTACCTCTGTTGTGGTGGAGTACTTGGCGCTAACCTATGGTGTCTTCGCTCATGTAGAGGTTTCTCTTGTGAAGAGTGTGGAAGGGGGTAGTAATGACGATGGGGAGGGAGAGGGAGAGGGAGAGGAAGAGCAAGTGTTTGATGTGTATGGCACAATCTCTGCTCATTACAAACTAAATAGTAATACTACTCAAGAAAATCAGTGTGTTTATCTGTTTGATCATAGGAAGGAATCATACGAGGTCGATGAGGTAGAGTTGGGGGAGGATCTTTCCTTGTCAAGGTCTGTGGTGGCTGTCCCTGCGTATTCCTCCCTTGTGATTGAACTTGATTTAACTGATTATGATGACAACAATCATACATTGATTGCCAAAGGCACCATCTCCCTTGAAGTTAATAATTGTGACATAATTTATAACACGGTCAAGGGACTCCATGGTGTCGATGCTCGAGTGATTGTGACGTGGAGGGAAGCATTTCAGCTGAATTCATCTTCCTTATTCCCACAAGACCAGAAGGTGGATCTGGTTTACTATGAACCCTCGGTATGTGTTTTCTTTCTATTACTTATTAATCTCCTCCTCAGTGTTCCTTTATTTCCTCTTGTTTTAACTTAATTGCTTGCTTCTATGTTCAGCCCACTTCACCAAGCATTCAGTTATCCCCGTTGGTTGAGCTATTTTCTGTTTTTATTGGTCGCAAAACGAAAGAGGACTTGAGTCTTTATGGTATGATAAATTTCTTAGGGTGTAAAGGTTATATCAATGTTTTCAACAGAGACAAGACAAACCCCTACAACATGCCAGTTGGTACCAATTTTATACCTCTAAAAGGTCCCAAACAAAGTCTTTCACCAGGTGATTACTTTTGTTGGGCGGTTGACCTGCAAGATGTTAAGGGACGCATATGCATCAAGGGTGCTGCTTATTCAAGTTATAAGTTTACTAAACGCTTGAAGCATTGGTTTGATAGAAACTTCTGTTGTGTGATTCAAAGTGGCGATAAGGATGGTTTTGCTGCGTTACACTACGGTGTGTTTTCATCTGCAGTAGCAGCTAAGCTCAAAGTTCAGTTCTTCAGGACACTATCTTCTCGTGATGCTACTTATATGAGTGGAAGTCTTGTGGCTTCTTATGACAAGTATGCATGTACATCACATTATGAGAAAGACTACTACCGGAGTGTGCTATTTCAGTGTTCTGAATTACGTATACCTGGACAGAATTTTGAAATAAACCTTTCAAGATCCGTGGTTGCTGTTCCATTTGATTGCTTACTGGTAATTGATATTAATCTGAGTTGTTCTGCTGGAATTTCTAGGGACAGTTTGGTTAAGAGGGTTGATTTTAAGACTGGCGATCAATATCATAGGGAAATTAAAGGAAGCGGTTTCGGCATCAGTGTTGATGTAGAATGGACTTTTCAGACAAGATAGGTTTTATTTTACAGTGAGAGCTTAATCTCATGTTGAATATTGTTACAAATTTTGTGTAGGTATGTTTATTAGTATCGATCTTTTAGTGAGATAATATTATGCATGTGTCATGTAGAAGGAAATATGATCCTGTTAGTATTTTTATTGCCAATAATTTTATTTACTAGGGTGATATATAAATCTGTTCATGCAAATTTTCGTTTTTGAGAGTTTGAATCTTCATTGTTCAATCATTTTATGCCATAGTTATTTCGGAGAGTTTTTTTAGTGAGGGCTGTGAATTGGTTCTGCCTCATTTAATGATAACCCTTCTCCCTCACAGATTGCCCTATATTTACTACCATCTCCTTCAATCAATTCCCTAAAAGATTAAAACACAGAATAACAAAGATAAATCCTAAAGATAAGACTTGATGACAGAATCCTAGATTAAAGATAAATCCCAGACTAAAGATAAGACTTGATGATAGAATTCAAATAATATAGTCCCAAACTGAACTTGTTGATCTGAGGTTGGGTTCTATCAGTTTCATCTGTAACAGAAATCAAAATTGATTCAATAATTTTCGTCAGTGTTACCAAGATCAGTTGCATACCAGTAACAAAAGTATGCAAGCATGCTGACCAAGACAAGTACTGATACATCCTGCCATATCCTGTACAGTAAGTACTTCATTATTAGAAAGTCAGAAATTGCCTAGTGAACTATCACAAACATGTTTGTACACCTGACAAAACATTGTTTCTTGACAAGTCTGTGACATAGTTCAAATTCAGGAATAACCTGTATGTCTTTTATAACACAACCCAGCACCCAGATACAGAGTAAGCTTTTTGGTTGGCTTGGTGAAATTGATTTAATCTATAATCTGAAGCAGTTTTCTTCATCAACTACTGCTCCCAAAGGATTAAATCTTTAAAATTAACTTTAGTCACGGCCATTGAAACCTATTAGAAATATCTTGTATTAATGTGAATGTAAAATCAATTACTATTCTAACAGAAGGAGCAATCTTAGACATCATTACTATTGTAATTATACTCTAATAATAGTATAATACCTTACTAGTATAATTATATCCTACTTTTGTCTGAATTAGGTATACAATTTATCTTTCTCTACAACTGCAACTTCATTACAAAGGCTCAGCTTCTCTACAACTACAACTTCGTCACAAAGGCCAGCAGCCAATTGCATAGGATTATTCTTTTTAACTTATTCAGTGAATCTCAGTGTTTCTCAACAGTTTGTAGGAGTTTCCCAAGGAAAATGTAAATAAATTTGCAGCTAATGAAACCTATCAACACCAGAAGTGATCTATGCAACAATACAGCTGGCCTTAATATCAAAAGAAAAACTGAAATAGTGGAAAATGTTGGCATCAGAACTTATTGTTCTAGCTTATGTTTAGGTTTAGATCACAAGTCCTGGCAAATGAATACAAGAACAACTTTTAAGGTCAATCCAATGTTAGCTAGAGATTGAACACAAAAATGAGTTGATTCAATATGTGAATCTAGGTTAGGTAATTGCTTATGCATCTGTTTGGTGTGTGCGTTTTCTGGTTGTTAGGAGTGGAGCCGTCCTGAAGCTGGTGAAGTATTGAAAAGGAATTCTGTGCCAGATTGAGTAGTTGTATACTTAAAATACTTTGATTGAGTAGCTTTGTGGCGTTCTTATTTGTGCTCTAAGTTTATATTAATGAAGCTTCACATTGTGGTTTGAGAAAATATGCAAAATGGACATGGTTTTCATGAACCAAACAAGCTTCATAAGTTATTTAATTTGTTATTGATTCTAAGTTCATCAGTTATGTTTATTTTATTAATTCTAAAATTGATTATTTAAATTTAACTTGCCAAGTGAATCATAAAAGTTAAGTAAGTGTTCCAATGAATTTTTTATTTTTTTATTTAATTTAAATAAACTGTAATTAATTAATTTATTTGACCCACCAACCTTCGGTGGAACCATTTTGACCAACAAAATAGAAACTCACCTACCAACCCTCAGTGGATCGATTCAGACCAACAAAATAGAAACTCACACGTTCGTGAACTGAATTAGATTAATCCATCTATTATATATAAGTTACAGTGGATCAGGTCAAGTTATCTTTTTGACAGCTTTACTCATCGAGAGCTATAAGAGACTCTTTTGTAAATGATGAGGCGGACTTACTGAGATGAGAGGGGTTTAAAGCACCTGCTATTTATATTTGAGTAAGAACTTAGACTCTTCATAGTAAAATTTCTTTTACAACCGTTGATTAACAATGGGGTACTACCAAATACAAATGCTCTAACATTTGTGTGAGAAAAACTTATACCAGAATTTAAACAACAAAGGCAAATAAAGTTTTATTTGGATCGATAAAATTTAAATAACAAAGGAAAATAAAATTGTTTGTATCCATAAATACATAGCAGGCCTATATCACAACCATTCGTTCGTTCTCTTTTTCACTCCCTTTCTTGCTTTTTCAATATTGATCAATTAATAGTGAAGGTGATACAAATGACTCCAACTTGTACTAAGTGAACAAAGTTCATCATGCTCAAGGGTGAGATAAAATAGATTGCTTCAAAACAACCAGGGAAGAAAACAATGCACCGATGAATGGCCTATTGGAAAAGATTCCGGAAACCATTGAACATTTTTAGGGCCCTTAATTCACCAGCTCTCATGTCCCTCAGTTTTCTTCGCAGTATCTGCAATCATTATTAAAAAGCATCCAGAATCAGTGACTAACATATCCAGAGTCATATGCTATCTTTGTTTTGTTGTCAAGTTACAAAAGAGAAGCATCACCCAGCCTATTTTGGAGGTTTACTATTTACTTTTTGGTAATTATATCATCTATTTCAATTCTTCATTTTCTGGGAACAATGAATAAACTTACAGGCTGGACATGCTTGACAATATTCATGGGCATGCATCAACCATAGTTATAAAAATAAATTCACTGTTAGGCTATCATGATCACTGCTACGCAAGTGTGACTGGAACCTGGTCACTCCTTAACTTTCTCTAAAAACAATATGTAGTACATTTGTGTTTATATAACACATAAATTCTGTAATTTTACAATTTAGTTTGTTCACTTTTGAACCCCTCGAGTGTTTTTGGATCCTTCCCTAACAATGATAACAAACAACAAAAATAATGGGATTGGAATTACTTGTGTCGAGGCCTGAGGTAATGCTTTTCATGTTTATTTGGAAAGAGGAGAAGTGATGTTTGTACATCAAACAAACTATTTGTGGTTTAACAGAGAAGAAGCAGTTCAACACAGAAGCTCCAACCATGTTCTATACTAACTTTAGTTCAAACAACCAGCAATGTTAAGGATTATGAAATGTAGAAACAAAAAATATGCCTAATAAACTTACATATTGAGCACGAAATAATATCCTCCGCTCCCTAGTACATAAGTCCACGGCTAGCTGTTTCAGAAAGAGCCTTCGGTTGAGTTGTTTAGGAGAAGTCACATCCAAATCTAGCGATCCACTTGCCTGCCAGAACTTAGTAAACAACTACGTTATGATAATTGTGATTGTCATGCAGGTAAAGGGGATTTGACTAGAATCAGCTCAATTGATACTCAATGCTTGATAAGCTCTTCAAACTATGGCTATCATAATATATATATATATATATATATATATATATATATATAAAGACATTAAAGCTTCCTCATTAAAGTGTCTCCTTGCCTGTAAGAATTTGTTGTATTTTGATATGCTGGATTCGCAGCTATCTAGTATGAATTGCAATGCCTGCTCCTCTATTTCAGGATATCTCAAATCCTTCTTGGAGGTGGTATTGTTTGATGCTGCAGCAGCCATCTGTTAAAAGAATCACTCATAATTGATATACAGCATCCAAAAAATAATTCTCAAAGATTGTTAAGTGTCAAACCTCTTCAAATTTTCCCCTCATGCTTGAAGGACTAACAGCTAAATAAGCATAAGCCATTAATTCCAATGGCCAACCAATAATCTGTATAGGAAAACACTGAGATCTGATGAAAATAGGACAAAGAAGTTAGTAACAGGTTCAATTACAGGTATACTTCAGAGTTCAGAGTTCAGAATGATGTCTCAAGAGAAAGCAGATCAGAAAGAAATAATGATCCCCATATGAATATTTAAATCCTAATTTAATCAGGAAACGTATGCAACAACTGGCCATGGCCATTTTGAATCATGGACACTTCTACAAAGTACTTTACATGCTAAAAAATACAAATTTCATCATATTTTCAACAGCTTAGATATTTGATAAGTTGGGAAATGCCAAAGTCCTCAGTGAAACCAACATATATGCTGAAAAATGTTAATTGATACGAAGTTTGCAGTGAGTACTTTGATAGGACTTCTAGGTTTATAAAATAGGAAAGCTTCTGAAAACTTTTTTACCAGAACAAAAGACACATAGCTTCATCCTTATAAATATAAATATAGGTAAAATTATAAAGTTTAGGTACTCACACTGATAATCCATACTTTTTCAATATTTCTAACTTCTCCTTATAGGACGCATCAGATTTTTTCAGTGACAGTGACACCTCAACTGAATCACTAGGATTAGCGCCTTCCTTTGGAACAAATCCATAAGATAACAAAAGCTCCCCATTTGATTTTTTCCATATGAAATAAACACCTGTGTAATTTGATGCAGGCAATCAATTGCAATCTCTGAATTTAATTCATATGATTGTGAGAAGAGCTACGTGGTGAAGAATATCACCATCAAATACAGCTCAATCAATTAATATTTTATTTTTGAGGCAATATTGCAAACTGCAGAGGCTTAATTGTTCAACTCGTGCATATAGCTTAGTGAACTTTGGCAAGGAACAAGGAATTTGTATTCCATTTACTACTTGTTTTCTCAAAAGTTAATCTCATTTAACAAATTCCAATGTGCCAATATATGTTTACCTGCTCACCTGGTTGATAGGGTCGGTCTGTCGTGAAGACAACTCCCTTTGATGTCTTGTCATAATCCAAAAATGTCTCCACCTAGATCAGTGAAAACAAATGAGCTTTAAAATTCCTGGGGAAGAAGTGGTCGGGAATCTAAATCGTCTTTGGAAAACAACATACATCACAACTATGATTCAGCATATCAGCCCAAGGAACCAAGGCAACCTTTCCATCCATTGAGGGTAACCGAACCTGCATGGTACCAAGATCATGACTGATATGTGCCAACAAACAACCATTTCTATTAAATATGAATCAATAATACCAACTCTCAATGAATTAATTGAATAAAAAGATTACAAATAAAGAAGAAAGAAAAACAAGAAAGCTACATTAGTTTTGTATTGAACAAATATTGAAAATAAAATTATTTATTCTCCCATAGAGATTACTTTTCAGATGTTGCAATTTTAAGAACTATTTTTTCCGACCTTACACATTTAAGCATGTGTTGTTTAGTTTTGGACCTCAACTCTCTTTCAAAATCAGCTCTGTTGTGTATTCATATGGCATTGTCTGTGCATGGATGTTATATAAAAAATATGAAAAATCTCAGTAACCATACTTGGGTTGTGCAGAAGAAAAAGGCAGAACATGGAATTTAATTTGGTTTCATTTCATCTACCAGGTTCACTCACCAAGCGGGAGAAAAGAATACCAAATGACCATTTGAAGGACTCTATGTTGAACACCTGAAAGTCAAACATATATCATATTCAGATCATCGTTATGTTACTGTTTTTCATGAACTATTAACTTTCATCCTGTGTTTAATGTAAGATAATTACCTCATCAGGGAATAAATCAGGGTATTTGGAAAATATTCTGATCTTCAAATCATTGTATCTGGAGAAGAAAATGGAAGTAATTATGGCAAGACACAGGATTATTCAATCAAGAAAGCACACTAAATGGAGTCTAAATACCAAAAAAAAGAAATGACACAATAAATCCCAGGAGAAATATAAGATACAAACAATTGGTCCTTACGTGCCAATAACATTATTAATCCTTTCAATTGCTCTCTCCCTGATTTGTGAAGCTTCCAAATAACGGTCTAGCTCTGCCTGCGACCTGAAATGACATAAATACCCCTATTGTAAATATATAATGTAGGAGAATGAAAACCAATAAAAAATGGTTAAATATAATCCACTATAATTCACGAACAAAATTTTATCAAAATCAGAATGATACTTTCACAAGGCTTGTAATGTATAAATATTAAATTAAATACATGGGATGTTCTAATTTTGTCTTCACTGACTTTTGGATTGGCTTTTATGATGAAGAGATTATTGTAAAATAATATTCCTATTTCCATTTCTCCCATATTGTCCTTAGCAGACTTGTTTAACATTTCAACCCCTAACTTCCATTCGCCACTCATCAATATTCATTTCTCTCATCCTTCCCACACGCACTCTCAAAAGATTTCATCTTAAAAACAATTCATTTACCAGTAAAGAAGTGAGTAAGGTTGACGAGGTAGAGCTGATATATAATTGCTCCATCGTGAAGATTCCATGAGGCTAGCTTCACTTATGAGGTAAGTTGCAAGCAAAGGCCAATCTGGCACAGAATTCCTTTTCAATATTTCACCAGCTTCAGGACGGCTCCACTCCTAACAACCAGAAAACGCACACACCAAACAGATGCATAAGCAATTACCTAACCTAGATTCACATATTGAATCAACCAAGTATAACCAAAAATTTTCAGTAAAGGTTTTTAAAAAGTTTCTGTTTCAAATATCAGCAAAACAACATTTCACTGGAGACCAGACATTAAAATAACAAGCAATGCAAATCTAATACGACTGTTCTTCATATTCATACTTACAGTATCAAACTTAAGTAAGAATATACTGGTGGTATTGTTCTCCAATCAAACTTCACAGCAATTTCTTGGACACTTCTTCCTCATCACAAACACAAAGTAAACCTAGAACATCACGACACTCCTCAGGAGTTGCCGACCCATAACACCTCGTCCCTATCGTATTCCAAGCATAGCCAAGATCATACGAAGTCCATAAGATTGATAAAGTAGACCAATTAACGACAAGGCTAATTTGCTCCGCCGATAACTTCAATGCTATAGAATCAATCCGACTAGATTTTAGATTCTCTGCAATCACCCTCAACAATTCATCAAACCGAATACACTCTGACGTTAGAACACACATATTTCTGAATGAATCATGTACCGTGTCCATATTGTCAGCATCGTTTATCATATTATGAGTATCCTTAATTGAATTTACTAACACCCAAAAACTCATCACATTTGGTACACCACAATACTGGCAATTAAAATACAATCGTCGAGCTTTCGGAAATGACAAGGCTGTAACGTCAATAAAATCGTGAACGGAATGCCATTCTTCATTAACGCATATAGCAACTAGATAGCAGCTGGGTTTCCACATCAAGTATCCCACTTCATACCCTCCATCAACTGCATATGTAATCGATATAAATTCGCCATTGGCAGGTCTCTCAGGCTCACATTTTCCTTTTTTTTTCCCTTTCACATTCACTTGATATGAAGAATATTCACCCAAACGACACTTATGATTGAATTTTTTCCCATTACACTTTTTACCACCTTCTGCTACTTTATATCGTAAACCCAATATAAATGTCATGAAGCGGAAATAACACAATTCATCGTCGCACTCCACATTAAAAGTAAACTTATCTTCCTCAAGTATATCATCCGGATCGAACTCCCCCCTCCATTCCGCTACAGATTTTTTGTCTCCTTTTCCTACCTTCTTCCCAGAAGGTATTAAAGACCCTATCAATAGATTAATACAGACATGTCAGCAAAAATTATTTAAAAAAGTAAAGAGGGAAAAAAATTCTTAGAAAAAATGAATTTAAGCAAATAAAAAATAGTAAATGTTACCTTCTGCCTTATTTTTCGACTTTTTTTTTTTTTTCAGCTTTGGGAGCCATACCTAACACCATGATTTAGTTGGATTAGTTTATTCTATAAAATATATGTGACAAGAATATAAAAACATCGTGACATCAGTCGCAAACTGACTGCTGCCCTATTATCACATCATTCATTTTAAATTACCCAAAATAATCATATAGTGAAGTAAAAGGTATTATTTTCTTGTATACACCCTTCCAGTCAATGTTCTCAACATCTTCACTCAAGCACCGAGTGTCCACCTCTTACTCATTTGAATGACTCATAAAATGAAGGCAATCAATAATACATAGTACAATTTCAAATCAAATTATGCACTAATATGAACCTAACTCTACCTAAGACAAACCCTATCATCAAAATTGTACAATGCAATTTGCAATAGTTTAGCAACTCACGCAATTACATATTACCAAAAAACAGATATTAGGTAAAATAGTCCGAAAGTCAATTAAGAAGTGTGACCAGAAAGAGCCGACAAAGCATCTAAGACAGGTCCGGTGAGATTCAAATCACTAGAGGACGGCACGTGGGTATCATGCGCCAGAACTAGCACGAGATAGAAGCGGCACATGCAGGAGTGTGGCTATGATACAAGTAACTCACTCAAGTTGAATTTTATTATTAAGCAACTCACCCACTCTTAATTTTTAATGTGTTAAAAGTAAGATGCACTTTAATGTAAAAGAAGGGTGGATACACCTTAACTTGTTCACTTTAGAGGAGCCTAGTCCTTCAATTAACACTCTTTAGTTTGAAGTCAAGAGCAAATGCGTTTTTTTTCTTCTGTAATTATTCAAACTGAAATTCCATGTGTGTTTCATTTATTCACTTAATACAGGGATACATTTACTGTTTATCTCAAAGAAAAAGTTGAGCATATATACGTTAGTGGTTGGGAATTGGGTATTATAGGGTGCCTAAGTTCCGCATTTAGCAGTATATAATTCTTAGTGGAGTACTCAAGTGATTTGGTTCTCCTCTATTGACAACAAGCTTTTAAGTAGGGGAAGGCATGCATTGGATTTCAATAATCCAATCCAATCCATATCCAAAAATGGATATGGATCAAAATCCATATGCATTTAATTGGATAAAAATGGATTGGATTTTTTAAAAATGGTTTAAATCTGGATTTAAACAGGATAAAATTGGTTTAAAATATTTTTAAATCTGGATTTTTATAATAATTTATGCTTAGCAGATCAAATAATAAGTCTCTACATACTTGCTAGCTAGATCACAGAGAAAAAAACTCTACTAATACTTGCTAGCTTAGCCACACATAATATTAAAAGCTAACGGAACAAAAGCAATAATACAACATCGAAGAATCAAATAATGAAGAACAAAAATAGAAAAGATCTTCTCAGTGGACTAAAAAAACTCCTAAGTAACTTTTTGGTCAAAGAGGTGAATCAACTCTGTCATAGGCTTATCCTTGCTACTGTTATCCTTCTAAACAAAAGTTAAATTTCAGTATTCTTTGCCAAACTTTTCCTTATAGCTAAACAACCAATAAACAGTCATTGTTACAAAGCTCAATAATTGGGATATTTGACATCCAAAACTTATCAGCAGAAACCGATCCTTATGCTGTCAAATAGAAACAAAGTTTCCAGAACACCTTTTCCCGTATCAATTTAGACTTTGAAAAAATATGTAAAAAAATAAAAGAACCCCCTAAAATTACCAAACAAGATTTCGCAAGGGTGCAGGTCTTGGTACCTTTCATGTCAAACACCCGGATATCACCATAGATTTCGCACGAATTAGCAATAATTTTCAGTTTAACACACATAATATCGATTACAGGCTCACACCTAACACTGAGACAAAAATTTTCATACTTATCAATAGAGAGAGCAGGCTGATTCCAACATTTTTTTACCTCTTCAACCGAGTCGGATTCCGAAGGCTCTCCACCACTCCTGGAGGGAGATCTTGGCTCCGACGGCGAACCGGAAACAGTCGGTAATTGCCGGCGTGGCTACACAGAATCTCTAGAATCTAGTGTTTGCGGCTACACAGAATCTCTCCAATGCAGAGAAATGGTGATAAACGCTATTGTACGGGTTGGAGCTTCTTGTCTTTAAAGGTGAGATCTTTGGGTTGAAACGGTTGAAGTTGGTGGAAAGAAGCAAGAACTATCACTCACGGGTTGGAGCTTCTTGTCTTTAAAGGTGAGATCTTTGGGTTCAAACGGTTGAAGTTAGTGGAAAGAAGCAAGAATTATCACTCACGCGAAAGCTACGAACATCTTTTCTGGGTATTTTCGATGAAGTTGGTAGAAATAGAGCATTTGGAAGCAATTGGAAAAAGCCCTAACAGGCCTTATAAAGCTATTGACTATTTCTTAGATTGGATACACAGGTGTTTATTAAATTTGTTCACGGCGAAATTTGCAAGATCTCACGTGCTCATTTATTTTCTTCCATGCATGAATATATAATATTACTTCCTTTTTCTACATATAAGACTCTTAAAAGTGTTTTTTTAATAATTCTTTTCCTTCGTATTGTCGTACACTAATTAATCTGAGTTGTTCTGCTGGAATTTCTAGGGACAGTTTGGTTAAGAGGGTTGATTTTAAGACTGGCACCAGAGCCTACCCCTGCCACCTTTGAGTTCACTAGCACCAGAGCCTACAGCATCATCAAGTTCTGTTGCTCCTTCATTGCCACCTCCAAGCATAGGTGGTGCCAACCCCTCTCTCCCAGCATCTTCACCTGTTCCAAACCCACCTCATGGTGTCTTTGGGCTACCAAGCCCAACAAGTATTGTTACTCCTCCTTATTTTTCAAGCCCACCAAAGCATTCTCCAAGCCCACCAAAGAGTGTTCCTATTCTAAGCCCACCACCACTAGTGTATCCAGCACCTGTTGTATTCCCACCACCCCCTTCACCTTCTGGGCACCGCAAAAAGCCACCACAATATGCACTTTGGTGCGTGGCAAAGCCAACAGTTCCTGACCCAATAATCCAGGAGGCCATGGACTATGCATGTGGGTCTGGGGCAGATTGCAAATCCATTCAGCCCAATGGGCTCTGCTTTCAGCCCAACACTTTGCTGGCCCATGCTTCTTATGCCTTCAATAGCTACTGGCAGAACACTAAGATTGGTGGAGGCACTTGTGATTTTGGTGGAACTGCCATGCTCGTCACTGTTGATCCGAGTAAGTATTATCCTATAAATATTAACAATCCCTTTGCCCTCTGGCGATACTTGAGCAGTACTGAGCGTTTTTCTCTATCCTAATCACGTAAAGCGGTTAAATACTATAAATACATTATCATAAAAATACATTATCATTCACTAGGCATCGCGGCAACTCGAAAGTTTTAGCATTAAAACTACATTATCCCTTTGAGATTATTACTTAAAAAATGCAAAGGATTAACTAACCAACATTGTAATTACGTAGCATTGAAAAATCTAAAACTTGTTTCACTAGACAAATTTTCTAGCATAAATCCAAGGCCTTGTCGTATATTTGACATCCATTCTCATGCTACATTAATGATAAAAGCATGTCACTTGTTTTCAGTACACATTTCATTTTCATAACTTGTCGTTTTATGGTTGTTGTGCCTTCAATTTTTTAAACCGTGGGCTAATGTTACTATTGTACACTGATTTTTCTTTTATCAAATCCACGGTTTTGCGCAGGTTATGACAAATGCAACTTCATGTTCACATAGCTGATACCTTGCAATTCGCACATGTTTGTAGGACATGTTCAATATATTCTCACATCGAACATGGATTTTTTATGTACAATAATTAATTCCATGGCCCAAACGTTATTTGAGCTACGTAGGTTGTCTTTTTACACATTTTGGAATTATTATAGCTGTCGTATTTGGAATTATGCTATCTTTTTGTAATAATTTTGTTATTTTAATCAAAATTTCATTATCACGTTAGACTTTGAAAATTCCCCATATCTAACGGAGGCAATCCCTATCGTGACTGTTCGTAGAATTGATTTCAAATTATTGTGAATTTTGAGAATTTTGAAAATTGATTTTATGTAAATGCAACTAGGTAATAATGTCACTCTTTGTTTAGATAATATATATTAAAAAATTGGTTTGGCATATTATATATGTTGTTTGAAAACTTAAACATTTTTTTATATAAGAATAAATGATGAAATTTATACTTAATTTATGCAAATGAACTTTTTTTACTAGAGTCTTTTGTCCGATAAAAATATATGTCTAATTACTTAAAAATATTAAATTAATTTCATGTAATTAGTACTATAACTATAATGTAAAATTAGAGTCATAAATCAATTTTAAAAATATCGTTATTCATTCCCTGTTCATTTTCTTTTTCGCTAAATAAATTATTTAATATTTTTTTACTTGGACAAATTTAATTTATTATATATATATAGACACAAATATGAATGTGGGAATTTATTAAAATACAAAATTGAGTTAAATACGTCATTAATCTACTAAATATACGTCTTTTTTACTTTGATCTCCATATATGAAATTATCATTTTTATTTCAATAATTTGTTAACTATTTTTTACGGGATTTTAAAATAAACATTTAACTAGTTCTAAAAGTGATTCTTTTATTATTTTCTTATGGGTACCTAAGCAGTAACACAAATATTAAATAAGGACCTAAAATATATTTATTTTTTATTTTTCCCCGTAATGGATGGATAATGGTAGAGTAATTGAATAAAACTTGATATTACGGAGAAAAATGATCCAATAAGTATAATTTGTGGTGTAAAACTATACCTAACTCATAAATATTATATAAAATATAACGCAAAAGGAATAACAATCCTTTTACGAAAGCAAATGGACAAAATGTTGACTATATACACGATAAATATTTTACCTGGAATCACATTAAAATTCAAATGATTATGATAAAATTATTCTTTTTACCTTTATTGTTGTAATAACTTACACATAAAGTTATGTTTTTATTGATGTCTCTTTTTTACATAAAATAATATATTTGAATGTTTTTTATTTTATTTAGTATACAAAATTATAAAAAATTAAAGCAAACGAGGGATAAATATGTTTTAGAAAGTAGTAGAAGAAATAGGATAAAATATTTAAATATGTAACATATAAGGATGAATAGTTTTTTCGTAAAATTATGTAAGGAAATGTATATTTAATCCATGAGGATGAATTTTTTCTTTTTTATTCTTTTCATTTTATTATGTTAAATTTTTTTCAAGTAAAATGTTTCATTTAAAGAATGATTATTTTAACCGGAAAATAAGTTTAATTTATAATATTAGTTATGTAAATTATTAATAGGAAAATTAACACTTGAAATTTCCTCTACTAAAATAAAATATATTTGATTATGTAAAATGTAAAGAAAGTATTAAATTTTTTAAATGTATCATATATTTTTTTTAACATACCCGACCTTTTCCCATTTGACCCAAAACAATTTTTTTTTTTCCTATCCTCATATATACCATAGAGAAATTTCTTTAAATTTCTAATATGAATTCAATAAAAAGTTATTATCATTCCCTTTAATTGACGCACATGAGAGTCAAGAGGATGCATACATTTTAGTGATTATCCGGCTTTTGAACTGTAATCTTCACGTGTAATTGATAAGTGTTTGCGGTGTGACCATTCCTAAGGAATACCTCTTCTCGTTAGTTTTTCGCTTTTATTGGCCCTTACTTATACTACCCGAAAGGTTAAACTTTTAATAATAATTTCTTAAAAAACAATAAAATTACCTAATCAAAGTGATGTATTCATTACAATATATATCATATATGTGCATCTCGTGACCTTCGAAATTTTCTAATATTTTAATTTTTTACTTTAAGTTCTAAATTTTAGTGAATCATAGTGCAAAAACTTATTACAAGTCAATGTAGTAACGTAACTAAATATATTAATTAATTTCTCATCTAATATGTGCTATAAATATATATATATATATATATATATATATATATATTTTTGTGGTTCTTAATCTCTACTCGTGTTTGTCCCGATTCTCATTAAGGATATTATTTAACTCTTTTGTCTGTTCTTTGATTTCCAAGAAAGGCCCCTAAATTATTACAAAGAAAAAATATCTTTACATAGGTCCTTTAAATTATATGTATCAGATACTTTAATACTTAAAAAGTTTGAAAATCTTTGATTAACTTTTTATTTTATAAAAATAACTAAGCTATTACATTTGTTCTAATATTTTACTACTGTATTTTTATAGTCGCTTTGCATAAAATAAAAGGGCAAAATAAATGACATTTCATAAAAAATAATTTGACTGACAATATTTGTGATTAGAATAATCATTCTAAGTGCAACCCAAAAATATTCGTGGCATTTAAGTTTGTGTCGCGTTTAGCTTTTGTAGATCGATTGCTTAGATAATTTTGTTGTTATTCATTTGTCGTTTTGACGAGTGAGCATATTCTTTTAATCAGTTTGCTTATCCTTCTTTGGATTTCATACCGCTTTACGTGCATAGGTGCATATATTGCGGAGGCTTAACGGTTTGGTGATCATGACGCCTTTATTTGGAATTTTATTGATTAATAAGTTTGACATATATTTAACGAATAAAAGTATTAAACATGTTACACTACCATTTAATTATATATTACATTGTCATTAATAACATAGTTGGACTTTATCATATCTATCGATAATTCAAAACTTTTAAATTTGTAAATAATACTAAATGATATGGCTCTACATGATTAAGCACAAAAGTGACCTGTTAGAGATCCTTCAAAAATTCAAATTTATGGTTAAAACATAAAATGAGAAGAAATTGAAGATCATAACGTAGGAAAATACATATCAAGAGAAATTGAAATTTACAGTGAGAAATATTCAATTTAAAGTAACAACACTTTATGCTTCTCAACACAATGAACTTGTAAAGAGGAGAAATAAGACAATTATCAACATATGTAAAAGTACGTAAAAGTAAAAGTAATGGTTAAAGTCCTTTTAGGGTGAGGTTACTGCTATTACCGCCTATTTTCTAAACAGATGCCCTACTAAGAGATTATATAAGAAGGTTCTTGAAGAGGTTTGGGAATAAAAAACCAGTGATTAATCATCTCAAGGTGTTTGGTTCCTTATGTTACAAGCATATTCTGGATGCTTAGAGTAAGAAACTACATAATAAGAGTGAATATTGATTTTGATTAGATATCACAATACATATGCCTACATGTTATTCAATCCACTTAAGAAACAGGTTAAGATTAATAGAGATGTGCTTGTTTGTGAAAGTGAATTTTGTGACTATAAACCGGATTTGAACAGTTTAAAATGACTCCTATAATAATGTTAGGACAGATGATGGAGATCTAGTTTACTTTTTACTTGTAGATATTGAACATGTAGACTTTAAAGTAGTTATTAGATAATATACGTAGAAACAATCTATGATTGAATAACTTCATCAAATTGATAAGAATCACACATATTATGCACGAATCTTAATGCAAGAGAACAGTAACTTGAATTTTTTTATTTAGATTCACAATTTGATATTTAAATCTAATTCAAATTAAATTTCAAATATAAATTTAAAATTAAAAAAACTAAGACTCAAATTCTACATCCTAAACATTACACTAGAACCAATAAACCTTCAATGTACAGGTATTAAATAATATATATAGCGATATTACAATATCAATAATAATAGTAACGTAGAAAGAAAATTTAACAAAATATTGTTTTAAAAATAAAATAAAAGATAGTAGGGGAAAAATATATAATAAAAAAGATAATTTATTTTTAAAAATTTAAAGATAAAAAATTTAGTTTTAGTCAAAATTCTTTTAATTGTAATTTAATAATTATGAATAAAACCTATAATTTCAATTAAAATAAAATTAATGTGAGGGAACCGATATGATAAAGGAATATACAGGAAATGCACTAATTCTAGGGCAAGTTTATATCACATGTTGAGCTTTGAGAATTGAGATCGATCATTAGGGATTACATCCTTCATCACGGGTTGAATAACCCCACATCCACTTGTCACTACATGTTAAAAATGTCCTCTACCACAGCATTGCTTTTCCTTGATTCCCATTGTCCTTGAAAATTTGAAATCGTATTTTTGAACATAACAACTTTGGCCCACTTTTACATTTTCTTTGTAACACCGATCAACTTTGTCCGTGAATCCAAGCAAAGAACTCACTCTGCCACACCCTGGACCCCACCTGTTTCCTGGACGATTTTTCTGTTCTTCCAGGTCAATGATTCATCACAAAATATCAATAATTTAATTCCATTGATAGGAGTGGGAGATTTATATTTCAAATTAGATTGATTGATTGCCATAACTCTTGTCCGTGAGCAGAACTCACGAGAAAGAGAAGCTAGAGTTTTTATTTTATTTTTATTTATTTATTTTTGTAAAAAATAAGAGATGCTAGGGTTGAAGATTGGTTCATGATATAAGGGCCTCATTGTTTGGTCATTGAAACATATATTCCACTCTCCCAACCTACGCACAACCTTTGAATCATGGGGAAGTTTGCTCTAGCCAATGTTCTCTTGATCTTTTTCTTAAACTTGAGCACTTTGCTCAATGTTCTTGCTTGTCCCTATTGCCCTTACCCATCTCCTAAGCCTCCAAAACACCACCCTCCAATAGTGAAACCTCCAGTTCACAAACCACCAAAGTCACCCTGTCCACCACCCAAGTCATCTCCAAAACCACCCCATGTACACCCACCGTATGTTCCAAAACCCCCTCATTACCCTAAACCACCTGTGCACCCACATCCACCCTATGTTCCAAAACCTCCCCATGTAAAGCCACCCTATGTCCCAAAACCTCCCCACTATCCTAAACCACCAGTCCATCCACAGCCACCACATGTCCCAAAACCACCAGTGGTGACACCACCATATATTCCTAAACCACCAGTTGTCACACCACCATATATCCCTAAACCACCTGTTGTTACACCCCCATATGTGCCAAAACCACCAGTTGTGCCAGTCACACCTCCTTATGTTCCTAAACCACCATATGTACCAATACCACCCATTGTGAAACCACCTATAGTTTATCCACCACCTATTGTGAAACCACCTCCTTATGTTCCCGTACCACCTATTGTTTATCCTCCTGTAGTGCCTGTGCCACCACCAGTGATTACACCACCAAGTCCACCAAGTGAAACACCATGTCCACCACCACCACCACCAACACCAGTGGTGCCATATCCACCACCTCCAGCACAGCCAACATGCCCCATAGATTCACTGAAGCTGGGAGCGTGTGTGGATGTTCTTGGTGGACTCATACACATTGGAATTGGAAGCAGTGCCAAACAGACATGCTGTCCAGTTCTTGGAGGCCTTTTGGACTTGGATGCTGCTGTGTGCCTCTGCACAACCATTAAGGCCAAGCTTCTTAACATAAACATCATTATTCCCATTGCTCTTCAGATTCTCATTGACTGTGGCAAGACCCCACCTGATGGATTTAAGTGTTCAGATAGCTAGTTAGTATATTTATAAAGGTACTGCACCAACTTTTTACATTTCAAGCTTCAACCCTCTTTCTCCTTCTTTTTTAACTCAGTTTTCACGTCAACTTTATCTGTCTTGCTTTTTCCTCCTGTCATTATCCATCATATTCTATGTTTCCTTCCTCTTCAGAAATCAAAGTATACGGGCGTGTGTTCAGTTTGGTTAAGTAGTAAACTACCGGTGATCACGATAAATTGAAAGGAATTGTTTTAATTTAAAATTATGATTATAGTTATTAAAATAAAATTTTAGTAGATTAAAAATTACGGTGAAATTGGTACGAAAATCTTAATGCGATATATTAAAGTAAATATTTATTATATTTTATATATCTGATAATTAGGAGACATAATACGCATTATATAATTTGGAGCTTCAGCTTTTTCTTAATTATCCTTACCTTAACGAGCTAGGAAACTAGAATATATATATATATATATATATATATATATATATATATATAATAATTTGAATCATTGAGAAGATAGAAAGAAATTTTTTTCCTAAAATCCATCTTTCTTTATTTTTTTTTCATTTATAGATACTTCTTATTTCTGTTCTCTACCTTTTCTTTGTCTCATTCCATTAGCGGTGCAAATCAGCGAGCATAATAGAACTATTTTCATAAATATTGTTAAGATACTTCTTATTTCTGTTCTCTACCTTTTCTCTGTCTCATTCCATTAGCGGTGCAAATCAGCGAGCATAATAGAACTATTTTCAAAAATATTGTTAAGAAATGGAAATGCATATATATATATATATATATATATATATATATATATATATATATATATATATATATATATATATATATATATATATATTTATTTGGGTATATATGTAAGAAAGAAGGCATTTTATAGTTTCAAGAAAACAGATGTATTATGAATATGATCTACCTTTGTAAGCATGATCAGAATCGAAAAGCCATATAGTGCCAGATTTTGAAACTTGCATCTTCAACCATTTTTTGTGTTTTTTATAAAATAATTATGTTTAGTTAGAGCATGAACCTTCTTTTAAGATAGAAAATTAAGGTTCTATATGTTCCAAGGATAACGTGTATATTGTAGCGTTATCTTAGTTTTTATCAATAGATTCAAAGCTATATATGTAATACTCTCATTGAATCTACTGAAATTTAATTATTAGATATAATGATAGCATCTCTAACAACAGTTTCTTGTGGCTAATGTTGACAGGAAATGCATACCTCATGCAAGAATAAGTTAAACAAGTTTGACAAGATGTAGTGAAGAAATTGTCTTTAGTTTCTTTTTCATCAAGTTGTATACCAAAGGCCAAGAACATAAATGTACTATGAGGGGATTGGTTTACTTGTTCAATCTAGTAGTTTTCGAATCTGTCATGTTAACAAAGTCATGCATTGCCATGGCTTCTTTTTATTATTTTCTCTTTTTGTTTGTCTATTTATTCTATTTGCATGTGTGCTTCTGTGTGGATGTCAGAGTTTGTAAGCGAGCCCGTGAGTGCGTTGGTAAATGCATATGTAACAAGTCAGTGAATTTTTAGATTTTTCTTCCAAATGGTTATCTTGTTACGCGTTTTCTCTTCGTGTATACATCACTGCCTTTGTACAATTTTTTCTTCCAAATTGGAATCATCACAACCTCATACTTGTATGTGGGAAAAACAAGATGATTTTAAGTAGAATGGACGGAGAAAAAAACAACACAAAGAGTAATATATATTAATTGTATATGACACAAATATTCATATAATTTTAATTAAATGATATTACCATATAGTATATTTTATTTATATATTTTCTTTGGTGAATACATTATCATCAATATATGTGATAGAAAAAGTAGGTTCATGCATATCAAAATATTATTAAAATTTAATTTTAAAATATTTTCACTATCACCGCTCTATACTATACATTACACATATTTAATTTCTTTAAAGTGTGGTTATTATAAATGTAAAGTAAACAAAAATAATAATTGCATGATCTAAAAAATCTGAAAGGATTTCAATCTAATTAATTTGCATACTATTCTATTACATTCATCAAAGTTGATGATTAACATATTCAAAGCATAATTAAATTTTGAAAATTATCGACATAATTGTGGTCAATGGTTTTTATTTTAGTGTAATTTATTTAAATAAAATAAATAGAATATAATATTTTTTATATTTCTATTTTATTACATGGAACTGATTAAATTAAAAAATATATTTAAACTGATAAATAATTTCTAATCAGATCAACCTAAAACCACTTTCGCAAGGTGATTGTATGAAATTTAATCATCACTTAATGATATAGACAAATAGGACAAAGCCCCAGTTCAAATCAAGTAGATATTATACTTATGTTTTGGCTGCCAGATAAAAGCCCACGTCAATTATTACGTAAGAAGATTGAGTAGCCAGCTGTAATTTTGTCGGCATCATTATATTATTATAACAATCGATGCTGAAAGAAAGAAATTATCTGTGGGAATTATATTCAAAGATAAAAATAATGAAATAGTTTTTAAAGAAATATATATATATATATATATTAATTTTTTTTAAAAAAAATAATTGTAAATTTTAAACATTAAAGAACATAATGTTTTTATTATTTTATTTATTTATTTAAATAAAATAATAATTATTTTAAAGCATTTACTCCAACTTGTAACCATTACAGTCTTGAAATATTTGTTAACCATCAATGAATTACTTGGTGTTAAACATGCATATTTGGTGTTTAACCCAAAAAAATAAATAAAATCATGACGCGAAACACAACTAATTCATCGTACAAAATAGGGCCTTATTACTTGGCTTTAAAAAATGTATTATTAACTTAGTTTTAATAAATTATAGTTATTAGAGCAATAACTAAATATAGATGAATATTTATCTTTATTATATAAATTTTAATTCTTTTATTATTACATTTATAATACTTACCTCTTAATGACACAATTAGGAATAATGATAAATAATGAACGGTAAGAGTAGTTTCAAACATTTTCGGGTAGAATGGGGAGAACTCGTGCTATCTCTCACGCTGATAAAGGAATTGTAATTGTTAAACTAATCGACTTAAAACAATTATATATACTTAGTAAACTGGTTGGCTAAGAGATTAATATTTTATAATAATTTTTTATATTTTAATTTAGATATAAAAAATGATTAAAAAAAAATCTTCATTTCAATTTAGTTGTAAACATATTATTTAAGGAATTACACGACAACTATTTTGTTTTAAATTTTGAGGACCTCTTAACTGTGGGCTGGGCCGTTGCCCCTCTTGACCCAGGCCCAGGGCCGACACAGATAAGAGAGAAGTTACGGCGGATAGAGCTGAAAACATTTTCACACCAACATTTATGATATCGGAAAATGGTACGAAGCATGTGAGCCTGCTACTACGTTGGTGCCTGTGCTATAATGTAATATCTTAGTTTGAGTTTTTATGATAGAGTTATATTACGTTGACATTTTTAAAAATTGATAAATAGGTTAAAATATTAAATTTTAATTATACATTTTTTTTATATGATTTTTTTAGATATGATGTATTAAAAGTCTAATTTAACATATGAAAGTGTTAAAAATCCTATTTTACTCTATAAAGCATAAAATTAATTAACTAATGTAATGTAATGTAGAGTAGCTTAAAATACAGGAAAATATATATATATATATATATATATATATATATATATATGTATAGTACTTGTTTTCTTGTGAGTGATAGTTAACATGAGAAAAGAATCTTGAAAACAACCTTGGCGTCAAGTAAGATCCAGCTTGATGACGTGCCTGGGGATCCGGAACCTGTCTCTTACTCTCACATGCATGATCAAACCAAGCCAAAATTAGCAAATTTGATTTTTTACATACAAAAAAATAATGCTAAAATCTTTTGGTGTTTCCATTCATCCTCACCTACTTGTCTTTTACGTACAGAAAAAAAAAATAATAATATTAGTCATACTTGTCGTTCTCAATTTTTCTTCACATCAATCCTGTTTTTGAAGGACGCTTTATTTTATTTTATCAATTAAAATTCCGATTTCTTTCTCATTTTATTTCGTCAATCATATAATAATTTAATTATCTTGGTTTGTAAATTAGAGCCACAGCTTTATTTTAAAAGTACAAGTGAATCTAAACTGTATTGACCCTTGTTATTGATGATGTTTGACGTTACATGAGGTAAATGCGGAAACTAAGACCAACCCCATTTTGCATTGGAGTATCCATATTTAAATATCCCCATGTTTTTAAACACTTTATTTTTCTTTATTTTCTTTTCATTTTCATTATATTACTTATCATGTCTATACTTATTCATCTTTTATCAAACCATAATTTTTCTAAAATATATTACTAAAGTAAAATAATTAATTACTAGTCAATTTAATTCACGGACTTTACCATACCAAATCAATTCTCTATATATACTCATAATTAGTTTATTTTATTTATCTTATTATTTCTTCTTTTATATTTAATTGTATCATTTCTATTGTTACTCAAAAAAAATAGTTACTCGCGCATTTTATACGTTCGTTATTACTTACTAATTCTATAATTTAATTAGATCCAATTACTTTTTGAATTTTTTAAACAGACCAATATTATTTAGAACAAAAGTTATACAATTCTAGAAACTTTTTTCTTTCGATCATAGTTAGAATTTCATCTCACTATTCTACATAATCATTTGGTATTACAATTTATTGTCTAAATTATCAATTTAGAATTTTAACTCTAATTGATAAACGATACAAATATCTAAAAAGTTGTACCTAAATTTTATCCTATTATTTCTCACAAATTTTCAGCTCGATGACCTGGGTCCTGCTATAGACATATACTATAAATGCACAATAACAACTCTGCTGTACAAATTCCTTCTGTTTGTTAAATATATAATTGATAGCTGAATAGAAAAGGCTAAAAAAAGAACTAAAAGAAAAAAATGAAAAATAACAATAAGATAAAATGAATGGGTATTTATATTAAAAAAAAATATAGGTGTTGTCGGGACTATAATTCAAGTATCAAATTAACCAATAATTTCATTATTTTATTAAATACTGTGCTAATTTATGTAAGATGATGGGTACTCTCTTTTATCACCCTCTTAGTATATTGGAGTGACTAAATATCTTTTTTAGATTTGATGGGTATATATCGATAGTGTAAATGTTTTTTACATTGCTAATCAATAATAAAATGTCATATCTTTAACAAAAAAAATCATGGTATTATCTTAAAAGTTACACATTTTAAATTACATATGACGAGTTATTGCATAAAAAAAAATTATATTAATAATGTACAATAATTATACTTTTTTTTTCTTTGCATTATTGTTGTTGTGAACATTGATGAAAATTTTCCACTTGTTTTCTTCAGTAATGACGAAAATAATTATAGATTTTGAAAGAAATAAAATGGTTAATGGCCTCAAAAATGGATTTGCACAGATGAGAGTTATGTTTTAGCTAGGGCTGAATATGTTGGCCACATTTTCCAACAAATTTTGTCAAAGTCATTTATTTTCTTAGAAGTTGCAAATTAGAATAACCAGACTTTGAGCTTCTACCCCGATGGTAACCCCTACCTAATCTTTAGGTGCTAACCTAAATTTTAAACCGCTCAAGTTATGCACCTAGCTAGCTAAGATTTTTGTGCAGAATATCCTTCCCTCATGTTGTTAATTTAAAGTTATATAAAAACTTTCTGGAAAAATAAACAATAAAATGTTATATATCTATTTTTATTATATATATTTACCAAAATATTTTTTAGCCAAAGCAAAAAGTAGTTAATATTTTAATCTCCGATTGGGATTTATTCTAATTGAGTGGAGTGTGAATGTAGGTGGAAGGTGGAGATATGTATGTGAGGGTTCATTAATGCAATGGAGTACTAGTAAGTAGTAGTAACTTAATTCCCCTGCACAAATCTTGGGAATGGGACCCACCTCAGTTCTCCATTGTCAGTCACAATGCATGAGCCTTTCTCCTTCTTTCATTCATTCATTCATTCGTTTCACTTATCATCACACCCACCCCACCCCCTTACACTCTCTCTCTCACTCATTCACTCACTCACTCACTCCCCACCGTCATAACATACATACTCTCCTCTCCTACTCTCTACTCCTGTTTACTCATTAACAAAATTAATCTCCTTCACTCCAGTCCAACCAATTTCAATTAAATAAGCTTCAACTTAAATATTCATTTCCAAAACGACAAAAACTATACCAATAACAAATCAACCATCTTTTCCAAATCGAAACACAACCAATCATATATTATAAAATTGGTGAATTTAATGATACTTATCTTAAGATTTATATTGATTAAGAATCAAGAACATAATAAAATGTTACATATATATATAGTATTTTTATAAAATCCAGAATATATAATAGGATAGGATGAAAGAGAGTAGGCAAAATTTAATTGTTTTAAATAAAATAAAAGTTGTGAGTGGGATAAACGTAAAGAACCAACAAGTAGAAGCATTTAAAAGAATCCAAAGGATCCAAAAGCTGAGAACTGTCATTTTTCTCCATTTTGCGCACTCCAAAACACACTTATTAACAGTACAGCTCTTACAAGTTTCATCAACTCCTCACTCAACACAAAATGGCCACTCCTTCACGTTACACTTTGCTTCTTCTTCAACTTGTTATTCTCATTTCCCCATTATCGTCATTTCAACTAAACATGAACCAACTGGACCTCAAGGCTCTTCTTTCCATCAAAAACACACTCACTGAAGTTTCCCCATTCAAGCCATTCTTCTCCACCTGGAACCTCACCGCACGGGATCCCTGCTCCTCCTTCTCCGGCGTCACCTGCTTCCTCTCCCGCGTCACCATCCTATCACTCGGCACCAACTCGCTCCCACTCGCCGGCTCACTCACTGACTCCATATCCCAACTCACCCAGTTGACTCAGCTCATCCTCGCCCCAGGTATCGTCACTGGCCCTATCCCTCCCCAACTCGGCCGACTCACCAAACTCCGTGTCATCTCAATCCCCTCCAACCGCTTCACCGGTCCAATCCCATCCACTATCTCTTCCCTCAAAAACCTCCACACCCTCGACCTGAGTCATAACCAACTCAGCGGGTCAATCCCTCCGAGTCTCACCGAGTTGCCTCACCTGAAAATCCTCATCCTGTCCTCAAACGCTCTAACGGGACCTTTGCCGAGAACCGTTTCGTCTCCGTTACTCCACTTGGACATAAAAGCCAACCAGCTAACGGGACCGTTACCAGTGTCACTTCCGTGGTCACTCCGTTATTTGTCGCTCTCGCAGAACCTGTTGTGGGGCCCACTCAGCAACGGGTTGATATCACTCTCAGAGTTAGTGTTTCTGGACCTCAGCATGAATAATTTCATTGGGCCCATCCCGGCCCAGTTGTTCTCCATCCCAGCTCTCCAAAATCTATATTTGCAACGGAACAATCTCTCCGGTGGTCTTCACCCCGGGCCCACCCCTGGGCCCACTTACGGGGAAGGGTCCACTGTTGACCTCAGTCATAATTTGTTGAGTGGGGAAATTCCGACAATGTTTGACGGAGTGGAGAGCCTGTTTTTGAATAATAACCGATTCGTGGGGAGAGTGCCGGAGGTGTACGTTAAGAGTGTGTGCCGCGGCACCACCAGAACGTTGTACCTGCAGCATAACTACCTCAATCACATTCCACTGCAGGGGGTAACTGCTCTGCCTGATACGGCCTCCTTGTGTTTCTCCTACAATTGTATGGTTCCGCCGCCCAGGTTGATGACGTGTCCGGCCAGTTCCGGTGGAGACTTCGCCAGGCCACAAGCTCAGTGTTCCGCGTTTAACCATCGCAACATCGGAGCTTAAGTAATCACTCCTACTGTTTCTTACTCTCTACTACTCACCCCTATAGGCTATAGTATATTCATTACACTTCAATGTTTTTTTTCATTATTTTATTATTATTACCAATTAAGTTACATGTTCAGCTACTTTAAATTTAAATTTTTAATTTTTGTAAATTTTTTATGAACTTTTGTTTCGTATATTTAATTAAATAGTTAATATTTGACATAAAACTGATACATTTATATGATAATATCAATATTTAACAATAATTTCAATAATTAAATAGTTTCAATAATTTTCTATTCTAATTTCAGTTCTTATAAGTTAATGTCTTTTCATTTCTAGCCTTTATAAATTTTTTGTCTCCACAACTGTTATTTTTGTCTTTTACCAATAAATAATTTGATACATAGCCCACTACAGTGGACGTTTCCACGGTGATCAGAAATTGTTAAACATAGGACATCGACCAAGAAATTAATTGTAATAACAAGAAGATAAACGTCAACCATGTTTATATAAAACTTAAAATATGTATAATAGATAGCTTATTTTGGTGAATATTAGAAATTAGTTCACCCATCTCGATCTCAAGTATATTCACTTCACACAAGATCAACTCGTTACTCGTCCATCATTTAATTTAGCTGTTAATAAGGTCGGCTAATTATTTTTTAAAATCTTACAAAAATAAAATAACAAGTTTTGCAGTTGAATCCGAATGTCAAGTAATCAGACGAAGCATTTTGTCATTGCATCAGTGAAGCAAACACGAAATTTTGCAAACAAAAGCCAAGACAAAGTTGATACTCTTTGTAACTTAACCAAAAAATGCCAACAAAACAAGTTTATCTTTTGATATCTTCTTTCATAATATTAAGTGCTCATTAAGTAAGCGAAAAACAAAAGTGTATGATATATTTATCATCTATTTACATCAAAAGCACAAAGAACAAGAGAAGAAATCAATGCTAGGTGAAGTATTAAATTTCATCAACTTCAGTGGCAGAGTTAGAGTGTAAGGTTGGGAAGGATTAATTTTTTTTTCATTCTTTTTATTTTAATTTTATTTTTTTTAGGTAAAAACGACTATTAATCACACAATAATTTTTTTTTTTCTTGAGACAAAAATAAATTTAAGAGATATTAAAATTTATTATTAATATGTATATATATATATATATATAAAATTTTGGGGACACGACCCCCTTAGATACATCGTAGCTTCGTCTTTGACCAACTTGTATTTCACAATCACAAAAAGATGGTTTTCTTTCATCTAAGAAGAGACATCCTTGCATAAACATTAAATGATTAAAGATATTTCCCAACACTATTCCTACGAATGAATAATGTTGATAAGCTATGTCTAGCTGCTATACACTTTCTACAGACAAATAATCTTGATAAGATAGGTATAACAACTTTTTCAAGATTATCAAGTATATAAAGGATTGAAATTGAAAATTCGAAGGAAGGATTGAGATCGAAGATTTGAAAGAAATAACATTATTTGCAAAAACATAAAGTTCACTACTTTTATCTTTGTAACTCCTTTCTCGAATGTAAAATTCTTATGTGTAGAGAGATTCTTTCTCTAAATGTGAAATTTCTATGAATATAAAAGCTCACTTTATCTTAAATTTGTATTTGCGTTATAGCTTAAAAGAGTATGTATTTAAAGAATAATTGAGTTTTATCTTAAAAAAACTGAGTGTAAATAATATTATTCAGTCAGAATAAATTATGACTAAAAAATATTTATATCTTGTAAAGATATAATGAAACCTTAATAATTATTAATAAAATACATAATTTTAAACTAAAATGAACTAATATAAATCTTTATTTTCTTTTATTTATCATTCATCTCCTCAAGAGTTAACCTTTATTTAAAAAGCTTTTTGTTAAGAAAAGTTTTATAAAGACAAAGCATATTTTGTGAGAAAGGTTTTCAAAATTTTTTATAAAAATTCAATCCCTTTTCTTATATTTTTACCTTTACAAATAATCCTTAACACCACATGACCCAAAAGTAAACATCTTTATCCATCTATAGTAAGAACTTAAACTATTCTGTAAGTACAAATATTTTTCATAATGAAAATAATGTTATTAACAAATAATAAATTAGTTAATGTGTTCTTAATCTCGTCCACGTGTTTTTTATAACGCCACATAAAATATAACAATCACTCTATAGAAACAAATCAATTTAACGCAACTTTTTATAACCCAAGCTTCAATTAGATTGATTCAAATATGGAAAACATAAAAAAAAAATTAAAATTAAATCAATTCCTTACTATGTAGTAAGGTAACCCCGAAATCTTCTCTCTAAATTGTTATTTGTCCAAATGGTTTATGAAATAACAATTGTAAAGAAACTCTCTCAATGTCTCAAAATTTTGTAAGAACTCGTTCAATTTCAATGACCTTGGTATGATAGGTTATTTTTAGTCCTTAAACTAGACTTATGAGATTTTATTACATGATTTAAGAAGAACAAAGATAAAGAAGAATAAAGATATCTATTTAATCTGGATAAACTGTGATAAAATAATACTTATATGTTGTAAAAATGTAATAAAATTTTAATGATATTTAAAAAATTGAATGTAATATAATATTACGACAAACTAATATAAATCTCTATATTCTTTTATTTGTCTCTCGTGTAATAAAATATGCGTGCTATTGAAAAAAAAAATACAAGGTTAATATTTTGATATTAATTAAGAGTATTTTTCAAATAAAATAATTAATCTTTATTAATTTTTAAATTAAAATATAATATGATGTAATATGAATTATATATATATATATATATATATATATATATATATATATATATTTTAAGGAGAGAGTGAGTCATATATCGAGCGCGCGGTAACCTAACGAGGTTGGGGGCTTTCCTTAAAATGTTGAAATGTAGCATTAGTTAGATAGTGAATAACAATAAATGACACAACTACTTGACAAAGTGATTCCATCCAATCTTGCATCATCTTGATTCTTGTCACGGCCCAGCGAATTAGTCAAGTGAGATGAATATAAGATAAGAAAAGGTTGATGAAAATGGATAAACAATATTCATGTCATGTGGTTGTGATTGTGATTGTAACTAAGTAAACATTGAATCATCCAAGTTGCCAATACAGTTGAGATTTCTATTCTTATTGTGAGACATTTTCATGCCTTTAAAAAAATGTGAATCATGGAGTAGGCTAATTTTTATCCATGTTCAATACCTTGTAAAAGCTTTACAGAATCAAAGAAATGAAATGTGCTTCAAATGTCTGATTTGTTGGAATATGAAAAAGTACTGACGAAGTTCCTAAAGTCATCTCCAGAATAATGAGTTTACTTTGTTAGTCAAAGGCAAACCGCATATGATTCATAGGACAATCACTTTATCTGCTGCCAATATGAAAAAGCATGCTGCAGAGTGCAGCTGAATCAATCAAAGTTTTTAAAATTGGACAAATTCTATTTTTTTTATCCACTTTATACTATAGATAGGATTTCTCCTTTTTAAATGTTGATTAACGTTTGTATATAGATACTGAGAAATGTAAATAATGTTTCACATTTCACAATATTTTTAATTAATTTCCTAAGACATTCCCCATTTTAAAATAATAGTCTTTTTAGTTTTTTATTCTGTTCCAAAAATGTTAGTCTTGAAACTTTTTTAAAGTTTTTTTTTCTGGGTGGTTGAAAAATTATGAGAATTTATGGAATAATTTATATCAACAATAATTAAGAACATTAAAATTTACATCAATTCAATATACGTTATAATCTTAAGTCCTTGTTTAGAAAGAATGAAAAAGAAGGAGTAAGAGAGAATTTTTTTAAAATTTAACTGAGTTCCATCATTTTAAACTCTATTGTACCATTGTAAGAGACATGACTAATATTTTATAATATTTTATTTTATCCTGTATTCTTTTTTGTTTTGGAGATATGACCAATATTTCAGCAAAAAAAAAACCTTTTATCTTTCATATTAATCTAAATCCTTTCTCATCTATACTTATTTTTTAATTATCTCAGTCTACGGTAAATGTTAAAAATAAAATGGAAAAATGTAGTAATTACTTTGTTAAATTTATAAAATAGTAAGTAAATTAAAACAATTTTGTTTTGTTTAAACGTTATGTATAAAATTGAAGAGAAGGAAAAATATCCATGATACATGGAAATTAGAATAATGCAGTTACAGAAAATGCTAAAGAAAAAGCAGACAAAAAAGAAAAGAAAGAAAGAGTTTGATTAGATTTGGGGTGAATTAAGGACGAGTGTCCACATATGGTTGCATGCAATATTGGACCCTAAATCATTATTTTGGGTCTCCCATTCATCACGCGTGCGTCCATGAGCCCGTCACCGTATCAAATATTTATCCAAGGCATTCACTTTTTCTGATCTGTACTTAGCGTTTCAAAAATTTGTCTAATTGTCACTAAAACAATATAGGTCGAGTCTTATCGAAGGATTCAACCATGTTTAACATTAAAAAATAAATAAATTACATTAACATAAATAGTAGAGACCTTGTTCATGTTTATCAACTCTGCAATAACCTTCCTTGGGTGATTAACCAACATATCATCATGTAGAGAAGGTTTAGTATAGGTAATCATTTGGCTCAAAGCCTGAGAGGGTAAATCTAAAGTCTGAATGTACCTATACATAGTAAAAGAGAAGATTAGCATTTTCAGTTCAAACCAAGAATGTACCAAATTTAAAGAATATCAAACAACTTATCCCCGATTTCAACAGTTTCAACAAGTTGGCGGTTGAAAACAAATTTGGTTCCACCTCTGATGTTTTGCAAAGAGATCTTTCCTATATTAGATAAAAAAATGAAGATTAAATTGAAGTCCTAAAAAATATAGTTTCAAAGATTAAATTTAAGTACTAGAATAAATAGTTTCATTATTTACCCTTATACAATTAGATCTTGTTATACTGCATTGTCAAGACCATGTTTTGTGTATCTCCACCGGCAAGAAAAGTGTTGAATTTGTCAATTTAAGCATCAAACAAACAATATGCACATCTAGTTCTTGAGCTAAAATAATTCAAACATAAAACAAGAATGAGTAAACACTCTGGTATTAATTATTCAAAGTTTGAAATGAAGTTGAACAAACAGTTATCACCCTTTCATAACAAGCTCAAATAACATTTGTCCCTTAGCACCTTCAGGTACAATTTTTTTCTCTTGTCCCACATAAATGATTACTCCATTAACATCTATCAAAGATAAATCAAGAAAAGCTTATACAAAATTCATGCAGAAATGCAGAGTTTTATTATTTGATATTAACGGGTGAAATTTAAGTGTTTTTAATAAATGTAAAATTTTTATCAACTAATAAATCTACACTGCAAATTCCATCCAGAATTGAGCGTATCGAAGTAAAAAACATTTCAGCAAAAGGAATCGAAGAACCATTTATGACATCTATTTCTGTTTCATACTGAAAATCAAGGTGATATTGATGAGTAGTGGTCTTGTAATCCCCGGTGTTCTCAGCAACGCTAAAGTAGAGCATATTATAAGTTTCATTTTCTTGTAACAGTGGCTTGAATTTGTAAATGAGGATTTTTTGAACAGAGGAGTGAATTTTTTTGCGCTGTATCAAGATACAATTCATGTCAACATACTTGATATGTTTTGGAACTGAAAGATGCAGAAATGATGTGAATACTGACAATAAAATAATGTATATAAAGTAATACAAGCAGAGAAAATTGTAGGAAAAAAGATTGAAGGTGGAGTTATTTATGCAGACATAGACGTAGTAGAAATGCTCTCAATAGAAGAATGAGAGGTGGAAAGGCGAGTTTTGGGAAGAGGCGTTACAGTTAGGAACAGACAATTCATTAAAATGGCTTTGGAAATATATTTAAAGCGGATGATGGATGTGCTAGAGAATAAAAATCCAAAATTGATACTATAATATTTAGTTATATCTTAATTATAAAAAATAAGTAGAACAGAAAGCTAAGTTTTTATTTCGGGGACATTATTTGGAAGAGTATAAGGATAGTCATGACATATTGGGCATGCAGGAAAATCAAGGTGACTATGCCCACCTTTCAATGCATCAATATTCAAATCCCATAGTGGGTGCAATTATTGAATTAAATACTTGACTTTTACTTGATTACACCTGACATGTGAAATTCAACATTTGCCACATCACTATGCCTGACAATGGAATACTAAGTGCCACATTTACTTGGTACTGAGTTATATATTATATTAATTACATAGACAATCCAATACTAAATGCTATAGCTACTTGTTACTTAGGTGACTTAGTTCACGGATCCTTTCACTTTATGTATCATGTCCACCAAATTTCGAAGTTGTTTCCTTCTCAATTGTCATTTCCTTTTCTTCTAGCTTTCCAACAAATTCATCTTGTACTTTTACTCGAAAATCAAGGAATATGATATGGTGTCTGGACCTGCAAATTAGTAAATGAGATACAGAGCAAGAAATAAGTAATCAAACCAATTTTAATTGAGGAATTTACTTTATATACAAGTAAAATATTTTTATATATTCATCCAATAATCCAATAGAAATTTACCATCTTGCTATATCATCTTAATGAATAGGATACCAATGTAATTTTACACTAATTATATAAATTACACTAATTGAAAAAGCTCATCAATCATCACCAAGCTGACTGATTTTTATCTATTTTAGATAGCTTGCACAAACTTTAAAGAGTCAAAGAATACAAATATGCATCAAATTTCTGGTTTTTAGGAAACCGACGAATAAATTAAGACATGGCATAGTATTTCGGCGAAAAATAATCTCCAAAAAACAATCGGTTACGTTCTTAGCAACTAAAAGTGTGCATCATATCTGTAAAGACAATCTTGGAAAGTATAAATAAATGTATATTTATGAAAAACAAACTAGATATGGTTCATAGAACTAATTAAGACTTTAATTATGGCACAAGAATAGAAGCTAAACATATTTTGCTATGAACTGAGAACATATCAGCTTTTACTTACTTCAGGTGGAACTTGCTGGCGTGCCACGAAAGCTGTTGAGTTTGACATCCACAAACACATGAAGTTGATGTACAACATAATTAAGGAACCGAATATATGCATGTCTCCATGTCCTGTTGAGGAGAAGAGGAACACAAAGCCCCCAAAATCCCACTGCAAAACCAAAACTCATCCCAAGGTAGAGTGACTTAGTGTCAAAGGCATTATCATTGCTTCCTCCATGTTGCTTTGACACATCAACATTACCACTTTCTTCACCACATTTAATAGGTAGAGGAACTCCACAAAGTCCAGGATTTGCGGCAAAGCTAGAAGCATTGAAGCTCTGAATCTGAGTCCCAACTGGGATTTGTCCAGTGAAATCATTGCATGACAAATTCAAGAAGCTCAAGAAAGATATATAAGAAATGGAAACTGGAATTTCTCCATAAAGATTGTTGCTGGACAGATCAAGAGATTCCAAGTTCTTCATGCCCCCAATTTCCCTTGGTATCTTTCCTGTGAGATGATTTCTGGACAAGTTCAAGTTCTGCAATTGAACAAGTCTGAAAACTTGTGTAGGGATTTCCCCTGACAAGTTGTTAGATGAAAGGTCAAGTGTTCTCATCAATCCATAGTCTTCATACTCTAACTCTTGACCTTTGGTGTACAATTTGAATTCAAATGGGTAGTGACTTGTTCTTTGTGCTCCACTCATGCTAGGAATGTTACTGATGCATGGAGGAATAGGTCCTGAAAGTTTGTTGTGGAAAAGGTTCAGTTGAATCAGTGAAGTGGCATTGCACAACTGTGGTGGAATGTTGCCTTCAAATTGGTTAGATCCCAATAGCATCACTTGCATACTATGTGGCATCTTTGTTGGTACAGTTCCAGAAAAATTGTTCTTTTCGATGTTGATAAATTCCAAGTTTGTTATGTTTGATAGGTCCAATGAAAAATTTCCAGACAAGCTGTTGTTATTCAAATCCAATGCTATAAGATCAATGAATGAGGCCATTGATGGAGGGAGTTCACCGGTTAGCATGTTATTCTCCATGAAAAGGAAAGACAAACCTTTCCAGTACTCCCAACAATCAGGAACATCTCCAGTTAAAAGATTGTTTGATATGTCCAAATAGTCCAAACTATTTTCCCCACCCAACTTGTGGCACAACAAAGGGGAAATTGGCCCAGAGAAAGAATTGCGGGACAAGTCCAAATAGATAACATTCGTTGATATTTGTGGGAGCTTTCCTGTGAAGTTATTATGGTCCATAAATATGAGCTCAGTATTCAGTGTGATATTTGTTAAGTCTGCACTGATGGTGTTCTTGGACAGGTTGAGCTGTGTAATATTTGCTACAAACCTCCAAAACATGTCACCATTAATGGATGAGATATTTGAGTTAGGAACCTCAAGATATACTAGTTTGGTTTGTGTGTATATCCATTCTGGAAACTTAGGACCTAGATTTGCATTGCTCAAACTTATGCCATTCAACTGGAAAGGAGGAATCCAGTGAGAAGCCAAGTCAAATGTAAAAGGAGCACTCAACACCATTTCTTCTAAATTAGAAAGATTGGAAAAATGGTTTTCGTGTAAAACACCTGACAAGGATTTACCTCCAATGAACAAAGTTTTTAAATTGAAGAGGTTTCCAAGGCTGGTTGGGAGATTACCAATCAATAAATTGGAGCTGAGGCTCAAGTCAAGCAAAGATGAAAGATTTCCTATTGATGAAGGGATTGAACCATGAAACATGTTCTCAGATAAACCAAGATATTGCAACTGTTCATGTTGACCTATCCATTCTGGGACAGATCCATTAAGTTCATTGTCATGAAGCCTTAAAGATTTAAGGTTTCTAAGGCTCAACAAGCTCTTTGGTATTGGACCTTGTATAAAATTGAAGGAAAGGTCAATATTGGTGATACTTGTGAGGTTGAACAACCAATAAGGCAATTCTGAGACAAAATGGTTTCCAGAGAGGTCAAGAGTTAAGAGTGAAGAAAAATTGGCATAAGTAATGGATGGACTAAAACTAGTAAGATGACAACTTGCCAATCTTAGCTCTAACAACGACGGATGCAATACCATTGTTTGAAGCCAGTCGGTTTCATTTTGAAGATTGATTTGACTAAGGTTGAGATATTTCAAGGATGAAAGTTGAGAAAGCCAGTGGAGATTATCCACATGAAGATCATCATTGAATGATAAGTCAAGAAATTGTACATTAGAGAAAGTAGCATGGGTACCAAAAGGTGCACTTAAACTTGTAAAACCATTCAAACTCAAGTCCAAGTAACTTAGAAATTCAATTTGAAACAAAGATAGATTGATTTCACCTTCCAAGTAATGTTGCTTTAAATCAAGTCTTGTAACTCTGCCAGTGGTGTTATCCCAATGGACTCCTTTCCATGCACAACAATCTTTTTCATTGGACCAATTAGAGAGCTTGTTGGAATGGTTCACAACACCACGTTTGAATGTGTCCAACGCATATCGATCTTCTTCGTTGCAACCAAGCTTCAAATTGGTATCACATGCGACTCTGTGGATGGTGGTTGCACAGAGCAACAACAGAACAAAATTAATTGAAATTTGTGAAACCATGGTTTAAGATTAATTGTATTGGAAAATGTGAACACTACGAGATCTTGAAAATACGCATCTAATCACTTGATATATACATAATAGTACATGCACCATTTGACATCAAACATCAATCGTATTCAGCATTATTAACAACAGGAAATGGGGAACTTTCAACGAAGCACTACTTGTGTTGTGGGTTCATTATTCTTCTACACAACAAATTCTTGTATGTGTTTATTTACTAGTTCAAGTCTATTTATTTTAGCTTTTTACCTTTTCACCTTTTACTAGTAACGCAAATTATTACTCTTCTCCTCTACATCTATCTATTACTAATTAATAATTGCACCAAAAAAATTTAAGAAAATAATTCAAGTGTGTTTACTATGTTCTTCGGATCTGTCGTTTAAGATTTTTTCTAACTATTATATAATTAAAGTGTCTTTAGAACATTGTACATAGAAGGAGTGTTATAGAATTATATGCCACATTTACAATATATTTGATATTTCCAGTTCTCTTTACAACATTTTTTTTTTCAATTTCTCCAATTAATATATCGCATCGATCTTATTTTACACCAATAAACAATTAAACATATGAGTTGAATAGCTATGTTACCGTATATCTATGTAAAAAATCTTTGATCAATAAGTTAAAATTTAGTGTTTATATTAAAAAATAAACTATTACAATTATAAATACATAAAATTAGTTTTAAAATTATAACTATAAATTAATTTTAATATCTAAAATTGTAAAATTATATTTTTCACCATGTAATTTTTCTTCGAGTTTAAAAAATTGACTTTTAAACTATTTTTCCTTCCCTTGAGTTTTCTGAAAAGTATAACCCCATAAACTCTATGGTGACTGAACAACAATTTACCTGTCATATGACTTGATAATGTATGCACATATATCTACAAGGTACCATTACATATATAGAAAATTATTTATATACACTAAACAAATTTTATATGTGCATTAAATAAATAAAATTCTTTGTATAGCAAAAATAAATAAATAAATAAATAAAATCAAGTTATCTTTTTACGAATAGATTTCACATAATTTGAACTGTTATGTTTTAATTTAACGGGCTGTCAAAAAAATAAAAATTTAACGGGGTTATAATTACAGAAGAAAAATCATTTCACAGAATGCTCATTCATATAATTATTTGCTATTATTTTATTTATTTTGATAAGAAGACATATTATTTTATTTTTCTATTATTTTTTTATCGGCTAAACTGCATTTTTTGTGTTCTTGTAATATTTTGATCCGTGATTCTAATCTTTTTATTTTTAGTTTTGCAAGTTTATTCCTTGATTTTTTTTAATATTGTGTAGTTTTGATTTCCATGTATTTAATTTCGTGATTTTATAAATACCTAACAAATAATTATAAAAGTTGTGATCTTTTATAAATTTCACATGATAGGAATCATTAATTTAATCCACATCGACCATAATTAATTGTTATCATTTGAACCATATATAGTTTCATCTATCACATTTTTGTTTTTGTTTTGTGAATGTCTATTATATGAATGTTTGGTAAATTATTATTGAAAGACAATTGATGGAGTCACTGTTCACTTTCTATTTAATTTTGAGAAAGATTGATACCTATAAAACAAAATATTGAGTCAACAAGGAGTCCAATATGTGAACAGAAAACGAAATGATCAAGACAAATGTACTAAATCAGAAAACAAAAGATTGGTCGAAAATTCAAACGTATTTGCGTCTACTCTACTTCTATTAGAGGCAGCCTTTACTATTTCTATTTCTTCGGATGGAATCAATTTAAAAACATTAATAAACAGATGAAGAAAAGGTATACATTGTTTTGTTAACGTAATCTCCTTTGAAATAATCAACCAAAAACAAGACAGTGGATCCTACCATGAGTCCACTAGTTTCAGTGATTTGATTGAACGTACCTAATAAAATTGTAGATTTTATAGTCCTAGTTAAAATTTACATCAATTTAATATTTCTTAATTTAAAAGTGATAATCTGTCCAAAAAGAATGAAAAGGAAGGAATGAGAGAAATATTTTAAAATTTAACTAAGTTCCATCATTTTACACTCTATTGTACAGTTGTAAGAGATATGACTAATATTTTATTTTATCTCATTGCATTATATTCTTTAAATATATTTTGGCAAAAAATAGAATCCTTTTATCTTTCATATTAATCTAAATCCTCTGTCGTTTATACTTATTTTTTTAATTATCTCAGTCTACAATAAAATGTTAAAAATAAAGTTAATACTTTGTTAATTTTATAAAATGGTTTGTTTAGTGTTCCGCCAGAAATGGGCTTGGCCGAGCTTCGTAGCTGGAAAGGGCGAGATCCTCCTTGCCAAGACCGATCTGTTTGGGAACACTCGAAGTGGGGGGAGGTACCTGCAAAAGGCACTCCGATGCTTAAGTCAGTATATGTTTTACTGAGGGATGTAAGTGAATATAGAAAGTGAGTGTAAATGTAAAGTTGGCATTACTCCCTTAGTTGACCTTTTGAGGGGTTTTTATACCCTGCTGATGGCAATGAGTAGTTGGTGGGGAAATCCCATGATTTCCGGTTCCAAGCAGCTCGAGGCACACGTGTCGGCCGAGGGGTAATTCCCGAGTTTCGAGGATCATCATTGTTTGAAGGGAAAATGTCGCGTCATCCGTCACTTCTCTGATTGTTCTGGATTTTGACGGGACATCCCCTTTTTGACTTTGGCCGAGTTCATCCGAGCTCTTCTGCCGAGTTCGGATATTCTCGGTATGCACATAAGCCCCCAAAATCCGAAGACGAGATGCCTCTTTACTTCTCGAAAGAGGATTTTTTCTAAAGCTTCCTTAACAAGCTAGGTCTTTAAATAAGGGTAGATGAAACGTTCTTGCCCTTTCAAATTCTTCTCATGCTTTGGCGGGAACAGTTGACAACGGTTGGGCTTCCTCTCTCTTTTCTTTAAATACCCCTGCGTCGTATACATTCGACTTTTTTCCTCTTGCTTGAAACCTAGTCCCGCTCCGTCGCGCTTTCTTCCTCTTTGCTCTCTGTCTCCTTCGTTCTTTGGCCGTTAATCCAGCGTTGTGTGTCCCATAGCGGTGGTTCAAGTTCGCTGGAAAGCCTATCCTTCACCAGAAATCGTCTTCATTCCCAAGTAAGTCATCATGTCTCTTCCTTCTTCCTCAGATTCTTCAAAGGTAAGACCTTTGGTTTCTAGGGAAATATCCCCTATAGGGGGATCCTTATCTTCGGAGGGAACTCCCAGTCCTCCCGTTACGACCGCCGCTAGGGTTGGTGAGGGATCTTCTTTGGCGGCCGCTGCGACGGCGGCTGCTGTCCAAAAGAAGGGAAAAGCCGTTAGGGCCCCTAGGCCCAAGAAGGTTTATCCCCCTCCCCCTGCCGAGTACTCTTGGGTCTCGGCTGAGATGAATTCTTATTCGTCCGACCTGACAGCAGCTCAGGTCGGCACCTTGATGAATATGTTTCCCCCGTCGCCCCCAGGTTTAGAAAAATTTGTTAGGGTAGAGTTGTGTCTTTCCTCCGAGAGGGTTTTCATGAAGCCCCCAACCGATGGGGACGACTTCATCTATGTGTACGAGCACATGTTTCGGGACTTCGGCGTCACCTTTCCTTTAAGTGCGTTTCTTTGCCAAGTCCTCCGACTTCTAAACGTAGCCCCTTCGCAACTCCATCCTAATAGTTGGGCCTTCTTAAGGGCCTTTGAAGTCTTGAGTAGCTTCCTTGGCATCACCTGTTCGGCCAAGGTTTTCCTCTACTTTCACCAACTGAAGTTGGGTCAAAAGATCGGTTTGTGCTCGCTGAATGGTGCCCAGTTCGGGTCGGTGTTTACTCTGTATCACCAGTCATTCAAAAATTTCAAGACAAAATTTTTTAGATTGAGGCCCCTACCTCATACCGAGGGCGAGCAAATTCTTCTCGACAACCAACGCGTTCCTCTTTTTCCCTTATACTGGAGCGAACGTCCCATAAAATTCACTTCTTGGAGAGAGAGCGACCTTCTCCCCGAAGAGAGAGAGAGCGTTGAGAAGCTCATGGCTCTTGATCGTCCCCTGGATGTTCGTCGTGTTTTGAGGCTGTTAGATGTTGAGGACCCTCAAGCCGACTTCTTAGGTATTGCTATACTGAAGGTTTTACTTGACTGTTTTCATTAAAAATTTTCTTAGCTGATTTTGTTGCTTTGTTTCAGATCTGATGGCCGATCAGGGAAGATCTTCTCGCATCAAGTTAATTCAAGCTCCTCCTTCCCAAAACAAACCGCCGATCAAACACTTCAAGAGAACTTCTCGCCCCAGCACTATAGTTCTCTCCGATTCCACCACAGCTGGCGAGGTGGAGAGGGCTCAACCTGGTCATCAAACTCGTCCCGCGGGCGGAGGTAGAAGTCCCCGGAAAGATGCTCAGCCTGCGGCTGAGGTTACAAAGGCCAGTCCCATCACTGTGGTTCCTCCGATTCCCGAGGTACCTCAAATTGAGCCGACCTCTACCGCCGAGGATTCTGTCCCCGCCAACAAGAGTCCCCCTCCCGAAGCTTCCACAAACACCAACCGGTTGGCCCCAAGGGGGATAATCTTTCATGATGGGTGCTCCTCTGTGGCGCCTAGGCTGGAGCACATGTCATGTCGCCAGCCCGGTCCTCCTTCTTTGTGGGGAACCGAGGTGCGCATGGAAGACGTCTCCTTCGGAGATGGCCTTCCCTCTCCATACGACGCCGAGCTCATCCGCTATGTGGGTGCGACCGAGTCGGCAGAGGGAGCGTATTTGATGTTGCTGCGGAGCGTAGCAATTATTAATTACTTAAGGTACGTGGCCATCGTCTCTACTTTGTGTTTTGAGGTCTGCTTTTTGGTTTTGAACTTAGGATTTCTTTGGCTTTTAGGGACGACATGATTGGGGGTGCAGAAGCTCGCCGTCATCTGGCTGAGCTGAGAGTTGCCCATGAAGGGCTTCAAAAAAGCCTTCGAGAAGCCCACTCTTCCAACCTGAAGCTTCAAGAGTCCCTTCACGAAGCTCACTCCTCCATTAGTGCTCTCCGGTCCTCCGAACAAGAGCTCCTCAAGAACAAGGCGGATACCGACCAACAACTCCAAGTACTAAAGTTGGAGGTCGAACAGTCTCGAGCATTGTTGAGGATAGCTACTGAGGAGAAGGAGGCTACCAAGGAACTTGTGGAGGAGATCTCTAAAAAATATGAAGAGGGCCAAGCCATAGTGGCCTCTAGTCTCGCGCGGGAGGATGCTCTGAAGAAGGTGCTTGAGGCCTCCGATGCCGAGCACCGTAATTTAAAAGAGGAGGTGGCGAGGCTTCAGGCCTCTTTGAGCGAAGTGGAGGATTATAACGAGACGCTAGCTGACAGGGCAGAGGAGGCTGAAGCCGAGGTGGTTAGGAGATCTCAGCTCGGCCTAGAAGCTTTTGCTGATGGCTTTTCTCGCGCTCAGGAGCAAGTCAAGCTCTTCCATCCCGATATTGACATTTCTCAGCTGGACGAGAAGAAAATCGTAGTTGATGGAAAGCTTGTAGATGAATAGATTTTTCCTTTCTTGTAATATTTCGCCTTCGGGCGTCTCCTCTAAACAATGTTTTTTTTTTTTTTTTTTTTTTTTTTTGGCTATGACATGAGTTTTTATTTTCATTGATATTTGTTCCTTGCTATTGATTGTTGGTCGCCTATTTCTCGATCGGTATTCGTTCCCCGCTATTAGTTGTTGATCGCCTATTTTCTTGTGACTTGCACCCTGTCTCGTAAACTGTTTTCTTGTAACTTGTGCTCTCGTCTTGTGAACTGTCCTTTGATTTGACTTGACGTTATCGTAAATAGCAGTTGCTAAGATTTGACTGTTAAACCTTGGGAATTGAATACCCCTTAGTTAATGCCACGGTTTTGTATTCACATAACTTTGCCTATAAATAGAGTATGGTCGCTTTTCCCCCTTTGCTATTATGGGCTCTCTTTTCATTGCCAGAAACAAACACAGTTCATACTTACGAAAATGGGGTAGAATGGCTTTTTCTTCATTGTGGGTAGGGCCGCTTGTTTTGCGGCTAGAGTTAGATATTCACACGGATGGGGAAAAGGACCTTCCCTGTCTTTTGTTGTCTTCGGTGGACAACCTTCCTTGTTGGATGATGTATGGAATGAGAAGTTCTGGTTTCGAGGCTCCAACACTGGGTCTCGATCAGTCAAGGTGTTTCCGGGCGGACTCTTTGCAGGTCTCTGCCCGTTCCCTTTCCATGAACACCTCGGCTCTCCCGACGTCGGATGAGGAACCGGGAGCTTTCAAGCTAATAGCTTCTAGCGACAGGAAAAAATTCAGGAGCTTAGCTTGTAGAGTGAGGTTTGATTGTCCCCTTGAGGGGGCTTCTACCTTGACTCCTCTCAATGCTTTTCCTCTCCTTTTGTAATGTCGTTGACATCATAGCTAGGGTTTTCCCTTTGTGTGGATAGTGCTTTTGTAGAAAACCGAGATGTCCTTCGGCTTTAAATAATTTTTGTATTTATTTTGGAATTTTTGTACCGAGATGTTCTTCGGCTTTAAATAATTTCCGAGCTAGTTTTTGTACCAGGATGTTCTTCCGCTTTAAATAACTAAATAAAATTTCTGAGCTCGTTTTAGAGCTTTTATACCGGGATGTTCTTCGGCTTTAATAATTTTTAATACTTTCTGAGCTCGTTTTAGAGCTTTCATACTGGAATGTTCTTCGGCTTTAACGACTTTAAATAATTTCTGAGCTCATTTTAGAGCTTTTATACCGGGATGTTCTTCGGCTTTAACGACTTTAAATAATTTCTGAGCTCGTTTTAGAGCTTTTATACCGGGATGTTCTTCGGCTTTAACGACTTTAAATAATTTCTGAGCTCGTTTTAGAGCTTTTATACCGGGATGTTCTTCGGCTTTAACGACTTTAAATAATTTCTGAACTCGGTAAATAATTTGCAACCTTAAAAATTTTAAAGGACATTCGAGATGCAAAATAGCGTGTGGCACATAATATTCATCGTTGTTCATGCATTCAAAAAATATAAGGACAAACATATTTTCATAGTCTTACCTACGTTAACTATAGTAGGCCTTCAAATGGGTGACGTTCCACGTTCTTGGGATAGCTTTTCCGTTCAAAGTTTCTAAGCGGTACGCCCCATTTGCCAATGCTTCGATCACCCGAAAGGGTCCTTCCCAGTTGGAGGCGAGTTTACCTTCTTCTCTGTCATTCCGAGCTTCTCCCACCTTGCGCCACACTAAATCTCCCTGATGAAAACTTCTCGGCCTCAGCCGACTATTGTACTTTCTGGCTGCTCTGAGCTGTGCTGCTTCATTTTGTATCTTGGCCATGTCCCTGATTTCTCCTACTAGATCAAGCTCTGCTCTTAAACCCTGCTCCTGATCGACTTCTGAAGCCAACTCTCTCCTTAATGATGTTTCGCCAATCTCGACCGGTATCATTGCATCCATGCCATAAGTTAGGCGATAAGGAGTTTCTCTGGTGGACGTTTGTGGAGTGCAATGATATCCCCAGAGGATGCCAGGAAGCTCCTCGGGCCACCAACCCTTAGCCTCACCAACCCTTTTCTTCAACTCTCTGAGGACAACTCGGTTTGCAGCCTCAGCTTGGCCATTGGTTTGGGGATGTTCCACCGACGTCAGCCTATGCTGGATGTTGAGGTTTTTCAAAAATGTTTTGAACCTGGCGTCGATGAATTGGCGACCGTTATCGGTAACGACTGAGTGTGGGACTCCATGTCGGCACACAATATTTTTCCAGCAGAACTTCTCCACTGCCTGAGCTGTTATCTTGGAGAGAGGCTCTGCCTCAATCCATTTGGTGAAATAATCTATTGCCACTATCAAAAACTTAACTTGTCCTCTTCCTTGAGGAAAAGGTCCCAGAATGTCAATTCCCCATATCATAAATGGCCAAGGGGACATTATAGCATGGAGCTGTTCTTGAGGGATATGGGGGATCGGTCCATGCTTCTGACATTGCTCACATCTCTGGACTATCTCCCCGGTGTCCTTTCTCAAAGTTGGCCAAAAATAACCTGCTCTCAAAACTCGGTGCGCTAAAGTTCGCGCCCCAGTATGCATTCCACATATCCCATGATGCAATTCCCTTAACACATAATCGGCTTGTTGAGAGTCAAGGCATTTAAGTAGTGGGGTCGAGAATCCTCTTTTGAATAACTCCCCGTTTACCATTGTAAAGGCAGCGGCCTGACGGCGCACCTTTTTGGCCTGTGTCTCTTCATCAGGTAGGTCTCCTTTCTCTAGGTAGTTCTTCACTTGGTCGTACCAAGGGGAGGGAGACGGAGGCTGAGGCACTTGGGTGGCACACATGACTTCTTCAATGGAAGGTCTCACCATTGTTTCTTGGATCAGAGTGCGGTATTGACCGGTTTTCTTTGTGCTGGCTAGTTTAGATAATACGTCGGCTCTTTCATTTGCCGTTCTGGGAACGTGTACCATACTAAACTCGGAGAAAAAGGCAGTGCTCTTTCTTACCTGCTCAAGGTATTGGTCGAGTAGAGGCTCCTTAGCTTGATAAGTTCCGTTCACATGTCCAGTGACCAGCTGTGAGTCACTATGACACCTCAACCTTTTCACACCCATCTCTTGGGCTAAACGTAGTCTTGCCAGAAGGGCCTCATACTCTGCCTGGTTGTTTGAGGTTACGAACTCAAATCTTACAGCTTGCTCCAAAATTAGGTTCGAGGGTCCCTCGAGGATCACTCCAGCTCCACTCCCTTTCTTGTTGGAAGATCCGTCCACACTAAGTATCCATAGGTGATCTTCTCCCTTGTCGTGATCAGATAGGGCCGGAGGGAGCTCGGTCAAGAAGTCAGCCAAAAACTGGGCTTTCATAGGTCCCCTGCTTTGAAAGGTCAAACCAAATTCCGATAACTCAATGGACCAAGCCGTCATTCGTCCGGCCAGGTCAGGTTTTTGCAGTACCTGCCTGAGTGGATAGTTTGTCTTAACTGTGATCTTGTGGCTTCTGAAGTAGTGTCTCAGGCGTCGAGCTGAAAAGATCAGTGCTAGCACGAGCTTTTCCACCACTTGGTATCTTTCCTCGGCAGGCTGTAAAGTTCTGCTAATGAAGTAGATGGGGTATTGCTTCCCATCGGCCTCAAAGGCGAGAACCGAACTAATAGTTGAGTGAGCGGCTGACAAATATAAACTCAACTCAGCTTTTGGGGAGGGGTTTTGCAGAACGGGGAGAGATGCTATTACCTCCTTCAGATCCACAAATGCCTTCTCGCTTTCCGAGTTCCATTCAAATTTGGAGGTCTGCTTTAACAGCTTGAACAACGGTTTTGCCTTCTCCGCCAACCTTGGCAGGAAACGGGACAACGCCGCTAGGCTCCCGTTCAACCTTTCCATTTCCTTCAAGGTGGTTGGGCTTTTCATGTTCAAAATAGCTTGGCACTTATCGGGGTTAGCCTCAATCTCTCTTGCCGTGATCAAGAACCCTAGAAATTTTCCTCCCTGTACCCCAAAAACACACTTTTCAGGATTCAGTCTCAAGTCATGTTGCCTCACTTTGCTGAACAGTTTCTGAAGATTGACTAGATGATCGTCTGCCCCCCTGGACCTGTTGGAAAAGGCGCAGCGGAAAAACTTACACACAGAACCTGGAAGCCTGCGTGTAAAAATAAAACCTTTCCCTTGAGGGGGAAACAAGAAAACTGTAATAAGCGGCAGCATAAAATCTCAAGGGAGAAAGATAATAAAATGTAGGAGCAAGAGGAACACCAAAATTTTAACGTGGAAACCCCCAATGAGAGGGATAAAAACCACGGGACCTAGTCCAGAAAAATATCCACTATATCAAATAGTACAGCAAAATAACTCCTCCAAGAGGGTTAACAAAAACGCTATACTCGGGACCATATGTGGAAAAATACACTCTAAGGTGTGGTGTAAGTGAATAAAACATATCACTCTCTTTATATAAGTGTTCTACTCCTCTCTCTTTCTGATATGTGCCGATGTGGGACTTTGAATTAACAAAATACTCAACAAATCCTCCCTTAATTCAAAGTCTAACACTATTACATATTCTACAAAATGTGGGACTTTGTTTGAATCCCAACAGGACCTTACTACCATATCGTCGACATACACTTCCATGATCTCCCCGATCTCCTCCTTAAACACCTGGTCCATCAACCGTTGATATGTGGCTCCGGCGTTCTTTAAACCGAACGGCATGACTTTGTAGCAGTAATTGTGGACATCCGACATGAACGCCGTTTTGTCTTCGTCAGGGGGGTACATAGGAATCTGGTTATAGCCCGAATATGCATCAAGAAAGCTTAACATTCCACTGCCCGAAGTGGCATCGACTAGACAATCGATACTTGGTAACGGATAGGTGTCTTTTGGGCAAGCCTTGTTTAGGTCTGTGTAATCAGTACACATCCTCCATTTCCCACTCGCCTTTTTCACCATCACTACATTGGCCAGCCAGGTGGTATACCTGATTTCGCGTATGAATCCTGCTTGCCGGAGCTTACTTACTTCTTGCCGAACTGCAATCGCTCTTTCTTCTCCCAATTTTCTTTTCCTCTGGGCTATCGGGCGAGCGCCTGGCATTATGGCCAACCTGTGGCACAAAAAATTGGGGTCTACCCCAGGCATGTCACCAGCACTCCATGCAAACAAGTCGGCATTATCGAGTAACACCTTTTCCATGCTCTTCCTGTCTTGCTCTTCTATTGTAACCCCAATGTGGACTACTTGTCCAGCTCGGCTGCCGATCTGAAAGGGGGTAGTTTTTTCGGTAGGCTCAGGTCGGCATTCCTGGAAGTCCGACCTCGGGTCCAGATCCAAGTCTCCCGACTCTATGTTCAAACACTGGGTCGATGCTTCACCTGTTGGAGTAGTCTTCACTGTATATGGCTGAATCTTTAAACTCTGAGCGTAACACTGGCGAGCCACTTTGGGATCAGCCTTGATGGTAACTACTTTGTCTCCTGCCGGGAACTTCATTGCAAGGTGCAATGTTGAGACTATAGCTCCTAGCTGATTTAACGTCCTTCTGCCAAGAATGACGTTGTATGAGGTCTGAGCATCTACTAGCAGATACCTGACGGAGATAGTCTTTCCTCCTTCGTCGTCCCCGAAGGTGGTGAGGAGATCGACATATCCCCGGGTGTGAACTCTCTGTCCGGCAAATCCAACGAGGGGCTCGGCATGATCCTTTACCAGGCCAGAGGGAAGGTCAAGCTTCAAAAAGGTTTCCCAGTAGAGGATATCTTCCGAGCTTCCTTGGTCGACTAACACCTTTTTCACTCTCCAGTTAGCTATAATAGTGGTAATGACCATGGGGTCATCATGGTTAGTGTGCGCAGTGGAGAAGTCCTCGGCGGTGAAAGTTATTGGTGGGAAGTTACTGGGAGAAGGGTCACTGGTCACTACATTCACACTTCGTAAGTAACGTTTCTGGGCACGGGATGTCCTTCCTCCTCCTCCAAATCCTCCCGATATAGTATTAATAGTTCCTCTTACTTCCTGCCCCTTGCTCTTCCGAGAAATTTCTTTTTTATTAGCTCGGGACTCACCATTGTTGTTATACGGGAAGTAGCCTGGGCGTCTTCTATAGGGTTCCTCCCTCTGGTCCCCAGCTCTGCTTTCTTCCCTTTTGACAAACTTTGAAAGGGCTCCTGACTGTATCAATTCCTCAATGATGTCTCTTACCTTATATCATTCTTCAGTTGTATGGCCGTGATTTTGATGGTAGCTACAGTAGCGCTTAACATCTGCATTACGAGGTGTGGGGCAGGGCTTCGGAGGACGAATCAGATCTGAATTAAAAGCTTCTCTCAGCACGACCTCTCTGCTTGCATTCAAAGGTGTATACCGAGTGTGCTTCGATGATCCCGTTCCTCGAACGCCGTCCATCACTGAGGATTTCCCTCTGGATGAATATTCCTTTGACGTGGATGGGGAGTGGTGGTCATATCGACCACGTGGCTCTTTTCCTTTCATCTGAGCTTCATCATTCTCCTCCATATTAATAAACCGGGTCGCGCGCTCCCTAAGCTCATCCATATTTCGGGGTGGCTCGGCGAATAATGATCTGGAGAAGGGTCCTGACCTCAATCCAGCTTTGATCGCATGCATGGCTACGGCAGGATGAAGATCGGGAATCGTCATGCTTGCTTGAGCAAACCTCGTCATGTAGCTTCTTAAGGGCTCCCCCTGGCCTTGACGAACTCTTGTGAGAGAAACTGAATCCGTCATGACTGGCTTGTAATCGGCAAACCTTGCCACAAACTTAGCACAGAGGGACTCGAAGGAGTTTATAGAAAGGGGCGGCAAAGCATAGTACCAATCTAACGCCACACCCTTTAATGTGGTAGGGAATAATCGGTAATGCACCCTTAAGTCATCAGAAACTAAGCTGGCTTGGGTAAGGTAAGCTTTGATATGTGAAGTCGGATCAGTCCCTCCTTCATATTTTTCGGTGGTGACTCCCTTAGTGTTTTCCGGAAGTTTACACTTCATAATCTCCGGGACAAAGGGGTGGAAAGTGGTCAAATTTTGTAATACCGGATTCTCAAGAACCCGTGTGTCGTGAAAGGGCATTTCTGCGCTCGATGGGAGGGAGGTTTGGGGGGTTCCTCCCCCCTCTGAATCGCGGTGGGTCGCGTCCCTCCGCCTCACGGTTGTCATTCTTCTTCTCACCACCTTCATGCTCCTCCGGACCCGGTCTGCTCAGCACGGACTCAGCTTCCTCTCCGCCTTCACCGGCGGCGCCTCCGTCGTGAACAGCTTTCTGCTTTTTGAGAGCCACCATCTCCTCCTTGTGCAGCTCTCGTAGCCCCCTCATTTCCTCCTCCTGCCTCGCCCTCCATTGACGCATTTCTTCCTCCATTTGCCGCTTCAAAGTCTCCATTGTGCTTTGCATCTGGTTTTTCAACATTTCTAGTAGTGCTGGATCCATTGATACTTCTTCTGATATTGATTGTACTTGACTCCGCGTTCTCACCATATACGTCGTGGTCCCTGGGAAGATGGTTTTACCGGGGCCCCACGGTGGGCGCCAAAATGTTCCGCCAGAAATGGGCTTGGCCGAGCTTCGCAGCGGGAAAGGGCGAGATCCTCCTTGCCAAGACCGATCTGCTTGGGAACACTCGAAGTGGGGGGAGGTACCTGCAAAAGGCACTCCGATGCTTAAGTCAGTATATGTTTTACTGAGGGATGTAAGTGAATATAGAAAGTGAGTGTAAATGTAAAGTTGGCATTACTCCCTTAGTTGACCTTTTGAGGGGTTTTTATACCCTGCTGATGGCAATGAGTAGTTGGTGGGGAAATCCCATGATTTCCGGTTCCAAGCAGCTCGAGGCACACGTGTCGGCCGAGGGGTAATTCCCGAGTTTCGAGGATCATCATTGTTTGAAGGGAAAATGTCGCGTCATCCGTCACTTCTCTGATTGTTCTGGATTTTGACGGGACATCCCCTTTTTGACTTTGGCCGAGTTCATCCGAGCTCTTCTGCCGAGTTCGGATATTCTCGGTATGCACATTTAGTTTAAACGTTATGTATAAAATAGAAGAGAAGGAAAAATATCCATTGATACATGCAAGTTAGAAAAATGCAGTTACAGAAAATGGTAAAGAAAAAGCAGAAAAGAAAGAAAAGAAAGAAAGAATTGATTAGATTTGGGGCGAATGAGTGGGCAGATGCAATATTGGACCCTAAATCATTATGTGTGGATGAGCCCGTCACCGTATGATATATTTATTCAAGGCATTCACTTTCTCTCATCTGTACTTACTACTTAGTGTTTCAATAATTGTAACAGTCCAGTAATTAAATTTTAAATCATGAAAAATAATAAAATAAATTTTAAAAATTTAATACATATTTATTTGAATTTTTAAATTTGATTATTAATTTATATTATTTATTATTATTTTAATTTATGAAATTAAAATAAAAATAAAAAATTAAATTTAGAGAATAAAATAATAATAAATGATTAAATTTGAAATTAAAATGGTAATAAATATTTGATAAGAATTATTTAAGTAATTTGTCTTTCAAGTCAATGGAGACAATGTATATTTCTTCCAATTTCTCTTATACTTGAATCCAGTTATTGCGAGTAACAAGAAATTGAAAAGGCTTAGTTGAAAAGAAGTGACAGGATTGTGTGGCGAGTGGCGAGTGGCAAGCGGCAAGGAGAAGGAAGGTTTGAGTGACTTCCAAAAATGGGTCGATGCCGAGCTGCGTCGCGTCCCCCTGCTGAGGATGACCATAACAGGTTTTTTTCTCATTCATTCCCAAACGCGCTTTTCTTTCAACTTTTTGCGTTTCCTCTTTGCTACTGTCAAATTAATTAAGGGTTTACACTCACTCACTTGACTTCATTTGACTTATTTACGTCAATTGCATGCTTTGTTTTATACACAAGAGTACTGCTACTTAGTGCTTTGATTGATATGGTCGCATCAGCAGTTTTCTTTCAATAGAGTGTTTATTGCTTTGTGATTCTTAGGTTTTGTTTCGATGGTTGATTTGGAGTCAAGAATTGAAAAGGTTTGTGGGGAATGTGTTTACGAGTTAGGTAGCCTCACCCCAAAAATGGTTTGGAACATTTGAGATGAACATGATGGACCAAATAAGCTCAAGAATGTGCCATTTTTTCTTCTTTCTCTCAGTAATCTTTTTTTGTTGAGGTGTATGATTGCATCAACTTTGGTGAATCATGCCATGTTTAGACGAGTAATTATTGAAGTCATGTCATGTGAGAAATATTCCCTTCCATTATTTTTATATGAATAAATGATCGCAGACTATTGCTGGCAAGTTTGTGATTTCTAGGTTTAAATTTTTCTTTTAAAACATACACGCAACATACATGAGTATGGTCATCTAAAATAGTAATTAACTCTAGAGCTTCATTACTATTGAAACTCTGGAGGGTTCCTCTTAATGTCATAGATGGAAAGGTTTTGATGCACGAAGGACATGGTGGATATTTTTGTTGTTATTGTTTTAGCAAGGATTAAGGAACATTGTTCACAACTAAAAGGGGAAATATCTTTATAGATGAATAAATCTGGATGAAAACATTTCAGATAACCAAAACTTAGATGATTTAACATGCTTGTGCCAAAGAAGGACATTGGAATTTAAAATGTTGATAATTGATGGGGACTGGGGAGATATTTTGAGGAAGACCAAGTCTGGAGGGGGAATTAGAAACATAGTAGAGACCAGTATGTTTCCTCACTGCCAATCATCATCCCTCAAGCCAAATCTTGAAATATGCAGTTAGTATGGAGAATAATGATTTAGTTACTTTATTCCCAGCTATGAGTAAATTCTTTAACATTTCCAACTGTTCATCAAAAATGGGAATGAACAGTGGTTATCGTTTTCTGCAAAACATTGAGGAAATTTAGATTTTTAGTATGTTTTCCTACGCATCAGCTCTTTTTCTCTTATATAAGAAATATGTATACTTCTCTTTGTCCTAGAAGGCTAGAATGATTTTGTTTTGATGTAGATTTTTGTTTGTGGACACACCCTTGGATGCATTGAAATTCTTCATGAATGTTTCCTGCTAGCTGCTACATATTTTTGTTTAATTACTCTTAGTGATGTTAAATAGCAACCATAGGAAATTTGTGAAGTTTGGCATGCCATGGCGGCGCTATGAGTGTTTTATATGGTGTAGTTTTGGCCTTCAAGCATGTTCCGTCATCCACAATGGATAACACTGATTACAAATGTTGTAATGTTGTTTCTTTCATTGCTTTCTGTTTCTAGATCAAAGAGAAAAAAGGCTACTCCGAATGTAGAAAATTCAGAAACATTATGTACTGGTAATTTTTTTCAACATTTACCTGCCTTCCCTTCAAAAGCTCCATTAACACTTTCTGTAACGCCATTTTCTAAATGTGGTAGGCCAAGGAATAACTAATAGCAAGGTATCTCTTTATCACTGTAATTATTGTAACAAAGACATTTCGAGGAAGATTCGCATCAAGTGTGCTGTGTGTCAAGATTTCGACCTCTGCATAGAGTGCTTCTCTGTTGGTGCCGAGGTGACACCTCATAAAAGCAATCATCCGTATCGGATTATGGTAAACCTTTTATCATTGTTCCTTTGTATATTTATTGTGTAACTTCCAGAAATTTGCATCTTAATTTATTTTCTCTACAATATGGTTGATGTCCTTTATGTTTTAGTAACTGTGAAGGATTGACAAAAGCTTTTTCCTTCTAATAAGATTTTCTTTCCTCAAAAGAATTAAGACAGGTGAGCATTAAATGCTAGAGGCTGTACTAAGAAAGTTGGTTGGTATAAATTCTTTGATGGCTATACTTTGATGCATCACAAACCAGATCATTTTTATTGAAATTGAATAATTAGTGCTTGCTTGAATTTTCTGTATATTTTGTGCATTATCACATAATGGTAGCAAATTGTTCCCTTTGAAATAATTTTCTAAATGTGTTTGAATTGGCTGTTGCCGATTCCTTGTCTGTGCACTAATCAGCTATTCCAATACATTGCTTCTCCCATGAAGGGCACTTTTCTTAACTTTGTTCTGAGAATGCAGATGACCTTTCTTTTCCGTTTTTACACTTTATGGTCTTCACAAGAAGATAAAATTTGAATGAAAGTTCTCAACTTTTTTGATATGCTTGTTTTCATCATACATGTAATATTTTGAGATGAAAGTAAAAAAGATTTCATTGTGAATGAAGTTTCCAGCATAGGTACATCCATGTTCATGGTTAATATATTAGTGTATTAATTTTAGTTCTAAAGCATTCTTTTTCTGGTTCAGGATAATCTATCTTTTCCACTTATATGTCCCGATTGGAATGCAGATGAAGAGATGTTACTTCTAGAGGTATAAGATTTGAGTACAGGGAGCACTTCTGTTTTCTTTTTTTATTGCATTATATGTTAAATTATGTATACTTTTCTCCCATATTACTTGTCATGAAAATCTGTGTTTCTGAATGAAATTTTGTTACAGGGCCTTGAAATGTATGGATTTGGGAATTGGAATGAAGTTGCAGAATATGTTGGAACAAAAAGCAAATCTCAGTGTATTGATCACTACAATGCTGTATATATGAATTCGCCATGTTTTCCTCTCCCTGTAAGACTATTTGAGAACTATGTCACTAAGAGTATACATGCAACCATCATTTAAATGCACAGTGTAATTGTTCATATGCACGCCCAGGATTTGTCTCATGTTAGGGAAAAGAGCAGAGAAGAATTCTTTGCCATGGCTAAGGGACATGAAGTCAAGAAAGGTTTGTTTCTCAATGAACAAAAGAACAAGTTTTGGAGATTTCGCAAGCAAGACTTTACTAGTTTATTTAATTCCATGGACTTACATAATATGCAACCAACTGAGTGAAAATTTGAAATTGATAAGATTCATGAAGTTATAGAGAGATAGTTACGAATTACAATTAGTTACGTGGTTTTAGTTTGAAAGGGGACATAGCTTAAATAGTAGTATGAGAAACCTTTTGTGAAGGGGAAATCTTCAGAAGCTATACTCGCCTTTTCTTTGTTGTGATGCCAACTTCATTGTCCTATACATGCATTTGGACATTTTTTAATCCAAAGTTCTTCTAAATTTTTAAATCCATCACAGTATTCTTGCAGAATTTCCTCTATGTGCAGATCTTAGTCTGAAAGATGAACCTCCCTTCTCTAATGGACTAAAGTATGGCTCTCTGTTCATCCATTAACTGTGATTATTTGAATTGATCATTTATGACTGCTGATTCTTTGGTGTAACTTCTCAGCTATGAAGAATCAAAGAACACAGAAATCAATAATCAAACAGTGTCTAGGTTATCCTCAGGTACTATCATATAGCTTGAGAAAATATGTTTGATCATTTTGTACTGAAATTTGTTAATTAGGTATATATAATTTATATGCATGATATGTGTTCAGCATGTGGCAAAGCTTACTCAAGTACAATTAAGAAGTCATCCAATGTGAGCCAAACTAATGATGGAATTAAGGTTGAAGGTATGTTTTCTGAAGTATGTTGTGAAAGATACTACCTCTTCATTTTGTTTTTCAAGTTAGCATTTCTTTTGATATGTTTATTGCTTTCAACAGAATGTAATCATTTGCTTATATAGAAACATTGAATGACTAAACCCCTACTCTGGACTTCATTTTCTGAAATTTCAGAACATCAATTTTCTTAAAATATTATTATTACAGAATTTGTCCCTTGGGTGATAATTTTTTGGATCAGGGTGCTTGTGACATATGATAATTAAATTGTTCATAGTTTTAAAGAAATAGTTTGTCTTGTCATCTGCTTACTCAGCTGGGAAATTAAAGAATGTAAACTACATGTATTAATATTAATATGTTGAAAATTTCATTTTATTTAGTAGAGTCTCTAGCAGATCGGAGCATTGGAGAGAAGAAACCTAAATTATCAGGGGAGGATAGGCCTTTTGTGACAGCGTTAAGTGGATATAGTTTTAAGCGAGAGGAATTTGATATTGAATACGACAATGATGCAGAGCAAGTGTTGGCAGATATGGAATTTAAGGACACTGATACTCAAGCTGAACATGAAATGAAGCTGCATGTACTCCATATATACTTAAAAAGGTACAAGTACCTTGTGCTTTTGTCAAAGAAAGAAAGCTTCTCATTCTTCTATATAAATGAAAACCAAATTAACCATATAAAACTGAATAGAACCAGTTTTCTCTTCATCCAAAGCTTTTAAATGGAAAGGACCACACCAACACATAGTTTGAAAAATGAAACAAGGGATTTAAAATCCAGTTTGAATAATTATACTTTTTTAAAATGGTTTAGATTGGTTATTGGTTTGCTTTGACTAAATTGGTTTTTTGGAACACACTTACACTAGTATATGAAACTTCTGGGCAGGTTAGATGAACGGAAGCGCAGAAAAAATTTTATACTTGAAAGAGATTTACTTTATCCTGATCTTTTTGAGAAATGTCTCTTGCCTGAAGAGCTTCAAATATGTCAGCGTTACAAGGTCTTCACGAGGTTTCACTCAAAAGAAGAGCATCAAGATTTGCTAAAAAATATTATCGAAGAACACAGGCTTGTCAAAAGAATACAAGATTTACAGGTATTACATTCTTCTGATGATGTCAGCGTGCTTTAACTAGAGATATTGTAGTTATTTTCTATAGATTACAAAGGGTAGTGATATACTCCTAAAATGAATTAGGGTGAAAGCAAGTTACATGCATAAATAGCCTTTTACTTTAATCTGTAATTTTTTTCCGCTCAGCTTCTCTCAATTCCAGCCATGCTACCTTAATATTCAAAATGATGAGATTGGACATCTCTTCTCCAATTAAAAAGAACTGAAACTGTGCACATAAATTGATACAATTATTGTGGAAAATTTCAAATCATGGATTACCCACAAAATTGACTTGTAAAGTGAGGTTTTCCTAAACTTTCCAAGTGTTAAAGATATGACTATTCTATGTAAATAGGGAAACATGGAAACTGTACAACTAGAAATTAGGGATTAGGGTTTACTGCCGCTTTGTTCCAGTGTGTGTGCGATTCTTCATGGGTGAATATTACCCATTGCCACTGCAAGGCACTTCTGGCTTCCATCATACAGATGTTTCAACAAAAAGTATAAGATAACTTTTAACAAGTAGATATTCATTCACATTGATCACAAGTAGATAACGTTGAAGAAACTTCTATGGGTCACATCATACATATGCAGTAAAACCCTACTGCATTGAAACTCACTAACATGACTCTCTACTCATATCAATGGGATTGCACATACACGAGGGAGTTAATATGAATTAGGATGCAAGTTTTGATTAGTTTAGGGAGCTGTATTAGTGAACTTCAAAGAATGGGACACGACTTATAGAAGGAGGGGTTTCTTGATTTCTAGCCTCAATCAAATTATACTAATTTTGGCCACATCAGTTGAAGTGTTCTAATATGATTCCATTCCCATTTGAAATAATATCTTGAAGGAAGCTCGAATTGCTGGCTGTGTAACTGCTGCTGATGCTTATCGATTTATTGAACAAAAGAGGACAAAGGAAGCTGAACAAATTGTCTGCAAAGAAAGTGGTCAGATTGGAACTAGTGCTAAGACACTACAGAGGCCAAATTCTCTCAAAGGAGAACTTGGTAGTAGCCCACAGGGTCTTCAAAATGGGACTACAGTTTTTGTTGCTGGTGCCAAGGAATCACCTGCTGCCATACAATCCATCACAAGGTCACTAGAAACGTGGGACATAAATGGATTTGCAGGGGCTGAATTACTATCTGAATCTGTGAGAATTCTCTCCTAGTTTAAATTGCTGTTGTCTTTCTTTCAGCTTTCATTGACTTTCTATTTTTTATTTTTTGAATTGATTTAATTACTTACTTGGTCCTTATGCCTGCCACCATTTTTTATGTTTTAGTCCTTGTACCTAAAAATGACTCATATTAGTCTCTACACATATTTTTTGATCGTTTTAGTCCCTGCCATCCAAATGTGTAGGACTAAAAAGTGTATGTATAAGAACCAAATAACTATTTATTTATAATATCGATGGAGTGTTGTATCTGATTGGTTCTTTGAAAATGATTACCGTGCAGGAGAGAAAGCTTTGTAATGAGATCAGAATACTACCGTCACACTATCTCAACATGCTGCAGATCATGTCATCAGAAATTTCGAAGGGCAGTGTGACCAAGAAATCTGATGCACATACACTGTTTAACGTAGAGCCAAGGAAGGTTGACAGAGTCTACGATATGCTTCTGGAAAAAGGAGTTGGCCAAACATAATCAAATGTTGTGTAATTAATTACCAGGCCATTTTTGCACATTTTTATCTTCTTTTGGCCATTAAGCAATATAATTAGGTAATAACCCGTGGGATCTGCTGAAAAATAGATGAATATATTGTATTATTAGGAGTTGTGTCTAGTGTGTCAGTAGATAGCACATTCAATCTACGTATTGATTCATCAACGATCATTTGCCCTGTCATGCCACCTGCAAAGGAGAGACCTACCATACTGAATAGTTAAATGTAAAGATGATATCAAAATTAAAGTTGAAAAATGTCAAATTTGTATCGTGCAAAAGCTACTAAAGTGTTGGAATTAAAATACATATTGTAGCTTTGCAAACGTAATTGGTGTGAATCACTAGCCATTGTAAAAGAAACTCATCAGTTTAGTAATAGGGGTTTTGGATAGCATAAATTAGGGTTCTAAGTTCTAACCAAAAAAAAATAAAAATGATTTGATAGAAAGCATTGAGAAAATATTCGTTCATTCAACATTAAAAAGACTATTAACCATGAAAATCACGTGATGGGATACTGTAGACCATATGTCGCTCATATATTATTCTATTCAATTTGCGATACTTTGTAGCAATTTCTCATATTCTATATGGACAGAATCTATTCTCCCATATTCCAAGTTATCTCATTTCTATTCATATGATGATAATTAAAGTATAGATATAATATTTTGCAGACATGGTCAGTGTTTATCTTGTGACTTTAATGACATTGAAGTTTTGTTCAAAATCCATCATTTATACGCATGTATTATGCAGATTCTGTTAATGCCAAAATCTTCTGATTTCAGATTCCACAAATAGATGTTTCCATCCAATGAAATGTTTTGTTATAAATATAAAAACAAAACACTTTTAAATGTTTCAAACTTGCAATTTTCATATCTTAACATTTCTATACACTTTAATAACATCAAGAAAGATAATATTTAGTTCTAAAACTCGGGGATGTTACATTTTGTTTCATTTATACAATGGTTATATGCTTTCACACGTTCTAGCAATGAGGTTTTGGACATCTATAGCAATGGGATTTTGGGAATCTATGATAACGGGATTTTGAATGTCTCTAACCATTAGATTTCAGATTTTGAGTAACAACAGAAAATAACTTTCAAACATGAATAAAAATAATAACAGCTAGGGCTTTATCTATTTACAAAAGGGTAAGGAAATGGGATGAGGCGTCAATAGGATTTCAAGTTTTTCTTCTCATTTCCTATGTAAAAAAGTTTTGCTTCTTATTTCTAATTTTACTCATTTTATTTTACTTCTTAGATTTAAAAAAGATAATTAACTTAGCAGAAATATTTCTCCGTTAGACAAAAGCAAAACTTAACAACGATAAAAAAATATATATATAAATAGTAATAGGTTTTTAATTTAGAAGGATTAAATTAAATGAAAACCATTTTAGATGAATTAAAAATATATTTTATTCATATTTTAAATAAAAATATTTTTTTAAAGTAGTTACACCATAAAAATTTTCATTGTTAAGTTTGAATAATGAGAAATGCAAACCAATATCCTTATTTGAAAAAAATGAACATTTATTAATGAACATTATCCTCTGAATTTGTTAGTCTCCTAATATGATATTTGGGCGTCTATGTAATGATTTTGCCTCCGCAATCTCTTGTGGTAGGCCTATCAAACTATTCATGCCCCATCGTTACAATTAATTTTCAATATATGTTGTCATTATCACATCATCACCTATTCACCTATTCACCTATAATACTCTCCTTTCTTCTCACTCCAATTGTAATAATGCTGCTTTAGCAACATCCTTCCAACACGTTTATACTACTTATAATGCGTGACTTATTGGTCATATTTCATAGTATTAGTGGAAAGTTGAAAATAATAGTTAGAAATTAACAAGTTGTTGATAGCTTAAAGCTAAGAAAATAATAATTATTGAATTAAGCGTATTTAATAAAATAATTTATTAAAATAACACATTAACTTATTTACGTAGATACAGTAACTTATTAACACATTAACTGATAAAAATAAATTTTCAAGATACATTTTTTACACCTTTCAATATACTTTTTAATCATAACAAATTTAATTTATTAACTTATTGCCTAGACATCATGTAAGTTCACATTTAGTTATAATATTTTTTTTAAAAAAAAGAAAAAGTTAAGAGCTCGTGCAATGCGTGAGTGTATAATTTAAGAGTACATGCTACAATGATTCTTTAACATCATAATTTATTAATAAGACATATCATGATCAATGTTATAAGGATCAAGACTTTTGATATACAAAATTTATTGATGGCCTTGTGAGGCCTAAACAAGGTCTGCAACTACTCACTCTTGAATTACTAACATGAATGAATGAATGAATGGGTTGAATCATAGATTAACGATTTATTCTGGCACCCCTACTCCCTTAGGGTAATTCTGTTTTTAATATAGGGAACATCCTTTTACTTTACATAAAAAAAAAATATAGCATTGGAGTTGGAGAGGAAGTGCCATGTGGTGAGCTCAGATATCTGCACATGGCTTCTCTTATTTCTAGCTTTTGAACAGTAATTAAATAATTAAATTCTGGGAAGCCAGTGTTTAATTGGATGAATTTTTCAAGAGAATCAGGGACAGGGTAAGCCACTGAACTGTTGTTTGAATAAACAAATTCACTCTCTTTTGTTTTTTAATTCAATGCAGCACTTGGGAACTGTAAATCTATGTGAACATTAAGCCACTTGCCAGTACTAGGCCTTGTTGAAGAAACATAAACATTTGTTTTTTAACTTGCTCCCTTCTTGCAAACCACTTTAGTTTCATCTTTGAAATCTGGTTTTTACTTTTGCTTAGGATGTCAACAACACATTCCACTTGAAACTTGCTCTTCAAAACCCTTGAGCCTTGGTTAATGCTTTTTAGTGATCATATTTCTCCTTCTTTTGGGAGCCTTTGAAGTTCAATCTTAAGAGACAAAGAAAAGAAGCTTCATCTCAATCACTGAATATAGCCTATATATGTTTCTAGTACATGGTGTCACAAGTGTTGTTGCCTATCTATTCCTAAGTAAAGAGTCCTCTTTTTATTATTTTACTAATTATTTATTTTTCTTCATCATCTGCTTTTTCTCCCTTGATAACACTTTATGTGGGGGGTCATACTCATAGCTAACATAGGCTTTTTGAAATTCATGAGGTGGTGGAAAAGCAAAGAAACATACCAAATGCTCTCGTATTGTTTTTGCATATTCAGGAATAATATCATCACACCCTCATGGATCATGGCTCCTCTTGCTCTCATGCTGCTTTTTTCCAGTTACAAACTTGTTGGTTTCATATTCTTCCCTCTTCTCTTCACATCCTTAGTAGTGCTTCTTTCCACTTTTCTCTACATGTGGAAACACGTGGCAGTGCCAGGTGAAGGAAATTGTTTTAGTTTGAGTACTACTTCTGAGGACAAGAAGATAACACTTGCAAGAGAAAGTATTGCAAATATTGCACCAACCACAATGTACAAGAATGAAAAAACTCTGACTCAAGCAAAGGAAAGTCAAGAAGAACAAGTTAGTGATGATAATAATGAAGAAACTGCTCCAGCAGAGAGTGAATGCCAACAAAGGTTGCTTTTGTCCACTTTGGAGAACTATGAAGATGTAGATCACAATCAGAATCAGAATCACACAGCTGAGAACTCAGATGGGACAATTTCTGATGAGGACAGCCTCATAGAGATTGCACTTCCAAGTGGACACTTTGTGGGTCATAATCATAACAAAGAAGATTCCAATTCTTCCAAGTACAACAACTGCAGTTTGCAACAGAAGAAGAGGGAGCTATCAGCTGAGACCCTTTTCAACCAACAAAGTCTTATGGAATTCTTGGCAGAGTTCAATGACATGAATGAGGAAGAAAACTTGATAGAGATTGACATAGCCATGGGTTCTATCAAGTGTTCAAGGTTTGAAATAGAAGCATAAAATGTACTTGTACAAGTTTGATAATATATATATGTTTTACCAAAGTTTTTTCATCCATCTAATTCTTATATATCTTGATTGGATTTGGGATGTAATTACTTTGTGTTCTTAATGTTGTGTTACAAAAGGAAAGGCTTGTGCTGTGTGAACTGTGAAGCTTCTTTTTGTTTCTCACAAGCTTTGGATACTCGTTAAAGTGAAATGTATTATGACCCTTCTTTTTGACTTATGATATGCAAATAAAAGCAATATTAATTAAGAAAGCTGGACCCAGTTAACGAAAATTCCACTCTCTGGCTAGCAATTGCTTTTACCTTTTTCACTCTTGATCCATTTTTATATTTTTTTTTCTTCCTCTTCAACTGTTATCTTGCTTGATTGAAAGACAAACTCAGAATTTAAGTTAAATTAAATTAGACTGAATATTAATGGAATCATATTCTATATTGTGTATAATCATATTGTGTTACGTCTGATTGCCCGATAATCTATTATTTTGTACCTTAAAGCTTTGGCTTTGTCAAGGCCCTCCTCTTCTTGCTCACATGTGAATTCACCAACTGGGAGCACAATAATAAATAGCAATGAGATCACCAGCAAAAGCAAAAAGGGCCTATGCCAAAGAGAATAAAAAAATCCCAGAATTTTACTTCGCTAACAACTTCAATACACAACTAACAGTCAATTCTATCATAGAATGTATATTTATTTCTCTCTCTTCATATTTTATACATATATTTACTTTTCTTTCTTCACATCTTACATCTACGTATTTCAGATGTCTATTAAATCATTTCTTTTTCTTCACATCTTACATTTATATCATTCAGTTTTCTGCTAAATCATTTCCTAAATCAAAAGAGTGTGGCTCACTAACTTAACTTTTAACATTTTAAAACACAATGTAAAGAGTGTGACTTAAAAAGATTATGACCTGGCATTCTCTAAATTCTTATTCAAATCCACCAACAACACGTAAAAGGCGTTGATGTTATTAGACCTCTTTCGGGTAAACCAAGGAAAGACTGTTGATAAGTGTATCTCAATTAGTTTTTGAGCCTTCTTTTGTATTATTTCACACTCCCATTCAATTATAGTCTTCGTTGTTACATAAACGTGTTGTATGATGCATTATTATTATTGTATTGTGGGGTTAAAAATCCCAATTAGATATTTTAAGTGCCAACCACCTTTATTCCAATGTGTTTTGACCCAAAAAAAAAAAAAGAAGCTCAAAATAGATTTATTTGGTACACCTACATAGTTAATGGTCGGTATCAACATACATGGACAAGAAGTTTCTAAGATTCAAACATTTATTTTTTTTTTAATCATTATTCTACACGTCTAAGGAATTATGACTGTTTTAACTTTAATTTTGAAACAGTTTTCTCAACATTCAAAGTTATCAAGGTCATCCAAAGTCATACACAACAAATCTTCGCTCCTTATTCTTACTTGGAAACCGCGTTATATTCAATAAACGAGTAAACAATCAAGCACCACTAATCTGTACGGAGGAAATGTATACATACTACAATTCAAATACCAATAACAACCGATTTGTTGTACTTATATAATGTTTTTATATATCATACATCATAGTACTAACACTAATTATTGTAACTGTAGCTTTTTATATATATAAAAAGAAAATATATTGAAAAAATGCTTAACGGGTACTGCGTATGTGTTGTTCATACAATATACCAATTAATCAATATCACAAAACATGCTATTATACTTGTTCCAAGAAAAGATGTGTTATTTATATCTTAATTAAGTAGTGTAAAGATTAAATATGGATCAATTTAACTATGAAATAGATTACATTAAAATGGTATGTGCTTTCAAGGATAGAGTTAACTATTCATCATAGCGATACACAGTTTGCATAAATATTACAGTTGCCAAAAAAATAAAAATTAAGTAGTTTATCTGAGTAATAATAAATTTAGGTAGTTTAAAAACTGAGCAAAATTTCAAATTTTGGTCCTCATCTGTTGATGGGCTATATGAAACATAATTATTACAATCCGATGAATAACTAGAAATACTCATAATTATATGATACGTAAACAATAATATGATACAATTATACTAAAAGAAAAAAGAATGTGATTCTTATTTTTTCTTCAATAAATGATGGGCTATATGAAACACAAGTATTACAATCCGAAAGCATGACAACACTACAGTTGACACTTGACTTTAGATGAAATAAAGAACTGAAAAGAAAAATTAAAAGTCCTCCATCCATTATGAAAGACTTAATAAAATGAACAAATTGTAAAGTGACATCATTCTTTCTTCCTATCTCCTAACACGGTTTGGGAGAGAATACAAAATGATTTCAAAGTTGAGTGGAAGTTGAGATTTATGTACAATGGTAACAACAATTAATAATTGAATGAAATGAGTGGCAAATAATGATATTGGAGAGGTCCATAGGTCAAGTTTGCAATTTGCAAGTAATGAATTAATGAATGATTCAAAGCAACAAAAATGTTAAACTTTGGAAGCTAACATGCGACCAGCATCCTTGTTGTTGAAGTAGAGGCAGGATTTTTTGGAAGACGAGGTGGTAGCAAGTACGGTAGAAAAGCCAGTGTAGTTGCCACCAAATTTCGATAACCCTATTTTGGTAACAAAGTCAAACATTTCATTATCTTTCACAAAAGGTTGGGCCATGTAATCCTCAATTGCCATCCACTGAAAACAAATTAAAATTCACATCAATTAAAATGGTTATCAATGGGCACCCTTTTTTAAGGGTTAGAAGCTAAATTTTTAGATAGCTTAAGGTTTGTTTAATTGAAAAAACATTCTGTTTTTATTTAATGTTTCCATAAATAATAAATAATAAAAGCATGGTCCTATTTATATTTTATTTTTATTACAAAAATATGCAAAAAAATAGTGAAAGGTAATAAATTATTTTTTTATAGCTTTAATACCATTTTTTTAAGATAAAAAATAATAAGTCACCCCAGTTAAATAGGCCCTTAACTCTTATAAATGGTCTTAGAACATGTATACATACCTGAGCTGCATCAATTTCTGAAACTTGCCTCTGAATTTGAAAGGAACGAGGTTGCAACATGCAAACAAAGAACAACTCTGATTTTCGGAAAAAAGATTTATGTCTTTCCCTGATACCACAAACATATACACATGATTATGGCCAAATACATAAATTGTTTGTCACATATATAAAATATAATTTACATCTTTAAAAATATTTATTTATTATGAACTTTAATTATAATATAATCAATTTATACATTCAAAATATTAAGTTTTGCTCTCTCATCTTTTTTAAAATTCTGTTTTTAACCTTCCAATTTTTTTTTTTCTGATTTTAGTCTTTAATCAATTTTTCATTAGTACGATTAGTCCGTTCCGTTGAATTTTTATTAAGAAATTTAATGAGCATCATTTTGTAACGGTTAAAAAGAATCTTTTTATGATAATTTTTTTTATAGAAAATTAAGTAGAAAAACTAAGAATACTGACAGAATGGTTTTTAAGACTAAAATCGAAAAAAGAAAAATCAAAATTAGATACAGAATTTTAAAAGAATGTGGACTATAAACTTAATTTGTCTCCCTCATCTTTACTTTGAGGACTATAATAGTAGTTGGATATTAAAAGAAAATTATTGGTAAATTATGTTTGTAGGCATTGATTGTTGATGTTGATGCTAATTTGACAACTTACTTGAATGCTAAGACCTCCACAAACTGTGTGTCGATCTGAAAGAAGAATAGAAGCAATGGCTTTAAATACTTAGAGAGTGTTGAGAAATTTTGAAATGTTAATTGTACTAAATTTGATAACGTGTTTGCTTACCCCTGTTTCTTCTTTGACTTCTCTAACTGCAGCAGTACAAACATCCTCACCCTGCAAAATGGAATTCAAATTGATTAAAAAATGTTTTATTAAAGTTTAATAACCAACAAACCCTTTTTAACATACTTCATCAACGGCTCCAGTTGGCATCTTCCAAATTCCTGTCCCACTGAACCTCCCATTGCTCTCTTGGACCACAAGTAACTGTCAAAATAATGAGCACAAACAAGTTTAGGAATTTGATTAGAAAAAAATTATGTTTTAATTATGAATCATTATATATTTGAGTGACTATAGAAAATATAAGAGTTGAGCACAAGAGGTAGGTGAGTAAGATAAGCAGAAAATGAAGGCAGAGACTGAGTCCAGGTTCATGTATTTTCCAAGAAGCAGGATTCAAAAAGTTGAGGTAGCAATGGCAATAGAGAGGGTAAAAAGCAAAGGACTTGAATGTTAGATTACCTCCCTATTTTGATTCATGACAAAAGCACCAACAGCAACGCGGTGTGAAGCATTTGCAGGAAGGGTATCAGGACTATTTGAAATCCAATTCACAAGCATCAAGTAATCTGCTTCAGCATGATGGTATTTGAATCCAGCCTGCAAATTGGTTTTAATTCTTTCTCATTATAATACTTTTTTTTCTAACAATTTAAGGCTTAAAAGCATTTTCAAAGTTGTTAAATATGTATATTTAGGTAGCAAACAATAATTAAACAAGTGTTTAATTACCTTAACTGCTGAGTCCACAAGATTTGAATGTTCTCTGGCCAGTTTGATCCACACTCCCTTCTTTCCCTTAAGAAACCACACACCACATTAGAGTTATAAGAGTTATTAATTTACTCAACATTAGAGTTATTAATTTGAAATTTATACTTGTTCCCTCCACTGTGATATTGAAGCTTCTAGTAAAGAAGCAAAAATTGAGGAATCCATAGGATGATCCATGTTTATAATAACTCCTCCATGTTGGTCTTCAACTGCTCTCAGTGTTTCAATATTGTCTTCACCTCGCACTGCCTCCTCCTTCGCCAAATAAGCTGAGCTCGCTGATATGTATGATCTTGGGAAAACACAACTGTTCTTCTGGCCTAAAAACATGAGTAATACATAAAATTAGTTTTATTACTCAATTTACATTTAACAATGGGAAAGTATTTTAGCACTTGAAAATTTATTAGTTAATTTAATATCCGACATTAAGGTGTATAAATTAATTTGAATTTAAGGACTAAATTGATTGATAAATGTTAAAGTGAGGGGTTAGACTTGTTTTCATAATGTCAAATATTAAATTAATGAACGATATATTTGGATAAAACTTTTAACTATTTTAAAACTTAAATGTATAAGTTGATTTTAATCCATACTAATTTTAGAAATAGCCAAAATAATGGATAGGGACGTTGAAGAACTAAGCATTACCTTGAGCTTGAATGATGTTAGAGCCAACAAGAGCTCTAACTTGAAATGGAGGGATATGAGAAGTAGACTTAGAAGTGAGAAACAATTTTGAAGCTTGAGATAGGGAGGAAGAAAAAAGCCTAAAACCAGCTCTAAAACTCATGATGAAATCAAAATCAAAATCAAATGCAATGATCAACGCAAGAGAGAATAGCAAAGACTCAATAATAATTACTAACTTTTTGGAAACTAAGTTGGGGGAGAAAATGAAAGCTTGAGAATAATTATATAGGGCTTAGGGTCATCATATGAAGCCAAAGGGACAATTTCCGTGCAATCGATGGGACTTTGAATGAGTCATTGCATGTGTCAAGCCACGAAAATTCAATTACAAATTGCTATTAGACAAATTATTGATGCAATTGGACACCACAAGTTACCTTTTTCACATTCAAACTCGACTTTGGAATTTTTGTTACACTTTTTCTTTGAAATTACGATGAAACGCGCTCCAGAATTTGGCAACCGTAACCTCTACGGACCCGTTATTCTTCGCGTTACAACGCCTCCAATTCCTCACGCTTAATGGTTACACATCATTTCACTTGTCACATCAAAACTTGTTCCATTACAAACATAGTTACTTTTAATAATTAATAAAATTATTTCACAATTTTAAATAAATAGATATTATAAATATCATCAATTTATGAATTAGATAATTATATAGTGTTATTATTATTTTAACTAATTTTTAAAATATACTTATAATTTCATAAGTGTGTAGTATTTTCTATATTTTTAAAAACTAAATTTATTCAAATTATATAAATAATATTCTCTTTAAATTATAAATTCAAATAAAATCATGTTCAAATACATATTTACATGCGTTATCTGTGTTCACCCCGTTAACAAAAAGTAATGAAAAAAATTATTTGTTATATTATTATTCATGGATATTCATTTAAATATTTGTTTACTATCTACGGAAGGTTTTATCTATACGAATTTTTATGCCATCTTAATTACGAAAATATGTCTTTTTTAATTACTTTTGACTATTTAAATGTGCTTAACACGAAATGAAAGTGAAAAAAAGAGACAAGTATTTCTCTCAGTTCTGTACTCCTAGGTGGCCGTTGAACTTGTCCACTAAAATTATAAAAGAAAAAAAAGAAGAAGTTCTAGACAAGTTTAGGTGTATTTGATAGGTTTTGAAATGAAATGGTGATCTTTCAAAATTTTCTTATTTTCCATTTTGTTGGAAAGTGGGGTGTAACGGAGCCTGACACGGATGTGAGCCTAAACCATAAAATATAACTATATATATCCATTATTTGTCCCAATTTCATATTTCTGATTCGGTTTTGTTCTTACAACGAAAGATGTATATGCATGCGCCTAGTCTCTAGTAATCTTAAAGGTTTATCAAATTTTGATGATAATAGAAAAATATTGATATTTGATTAAATACTTGATGATATCATAAGCATACGAATATTTTCCAACGTAAAGCTAAAATAATAGCATTCTTTACTTAGATATATATATATATATATATATATATATATATATATATATATATATATATATATATATATATATATATATATATATATATATATATATATATATATATCCTTGAGTGCCCAATGCTTTAAAAGTTAAAAAAGTGTAAGAACCCAATATTTATAATATTGGGCACTCAAAGATATTTAGAAAGATGGATGACATGTAGAAGAATAAAAAAAGATCAGGATGGAGGAACTTGAACAAGAAGGTTCGAAAGAGAAGAGTTTAGTTGTTTATATGAAGGTAAGAAATTTAAACACTTCAAGTCTGGATGTCCTAAGTTGTATATATCAAATCTTCAATCATAAGAAGAAAAGTTTTATGGCTATTTGGGAGGATATTGATGGATGCAACACCTCGTACAAACTCTTAAACAATTACTTAAGATATTTAAACAATTCCTTTAGAGATGTACATTATTGGTCATAAAGAATTTTTTAAAAATTCATGTTTCCTCCTAAAAATTAGATAAATTACATTGAGTTAAAATCAATTAAGAATTAATTCTCAAAAAGAGGATATAGAAAATTTAGCTTACAGTTTTAACTAAAAGCTTTGTTAAGCAAAGAAGGATTATATATAAAATAAAGAAACCAAATGCTTTCCCCGGAGAAAATGTAATTTTTCTTTAACGTGTATTTCATTGATGATGTTTTCCCTTTGGTTCTCTTTTTGATAAGTGACTCTTTATAATAATGAATAATGACTGTTGAGATTTGAGTTTATATAACGAAGTTTCTAAAGACAAACATATTAGAATGACCAAATTTAAAATATTACTATGCTTTTGTATTTTTAATTGTTGTTTCACATGATGTTTAATTTTTATAATATTAGATGTTTAATTACAATAAATACAATAACTTGATAAAAATACTTGTTTGTCCTTAAATGATTTTTGGTATCAAAACTAAATAGAAAAAGATAAACTTAAAAGTAGAGGAAATTTTTATAACATTAGAATTACTATTCTCCTTAAATGTGTCCTATTATCTTTATTTATATTTGTCAATGTTAACTATATTAACTGCTTATTAGATAAAATTTGAGTGAGCAAGGGCAAATCAGGATTTAGGTTTGGGATAGACAATTTTACTTTTATTTTTATTTTTAATTTTATTTTATTTTTTTTTAATAAATTTTATTTTATTATTAATATATTATATTTTTTCTCTTCACCCACTCATAGAAGACTCTATTTTCATTATATATTTTTTTTAATAATTACTTGAAAAATAAAATTAATTTATTATAAAGAATATAATATTTCTTTTAATTTTTTTATTATATTTTAATTTTTTTAAATTATAAAAGATTTTATTTCTATTATTTATCATTTAATTAGAAGATTAAAATTATATTTAGAAATGAAACAACCACTAAAATTAAAATTAAAATTTATCATATATATATATATATATATATATATATATATATATATATATATATATATAAGTTTTGGGGCCCTTAGCACCGCCTGTCTTGATGATAATTTTAGCACATAATTTTTATCGAATAAAAAATAATACATTTTAATCATAATTGTTAATATTTTTGTTATTATCAACATTTTTTTTCATGAAAAAATTTAAGAATTAAAGACTTAAGTTTTAACATAAAGCATGTTTGAGAATTTTTATTTTCATTTCAATTTTTTAAAACTAATAAATTTACTTATTATAATTAAATAATAGTATAAAATTATTTTATAATGTAATGGTATAAAATTTTTTCATATACTTTTGATGAAAAAAGTTATATTTAATTTTTTTCCCAAAAGAATTTTTATATTTTGTAGAAAATGAAATGAATTAAGTAAAAGTGTTTTGCGAAATTATTACCTTTTTGGTTTGAGAGTGGAAATATTAGTGTGAGGAAAGATTTAGGAAGACGCGGTGCAAAGAGACCCACATGCACCCCAAAGCATCTGAATGGCGGTAGTTGAAAGATACCACTTCTGTTTCGTCCTTTATATCTAAATTAAATAATTATTAAATAATGAATTATCAAAAAAATCTTTATAATGATGCTACATGTTCCATGTACCTCTGTGGTTGAAACCAATTATTATAATTATACCTATTATATTATTATTTAAATAAAAAGAGCCTGAGGAAAGTTGAAACTATTTAGAAGCCAAACAAAACATCCTAGTACCCCTGTGGTCTCTGAGGTTGTCTCTGCTGTTCAAGGTATGTAACTATATTCTACTTTCATTCTCAATTGTTTCCATCATGTCATTTCCCTTGTAAATTTGATTCATTTTTCTGGCAGTTTCATTGCATATTAAGAGTCAAAGGATTAATTTACAATATACTGATTCTAGTTGCTTTGAATTTTTTCAGTAAACTTTGTGAATGTCAAATGGAGTATCAGTTACATTATTGCGTTATACATTTTCTTATGGTTTTGTGTTTCTGATGTTGATTAATTGCTATTTGGTATTAAGTTTAAGCTTTTTATGTTTGGCTGTAGGATTTTCTTTCTTATAGAAGTTTGATATATGATAACAAATTATCTAAGATGAGCAAAGGGGGTTGGTCTGGTTAAAGGGATGGCTAGTCTTTGTTGAGAAAGATGCCCGCATTTAGTATTTTACCATATCATCAGCAAGATTGGCCCCTATGGAGGATATCTGTGAGAATTTTTTAAAAGAAGAAAAACAAGAGAATTTATGAGGATAACTGTGATTGAGTTTACTTCATCACCTTAATGGTTAATTGATTGGTTTCCTATGATGTATATTCTGCAATGCGTGATACTTTCTTTCTTTCAACCCCAGAATTGTGTTGGCTCTGTTTAACTAAACAACATGACAAGTTCATTGTCTTGTTGGTTCATCCTTGAGTTTTAAGAGAAAGATATAACGTTTGCAAGTGAAGCTGTTGCTGAATTAATTGAATTTCATTTCTTTCTTGTTTACCATTTGAAATTCTTAACACTTATCTTGGATTTTGATCTGATCCTTCAACCTCTATCTGGCCTCTCCTTAATCTCCTTTAAACCTTGTTCTTTTGAGTTTTCATATTATCTTGCTTGATTTTCAAAATTGAGTTATGAACTAACTTGACACGTATTGTTCTTTTTCTTTCATATTGATGTTTTTCAAGGTATCACCATCTTGAATGGCAGCAATAATGGCCTTGCATGGTTGTTATTATAACAATATAAAGTTGGGAAATCAACAAAGAGCGCTATACAATCTCAGTTTTCCCGGCTCAGTTACTGTCCATAAATTGCCAAAGAATAGAAGGTCAAAGTCTGATAAGTTGGACAATGATAAATTACCTAGATTCCTGGTTGAAATGAGACAGACAGAATCACCTCCATCAAAATATGGTACAAATGGTAGAGCTATTAAAATGGTTCCAGCAAATGAGGTAGTGAAAAGAAAGAAAATGTCAGAGAATAAAGTGGAAATGGGGAGTAGTGATTCAAAACAAGCTGTTAATGGAGCAAGTTTGGTGAGAAGAGATCCTACTACTCCTACCCCCACCTTGACAAAGACTATGAAATCTAGAGCCTCTAAAGAACTTCCACCGCTGGAAGAGCTAAAACTTTTGCCCTCAGATGAAGGCTTTGGTTGGGCCAATGAAAATTACAATTCTGTGCAGAGATCTATTGATGTTTGGTCTTTTGTTATTTCTCTACGAATTAGAGTTCTGTTGGACAATGAAAAATGGGCATATTTGGGTGGCTTTACAGAAGAAAAGCAGGTAGGTTCTGGAAGTTATTTTGTTGCCAGATTCTTCTCTTCTGGACCTCAGTCGTTTCTGGTTGAAACCCTCTCAGCAAAAACCTTCAACACTCATCAGATTAGTTTTCTAATTGAATAAGTTTCAGTTCTGTTTTTTCTTTCCTGACTTGAAATATTTTAATATTAAATTTCAGAAAAGCCGAAGGCAGAAAACTGCTGCATGGCTAAGGGAGTGTGTATTACAGCTTGGCCCAACTTTCATTAAACTTGGACAGTTATCATCAACAAGATCAGATCTATTTCCCCGTGAATTTGTGGATGAGCTTGCAAAATTGCAGGTACTTCTGTAGAATTTTTTGTTTACTTTATTTCAGCCTCATTGGAGATTCTTCAATGTAGAGTCCATTATTAAACTTGGATGCCTGATTTGGTATATTAATAATTTTTATTCTCAATGCAACATTCTGCAGGACAGGGTCCCTGCTTTTTCTCCAAAGAAAGCAAGAGGCTTTGTTGAGAGTGAATTAGGAGCTCCCATTAATGTATTGTTTAAAGAGTTTGAAGATCGGCCCATAGCTGCTGCTAGTCTTGGTCAGGTGAATTTTTCATAAGCAGACAATCATATTTTTCTCTTTTCTTGTATTCTAAGTAATGATCTTAATGTGTTGATTTTAGAGTGAACTTTGTGTAGTGCTTGAATACTAAATATCAATGCAACTTTTTTGTAGTACAGACAATCAGATAATTCTGTTCTTTTTTGCTTCAATTTTGGGGCTTCTATTTGCAGGTTCATCGAGCTATTCTACACAACGGAGAAAAAGTAGTCGTCAAAGTTCAAAGGCCTGGTCTGAAAAGGCTTTTTGACATTGACTTGCGTAAGTTGTGATCATTTTGTTTCTTTGATTTGCTACATCTTGTGATTTTGGTAAAGTTGATGTCACGCTAAAGATGGATCAACAAATTAATGAATTGCTTGTTAAGAACCCACAATTGAAATGAGATAGAGAAGGGAAAATTTCATTCTCTAGGATAAAAGGAACAAGGAAAATAGGAGAGATCACTCTCCTCCAAGGATTTCCACTTCACTAAGGATTTCTCCTTCAACAAAGAGTTAATGCTCAATTTACAAAATGATTAATCCCTTCCTTCTATCCTTTTCCCCCTATTTATATTCAATAAACCCTTCTAACTAATATTCTAAACTCTCTTATCCTTATATCCTAACATTGCTTGAAGAAATCCTCATCATGATTTTGTACTATCTAATATTAGGAAACTAGGAAATCTGACATATCTCAAGGCATTATAAATCTCAAGTTTCACACCTTCCAATTGGATCCTAACATCTCAATATGGTCTGTAGCCTGATGCCAATACAGGCTGGCTGTGCACTAGCTCCTTTGAGTAGTCCCAGGTGAATGTTTCAATGCTGAATTTTCCTCCCATGCTTGTTGTTTTAACCTGAGACACATGGCTAAAATCTCTAATACCAATTGTAAGAACCTTAGTAGCACCACAACACAAAAGCTAACTGTGGTAGTTGGAGTGTCCATGACCTTATAAATCCCGCACTAGAATCCTGGCGATCTCATACTTTGCAGTTGGATCTTAGCAAATTCTAACATGTTTCGATCACTACATGTGACATATACTTCGATACATTGTTTTCAAGAATTTCAAAGAAAAGACATGCGTGTTATATGTTTTTATCTTATTTTGAATTCTTATAAATATAAATATAAATATTGTTTCAAAGGCTGCTTTATTTAATATAATTGAGTCTGATCAATAGATATGACCGAGTTATTTTAGCTTTACTAATACTTACTATGGTTAACTAGTGTGAGATTAAAGCCTGGTAGTTTTTGAAATTCTGTTTTACTCTAACAAGTTTGTTTGTCTTGTTCAGGAAACTTAAAGCTGATTGCAGAATATTTTCAGAGAAGTGAAACTCTAGGTGGTCCAACTAGAGATTGGGTTGGTATATATGAAGAATGTGCAACGTAAGTAATACAAACATTATGTTTGAAGTACATGTTAAAAATTAATTGCTATATCATTTTCTTTTTCCTTTCAGGATTTTGTATCAAGAAATAGATTATATAAATGAAGGAAAGAATGCTGATAGGTTCCGCCGAGATTTTCGAAACATAAAGTGGGTCCGAGTACCTGTATGTTTCTTGTTGCAAAACTTCATCCCATTGGATATTCAGATAGTTGGAGTTCCTTGAGCTTTAATTTACCCCTCCTATCTTCGCAATCTCCTCCCTAATATGTTTTAAACATGTTGAATGTAGCACATATAAATTGCTAATCACTAACTCTGATGTTAGTGTTAACTATGTATCCTTATTTTCCACCTTTGCAGCTGGTTTATTGGGATTATACTGCATCAAAGGTGTTGACCTTGGAGTATGTACCAGGTTATCAACTTGACTAGTGCATATTACTTGTTTTCTTCTTTCTCTTTAGAACTAGAGACTGGTAAATAATTTCTTTCCTTTAATGGTTGTTCCACATTATGCCATTTACTTTGGTTTTACATTCTGGAAACAGGTATCAAAATAAATGAAGTGGATATGTTAACTTCGCGCGGTTATGATCGATTACGTATCTCATCACGTACTATTGAAGCATATTTGATTCAGGTCCACAGCATTTTTTCTTCTAAAACTTGATCTAACATTCAATATTCAATATAGTCATTTTATTACTTTGTTCATGTGAATGTTTAATTTCCTATATGCCTATGTTTTAATAAACAGAAAATAGTTGTAGATAAAAGTATTTTGAGTATTAATTATTGCTTGTCTTTCAGATACTAAGAACAGGTTTCTTTCATGCTGATCCACATCCTGGAAATCTGGCTGTTGATGTTGATGAAGCAATTATTTATTATGACTTTGGCATGATGGGGGAGATAAAATCTTTTACTCGAGAGAGACTTCTTGAACTGTTCTATGCTGTTTATGAGAAGGATACCAAAAAGGTATAGTTTTCTGCTACACTTCCATCTTTGAAAACATGGAACAATATCATAACAATGACTTTCAATCTGATATCCTGATAAACTAATATGAGAACATGTTTTCTGTTTTTGTCTTCCTGCTTCTCTTGTAAAGCAAAGACATGTGATGTAAGATTACATGGAGCTTGATAGATATCAAAGTATGAAATTTAAACAGGAATTATATGTTAGAAAACTTAAATTTGGCTAGACTATTTAGCAAGAACTTCATTGCAGTTTGAAAGATCAATACAAGGTATTCAATGATGGATTGGCAAACCCGAGCACACTAATCCCCTAAACTTAGCTCTTATAGATGTGTCCTTTATTCCTTATTAGGAAAATTGCCCTCCAGAAGACAAATAGGGAACACCCCATTTGTAGCCCCTTCATCCTAGACTAGATTGCAAGGGATAGCAACCTCAATAAAATAAATTCTAAGAAGGTACAGAACAAAGTAACAGAATAACATCCTACAAGGTTAAACATAATAAGTGTAACATTGGGGTGTCAAAGACCAGACTTTAAGCCATAAGGCTCTGATACCATGTCATGAACCAACAATCCCAAACATTGGTACCATACTAGAAATCTACTGGACCTAACTCTTACTCAACCCCAATATTGTGGTATATTGGACTAAGCAGCATATAAACATTTTTGTATGTATAATTTTAGCACTCATGTCTTCAATATCCGTTTTGTAAATGTCAGAATACTAATCAAGATAATCAACATATTTAGTGCTTGTTGATGTTAAAAGATATATGGTCAATTTGTAATTATAATGACTGCTTATTGTTATCTTAGATTAAGCAGTAAGTTAGCTTCAAATAATGTAAAAATTAGAACCGTCACGATGCTAATCATAGTAAAACATGAGAAAAATCGTCATTGATGACCTAATACCATTTCTATTCTGCCCCTAGTTCCTCAATATTAAACTAATTTATTTGGTAGGTTCTGTTTTCACTAAGATTTAGTTTCCGGTGACTGTTTGTTTTCCAGCCTATAGTCTTGAGAAATTTCTGTACTAATAAAAATTGTGTATTCAGTATTCACCTAATTATACTTCTAGGATAGTAGTGCTAGGTTGTATGCAAAGATGTGCAGATAGTATCACAAGTAGATTTATTTGTAAGACACAAATCATGTATATTGACACTATCTCAACTTGAATCATTTATAATGATACAAATCCTAAATTAAGCATGCATTAGTTACATGCTACCGTGCTTACTTGTAACAACCTAAAATCTTTCTAATGTTAAAATAGCAAGTCTAGATTCATTGGCATATTAAACAAGTTGGAATAGATGGATAAATATCATCATGATGACTACTTATAGTTATCTAGTGCGTGCGATATAAGTTTCCTATTGATTGATTATATACATACTATAAATAAGATGTCAGTGTGCTGCCAGGAGACAATTTCCCTCAAACTATTGTTTCAAAAGTAATTCATAGTTGACTTGACTTCCTGTTTTTCTACAATTACAATTGCATATTTATAACTGATTAATCAGTGACGCTTTTCAGAATAAGGAATCTGAAGTTACTCTAAACTTGATCTTACAATTGTATATTTATAACTTGATCTTAACTTTTATCAACAATGGTGCAGGTTATGCAATGCCTTATAGATCTTGGAGCACTCCAACCCACTGGTGACCTGTCAGCTGTAAGGATATATAGTGTCTAATGTCTATACTCTTATAAGATGATCATTTAACAGTTAGAAATAATGACACATATCTTGATTTTATAAATTTGTATGTTTGGCTGACAGGTGAGAAGATCTATACAATTTTTCTTGGACAATCTACTAAGCCAGACACCAGATCAACAACAAACTTTATCTGCAATTGGGGAGGTATGTGGGTATTTAGGTATATTGGATCATTAACATCTTAGTTCCTTCATAATTATTTTGTGTGATTGTTTCACTGTAAATGAGGATAGGCCAAAGGTAAAAAATCATTGATTTTTGTAGGATAAGTTATCCACAGAATTTAGATGATATGATTTTATTACTGATGGAGTTTTGTGGCAGGATTTATTTGCAATAGCACAAGACCAACCATTTCGATTCCCATCTACCTTCACCTTTGTTATTAGAGCATTTTCTACACTTGAAGGTTTACCCCCTTCTATTTCCTACTCTTTATCTCCCTCAATTGTTTTTATTCTTTGTTATATCCGTGGTATATTGTTAATTTAGTTTCACGTTAGTTTGTGCATTTTAAGTTGATAGTTCACCTTTCCCCAGGGACAGTGTCGTAAGACTCAACAATTAGAAATTTAGAATAGATGTGTGTAATTATTGTGAGCTAGCTAAGTTCAGCCACCAAAGGCCAAAACACCAGATTGGTGTATTAAATTGAAAGTGGATCTATGTTGTGAAATATTAGTATGCTGGTGTTGTGGTTCAGTATTAAGTAAGATTAATTGCTAAATATGGAATTGACCATTTGGAGAAAGTTGCTATAATAGCAAAGATAGCCACTGTGAAGCTCTTACTCCCTCTTGGTGCTGACATTGGTTGGAAATTGTGCCAATTCGATGTGAAAATATTGCCTTGCCTAATGAATAAAATGGGAAGGAAAAATGAAATAAATTTCTTCATAAATTAAAATTAGCTTATGCATAAGCTAATTTGTAGAAACACTCTCATGTAAACTTCTCCAAAAACTTATTTTTAACTCATTGATAGATCTCAATACTATGTGTTTCTTTGGGACTATATAGTAAGCTAATGTGTTAATAAAGAGAAGTTTCAAAATTTTAGTTAAGTTGGAAATATCGAATACCATCACCAACATAAAGAGGAGTGATATGAGACTCCACAACTGGAATAATTGTAATCATTGTAGATCCCAGATTATTTTTCCTAGATTTAGCTCTGTTACAGGTGCAAAGTTATTGCTCCAAGTCCACATGATCCTACAATGACTCTCTATACAGAATAATTATCAGAAATAATATTCAAATCAAGTGATATTAAAACCTCATAACCTATTTACCATATAAATTGCTTGAGAATGAGAAAACGATATTTTTCAATAATATTTCTTCAATATATAATCTTTATTTTGCATTTTATTTTTCTGCAGGCTTAGGTTACATACTGAATCCAGATTTCTCGTTTGTGAAGATAGCTGCACCTTATGCACAGGTTCAGACCAGTTCTTGTTGCTATTCTGTGTTAAAATGTGGTATTCATGTGTACTTATCTTTTACAGGAACTTTTGGATATAAGGCAAAAGCGACCCACTGCGCCACAACTTGTGGAGGAGATAAGGAAACAAGCAGATGATGTACCACACCTTACTTGAAACTGTCAATTTAACTTTTTATGCTAGATTATGTTTCTTCATTTATACACACACACACACATATATATATATATATATATAGCATTGTTTTCATTATGAACGTTGTATGTTCACTTAATATGAGTTTCATGTAGGCAAGAACCAATTCGATATCAATGCCATACAGAGTTCAAAGAATAGAGGAATTTGTGAAGCAACTTGAGGCCGGAGATCTGAAACTCCGAGTCCGAGTACTTGAGGTTTAGCAAATTCCTTATCTTCACATCATATGTTCTGTGCCCAAATTAGATCATACTATATCTTGCATTTTCTTTTGGAAATAAATCCGTAGAATTACCAAACTAGGTAGACTTTTGGCAAAAATTTTACCCTCAATTGAAGCTTTATAACTTGATTTTCTAGTCTGAAAGAGCTGCTCGTAAAGCAACAATATTACAAATGGCTACTACGTATTCGGTGTTAGGGGGAACCTTGCTAAATCTTGGTGTTACTTTGAGTAGCCAAGGCAATCAGGCTTTTGCAAATGGATCATTCATTGGTGCAGGTGACACTAATTATATCACATTAACTTTTACTCTTATATTGTTTAATCGTGTTCATGTTTACATCATCAACTTTATTCTTGTGACTGATTGGTATCAACACCTCCTTATGCAGGCGTTTTTGCGGCACTATTTTTAAGATGTATGCAACGGGTGAAGAAACTTGATAAGTTTGAGAACATGATATAATTCGTTCCCACCAAATTCATTTCCTTCAAGCATATGATAGTCTTGATAGATAATAAACATTAGCTTTCATATTTACATAACATAATTAGATATACGAACATGAGATGTACATAAACATTATTGGAGGGTGATATAACTCAAAGAAACTGTTCCTTCATGATATAGTGAATGTCATTTTTTTTAATGAGAAAAAGAAATTTGTCATCAACCATAGATACCAAAATATATATATATATATATATATATATATATATATATATATATATATATATATATTTGTTTTCACATTTTCATTCGAATTATGGCTTCCCCTGTTTCCTCCATGTTACTTTAGAGGCTAATTGTATATTGACCTTAGAAACTTGCATTGTAGCATGTTATTTAATCAATCTTCATTGTGTTCTTATATTGATGACATTTTTCTCACATGTTAGTACACCTTTTGCTTCAAGTGCCCTGTTATACACCTTTAGACACCATTAATCCATTATATCTCTGACACGTATCAAGGACTCTTGATTAGTTATTCAATCAAAATTTATTTATTTTTCTTTAGATACTTAAACGACCTCTTTGGATGAACATACACACTAATATTATCAGAAAAACATTTTTTAACATTTAGAAGTGGACCGCTTTAAAATATAATATCAAATATTAGAAAGATTGTCTTTCACTTTTATATTGAAAGGAAAATTGTAAAACTTAGCTTGTTAGTCTTTCTTAGAACATGATCTCGTTTGTCTTGGAAATTTTTGTAAAGATACCAAATGTTTACAATGTACAATAATACGTGTTATTATTCTCTTTTAAGAATCTTTATTATAGACAAAAGGTAAATACTTTAAAAAAATATACAAATTTTTTATTAATTTAAAATTAAATATCTTGGTAAATACATAGTTTATTAAGATAAAGAAAGAGAATAAGAAGATGGAATGAAAAAGAGAAATCCAATGAAAGTGAGTGTGAAATGAAAATGGATGAGAATTCCAGAACTACGTGGTGCCTCGTTGGGTGCATGCATGATCAACACATTGTATTTCCGTAGTTTGACGTTGTTTCATCAAAATTGCGCCACGAATTTTCACTTGCCACGTCGCGTCCTCTAAATTATCACACTGTTCAAATAAAAGTGCTACATTATTCTTATAATTTAATTCTTACATTCATTTTTTGTATTTTATTTATAGCAATTCTTTTTAAAAAAAGTATAATTTTTCAAGATGAAACACCATCGTAGTCTATATTGTACTGTATATGAACCTTATTTTTATAATATTTGTACCATGTAATATATTTTACAAATATTTAAGTTCTTGCTAACTATTTTCATATTTGTGATATTTTTTATTTACATTTTAAAATAAATTATGTTATAAGTAATTTTAGTCTCTTTAGTTTTTTATGTATTTGCGTTTAATTTCGTACTTTTTAATTATTTAAACTAAGTCTCTTAGGCAAATTTCCATTAATTAACTGAGAAAAATTGATAGAAGTGTAATATATAGAGTTTATTTTTTATACATGCTGCGTTTAAAGATTTAATTTTTACACTGTTAATTAAATATTTTACTATAATCTTTATTTTAATTATTGTAAAAAAACTGGCAACTTTACTTGTTGACAATGTTATTGTTAGTGTCAAAGAATATAATTTCACGTTGAATTTTATAATAATTATTTGAGAAAAGTACTACATTATTTTTTGAATATTTTATTGAAAGTGAGATTATGATACTTTCTTATTTTAAAAATGAATACATAAATATTTAATTTTCACATTTATTATTAAATCTGTGATTGAGATAGAATTTTATAATTATTAATAAAAAATTATTAACTAATTTAACAATTTATAAAAAGATAAGGAGAATAATACAAGAACTGTATAAAAATGTAGGGATTAAAATAGCAATTTTTTTATAACAATTTTAAAATTTACATTTAGAATTATTTTAATCAAGTTATAATATAAAAAAATTTAGGTTGACTATTTATAAAAAATGAAATTGTTAAATTAAGTTTAATATATAATTAATTTGTGTACGTCCGTAAAAAGAAAATATAAAATATTTACATCAAATTTAAAAGTAAAACGTGGGTTTTCTATTAACATATGATGTTTTTAAATATTTTTATTTAGATCCACATTATCTATTTTGAGGATTAAAAATAATAATTTTTATTTTAAAGAGATAAAATTATAGAAAAATATTTGATGATAGAAAATTAAAATTTATTCATCTTATAGAAATTTAAATAACAATTTTAAAAAATAAAAAATAAAAAATAAGACACTTCTGTACTCATTCTATTAGAGTTAAAGTATATTTGCCTTAAATGTTTAACTTCAAATATTTTACATAATTATTCTTTTACTCATTATTGATACAAATCAATGATACATGACATGTTTATTATATTTTCTTAGATTTTAAATAGAACTGTGAAGATTAAAAGTAGTGTTTGATATATTCATCCAATCAATCGTACAATTTTTATAATATAAACAGAAAAATTAAAGATAAAAGGATCTAAAAATAGTTCTAATGAAAATTTTTTGATCTTCTTCTTTCCATAAATAATAATAGTAAGAGTGCATGAGTAGAACCAGAAATTTTTTCTTTGTGCTAACAGTTTTATGCTTTCTCTCTTGTTTGGTTTTTGAGATATGGCAGCTACAGCTATATTGAGCAAGTTGAGGAGCTTTATTTCTTTCCTGTCATTCTTCTTCTTGCTCTTTATCCTTGGCATCATAAAAGGTTCATTCTCATCTCTGTATCCTTCTTTTATTTTATTTATCCATTTTCATAGTTAGAATATATGAAATGGTGAAATATATTCATAGTAATCAAACTGAGACTTACAGAATCTGTCTGCTAATATATAATTTCATAAATAAAGTTACTGATTACATTCATGACAAGGTGGTGATTCTTTTCTGGCAGGTGCACTGATAGGTCCAATTGCATTTGCAATTATTTTCTTGGGAAATTCAGCTGTTATCATTGGACTTTGGACTGCACATGTTGTTTGGACATACTACTGTGTGGCAAGGTTGTATTAATTTGTTTCCAAATTGCAACATATTTTCTTCTTCTATTGGTGTTTCTCTTCAATTTCTTTTTACCCTGTTGAAAACTTTGCTATTTGTTAATAGAACAAATAGGTTGGGTCTGGCCTTCAAGATTGTGGTGCTCATGTGTTTGCCACTTCCTCTGTTGCTTTGGCCAATATTGGGTATTGTTGGAAGCCTTTTAGGTGGAATTGGATATGGGTTTTTTGCTCCTCTTCTTGCTACTTTTCAGGCTGTGGGGGAGGGAGACAGTGTTAACCACAAATTACACCTTTGCTTGATTGTAAGTGTGAGTTTCTTGCTTAAGGAATGTATCTTTTTGTGCCGCTTTTGACCATCTGATTTTTCTAGTGAACTTAGCCTTTTATCATGATCAAGGTAGTGATTGCCAAACCTGCTAAGAGAATTCTTAGTGTATCGTATTCCAATATATGTAACTATTGCCATATTTTATGTGCTCATATGAGACATATAATATGCTCTTTTACTTTCTTCAGTTAAATTGAAAAAACAGAATTATATTCATAAAGCATTCTCAAAGTTGCTTAGTTTGAGAAAAGGTTTTCTGTATTCTATTTTGATAAATGATTGCAAATCAACTTGTTATTTTTATCATTTTTTCCAAATTAATTGAAAATACGATGAATTTTTTTTTTTTTTTTTGTAATGAAAAGCAAAAGAATTTGTTTTAGATCACACAGGCCGTAAAATTTTCATCTCCATAGCCAATTTTAAGAGAACACAAACTCGTTCATGTGTTATTTTATGCTTTATATTAGTTAATACTATTTGTTTCAACAAAAGCATTGAAAATTGTCACCCAGTCAATGTGATCATGTAAAATTAATTTTCTGTAGTAGTTTCAAACATAATTATTCTACGTAGTTTCTTAAGATTCTGGACTCGAGCAGAATGGAGGAATCTTTAATGCTACTTAACTCTGATATCAGAACGGTAGTTGGTCAACAGTTGAAAGAAGCTGCACGGTGGTTCAAGATGTCACAGACTTCTGCTTTCATTCCTATTTTTCATACATGGATGAACTAAGAGAAAATTTACCCCCTCATGAAAAGCCATTAGATATCCGGTATGTTATTCTCCAATTATTTGTTTGATATGAAACAAGAGGCTTGTGGAAAAAAAAATGACAAATTCGATTGTTTTCTTGCAAGATTATCGTTAGTACCATGTTGTTTGCTGGTGATGGTGGTAGCCGTGCCATTCGACATGGCTTTAATCACCTCTATTGCTATATGGAAGAGCCCATACATGTTGTTCAAAGGGTGGAAGAGACTGTTAGAAGATTTGGTTGGAAGAAAGGGACCATTCTTAGAAACTGAGTGTGTCCCTTTCGCTGGCCTTGCTATCATCCTCTGGCCTTTGGCTGTTGTAGTGGCTGTATTAGCTGCTACCATTTTCAGCCTTTTTCTAGCCCTTTACAGTGGAGTTGTTGTCAATCAGGTTAGTAACTAGGATGAGCATGATGCTCTCATTTCTCTAACCATTTTTGCAAGTTTTCAGAGATTTCAATGAATATTTTTGCTTGCTTTTAGGAAGACTCTGTCAAGATGGGATTTGCCTACATTGTCTCCGTGGTTTCGCTTTTTGATGAATATGTAAATGATTTACTCTACTTGAGAGAGGGGTCCTGCTTTCCCAGGTGCCATCAAATTTTGTTTACTGTAGTGTGACATTGCTCTTCTTGAAGTGCATTGGATTGGACAGTGATCACTTATTCTGACAAGTTCTTGTGACAGCCAGGCCGATATACCGAAGAAACATGAGTGTGAGGAAAAACCCCTGCGTTGGTGATAATGATTTGAAAAATAGTAGGGACGGTTCACAAAATTCGAAACATGCCTTACAACAATCCAGAAGTCTGAAATGGAGAATTCAGCAATATGGACTTGTGCAGGTGATTCATTCATGTGAGGTAAATAAGCTGTTTCCTTCAGTTTTTCTAATTTGGAAACAATATTTCTTTTGCAGGTATGGGACTGGCTGTTCAAGTCATGTGAGGTAAATGGGAGGATACTCCTCCGCGATGGTCTGATAAGCGTTGGAGAAGTTGAGGAATGCATTTTGAGAGGCAATTGCAAAAAGTTAGGCATAAAGTTACCAGCTTGGTCATTGCTGCAATGTCTTCTAACTTCTGCTAAATCCAGTTCAGATGGATTGGTGATCTGTACTGCTCTTATTCACTAACATCTCTATTCCATTGTGAAACATAAACATATTCATGCTTCTGCGTATGCTTTTACAGCTGATGATGTAGTTTTGACACGGATGAACGGACCGAAGGATCGAGTGTTTGAGTGGTTTATTGGACCTCTACTGATTATGAAAGAGCAGTTAAAGAACCTTGGGTTGGAAGAAACAGAAGAAACTTGTCTGAAAGAACTGGTCATGAGATGCAAAAATGAATTGCCGGAGGAGTGGGATTGCACCGGATTCCCATCTAATGATAACGTTAGAAGAGCACAATTGCAAGCCATAATTAGAAGGTACAATTATGGAGAACCTTTTATTACCTTTAAGTGAAGTACTTGCTCTTTTTATATCCTAACTTTTTTCAATAATACTGCATATGTAAATTTGAGTACAGTGTCTATAGACATAAACCAATCAAAAGCTCTAAAGAATGTTTTGAGCAGATTTAATCATTACTTGAATGTGCCACAAACTTATGATTGCTTGTGTCTACCAGAACTGTGTTTACACAAGCATTACTCGAATAATATATGAACCCTCTCTTATAAATGAATTAACAAAAAAGGAAGGACAGTTGGTAAGGGTCATCCTTCAAATTGTAGGTAGTGTCATATATAACCAGTTCATTGTGGAATGCAGCAGTACTAACAAATGATGTTGTAACCTTTTAATGAATCATGCTAACTATAGTTGCAAGGGACAGTTGCACTTAACTTTTCCGGTGTCGTCTTAATTGGCACACACACACACACAAGGTGTTTCAAAATGCACTCACCTCCCGTGAGATGACATCAAAGAAAACCCTTTAAAATTTCTGTATGCCTCTCCATTTCTACCAGTAAAGTAAACTCAAAGTCCTTCTCAAATATGGGATGGAATGTTAACTTTGCATTTCATTTGTTCAGGTTGCAAGGAATTGTAGGTTCCATGTCCCGAATACCAACTTTTAGACGAAAATTCAGGAATTTAATAAAGGTTTTGTACATAGAAGCCTTGCAGGCTGGTGCTTCAGATAACCACATTGGAGGCACTGTAATTCCCAAGCACCGAGAGAAGGACTCATTTCAAAGCAAACAAGACAATGCTGATGAACCCAGCAACATATGTTGAACACACCACACCATATATGAAGATGGATATGTCACACTTGAACACAAAAGCTTTTTGTAAATTCATGGGGTTTTGCAATCTTTGTTCTTTTCAGTTAATTTATTTCCATTTGTTAGCCCTTTTTTTTCAATCAAAAGCCAAATATTGTAAAGATATATATACTTTTCTTCTTTCAGAAAAGGCCAGATTATATTTGGTCTCGTTAAATGTGAGACTTTTACTTCATAAGATTAGAGAAAGAGAAATGTTGTAGCAACATATTTGTTTCTTACAAGGAAAATTTTAAATTTTAAAAACATAAAAAATCATTTTCATTGTTTTTCTTTGACAATATTGTTTTCTGGAATTTTTGTTTCACTTATTATCTTTAATAACATATCATATTCGTCTACTAATTGAAAAAGAAATTCATTTTCATCTTTCTTTTTGTAAAGCATAATTTTAATATTATTTTAAATTTATCGACAAATAAAAAAAAACATTATATTACAATATAAATTACTTTTTATAAACTTAAAATAGAATTTATGCATTAACAATTATTTATACTTGATGTTAACGATGATAATAATAAACGCACCTAATATCCCTCTGTCCACACCCATCCATTATTTTCTGAAAGTTTTGTTTTTTTAGTGGGAGCATTTTTATGAACTTTTCTTCATAATTTTTTTTTAAGGGTTTGTCTTATATTCTTTTAAAATATTCTTTTATCTTTTTTTAATTTTTTATTTAAATAAATATTTTTAAGAAATTCTTCTCTCTATAAAATTACACTAGTATCTCGTTATAAAGAAAATGCAATAATTTGTATGAAAGTGTCTTTAGATAACATTATTTAACGAGAGCTTTTTAGTTTTCTTTTCCCCATCGATAGTATGTTTATGGCTTTTGTTTTGTTTTTGTTGTTGTCCATATATTGTTTATCTTTTTTCTAAATTAAATTTCAATATTTTTTTAATAAATTATAAATAGTTAAAAATAATTTTATATCATAATGTAAATTATTTTTCATAAATTGAAGATATATTTTATATTTTAAAAATATATATTGTTTTAAATTTCCTTATAACAATTCCTATAGTCAAAATTATTTATTTATTATAATTTTGAATTATAAAATAAATAATTATTCCATGTATTACATGCAATGCACATACTAAAATACTGGATATAAATAATTAAAAAAGATTTTATATAATAATGTAAATTATTTTAATGTTTAAAAGTATTTCTTCTAGCACAAATTTCAATTATAATATACTTTATATATTTCAAAATATTTAAACTTCATAAAGACATTCCCAATATGTTTGTGAAAGATCATTGTCCTAAATTTCAATTTTTTCCCCAAAAATGTTATTTGAAAATAAGTTATGTAATTGACAAAATATCTTTAAATTTATGTTATTTAGGGTTTGCATGTTTTGAAAATATAATATATATATATATATATATATATATATATATATATATATATATATATATATATATAACACCTACTTGAATTTTTATATATTAAACAACCAGTCATACAGTTGAATCAATTAGTGACTCCACAATCTGACCATTGATATCATGATCCCTCTAGATAAGTCTCGTAGACAGTAAAAAAAAAAAAAAAAAAGCTTTAATTAAAAACTAGATTCCTCTATGTTTCTTAATTTTGATCTTATATATATGTTAAAAAGAGAGTGAGTATTAAATTTAGTGGGTGTACATGTAATGTGTATCTTTAACAACGTATTTGATTGGTTTAGATTTTAAAAAATATATATCATTTTGTCCCAAAAAAATGTTAATGTTAATATATACATATATGTATATATGATGAGCGTGATCACAACGAAACTTGCTATTTTCTCTCAAAATAACAACAATTGGAAGAGGTTGCATGTATTGGGTAAAAGGACTGTTGAAACTTATTAAGAGGTTCCTTTTCTATCGCTAACATTTCTATTTCTAGCCTTGCAATTGAGACTTTTTCTCCCAACAAAAAACAGTTTTTTTTGTCTCAATCTCTCTTTCTGCACCAAAAATATTCTTGCAGATGAATTTCCTCTCAAATCACCAACACCATTTCATGCTTTGTTGTTAGTGTTGAATGAAATATTAATCCCTCCTTAAAATTGCCAATTCCTCATCAATGAATTGAATATCTCCAATTAATTTAATTCAATTCCCATTGAACCTTACAAGGTGAGAGGATAAACCCAGACGAAACTTCATAGCTTTGGAACACACAACTACACAAGGAGGGACATCAGAAGTTGAATCATGTAATATAAATATATTTTGTTGTTTGATGCCAAAAGGGTTTTGAAATTTGAATAGGAATTGAAGCATGCATTATGGCTTTCCACCTTTCCTCAAGAACACAATCAGTACCAAACGCAAGCCATGGATCACCTTTAGTGGAGAGAATATCAGAGGAGCCTTCGGCATTGACTAGCAAAAGTGCTCAAAGCACTGTAACATACATCTACCAAACCAATGTTGCAGGGTATTGGAGAAACGTGTCAGTGTTCTGGTGCAAAAACCTTATGAACCACACCTTAAACCTCAAGGTTGATAGCGCAAGAGGTGAGTGCAGTTACACTTGCAAGATAGACGTTAAACCATGGTACTTTTGGAACAAAAAAGGGTACAAAGCTTTTGAGGTTGATGGCCACCAGGTGGAGGTCTATTGGGACCTCCGGTCAGCTAGGTTTGCCGGAAGCTGCCCTGAGCCGTTCAGCGATTACTACATAGCATTGGTATCCGATGAAGAGGTTGTGCTGTTGTTGGGGGATCAAAATTACAAGAAGAAGGTCTACAAGAGACTGAAGATGAGGCCAAGCCTTGTAGAGGCACTGCTATTGGTGAAGAGAGAAAGCGTGTTTTCCAAGAAAAGTTTCGCAACAAAGGCCAAGTTTGATGAGAAGAAAAAAGATAATGACATTGTGGTGGAGAGCTCAACACTAGGGAACAAAGAGCCTGAGATGTGGATCAGCATTGATGGGATTGTGTTGATTCATGTGAAGAACTTGCAGTGGAAGTTTAGGGGGAACCAAACAGTTATGGTCAACAAGCAACCTGTGCAAGTGTTTTGGGATGTGCATGACTGGTTGTTTAGTGTGTCTGGCTTAGGGCCTGGTCTTTTCATTTTCAAGCCGGGGCCTGTTGAGTCTGAGAGTGAAAAAGATGGTTGTGATAGTGATGATGGCAGTACTGCCAGTGGCTATTATTCAACCCTCAGTTGTGCTCCCTCTGAGTCTTGCCTCGTCCTCTACGCCTACAAACTTGAGTAATGTAATAGGTCAGACAACCTAATGTATAAATATATGTGCAATTGGGGGCAAAGATAAAGTGTAGGCACGATGTAAAGTTAGTTCTATCTTTTTTCAATTAATTTCTTATGCGAAGTGAATAATTGAAAGATCAGATTAATTGAAACTTGGATCCTGCATCTGATTGACATTTGCAATTTTGCATGCTGCTTTAATCAGTTTTTTTTTGGTATCCACTGCTGTATCAATTTTTATAATTTTTTTCCGTGCCTTGACCTGGACTAATCATATATGGTTTTGCAAAAAACATGGTTATAATAACACTAATATAGAATGATATTCAAGAGGGTACAAGTGGCTCAGTCATTTATGAATATAAACGCATGAGTTAGTTGGAAATTGCAAGTGTTAAAACTAGACACGAGCAGAAGAAGAATAACATGTTCATACAGAAAGAGTTTGGTTGGTTTTGAGTAACATCATGTTTTGATTGGTTTCCAAGGTGGTGGAGGAGGAGGATTTTGTGGTCCAAGAGATGGAATGGCCGAGAAAATGGTGTTCCTGTCAATGCCACTGCCTGTGGTACTTGTCAAGGAAATTAACGCAGCAACTAGTCCTGCATTTCCAGCCAAGGTTGGCTCAGTGAAGTTGTAATTCTTTCTAGAGTCATGGAATTGGTCAAAACGATCTGGTCCTCCAACCATTGCTCCTGTGATGTTGTTAGGATTTGGGTTAGGAGTGTCACGCCACTTCCAACCACCGGTGCATGAGTGATGCTTGTGATCATTTGGTATGGATGCTCCTCTGTGATGAACATGTCTAGGAAATTTGTTTCCAAACCCCACTACGTAGCTCATTTTCATGGGATTTTTACCCAGGATGTAATCTATCTGTTCCATTGGAGCATGAAAACACACATTTTTAATTATTTCCAATTAATTTGGAAGTTAGAGGCTGAAACAGAATATAAAAGCTTGAAATGTTCAATAAGGACAGTTCATTTCAATCTTATTTAGAGTCTTTTCGATTTGAAAAAATGTCTTATTTTCTCTGTTTCGACAAATAATTACAAATTGTCACCTTATCTTTGCTTTATTTCCTATTTTCAAAGATTGGTACAAGAAACAAAGTGAAGATAACGTAGGATCTTTGTTATTATTTGTGAAGACAAAAAAATTCGAACCAGATAGGCCCTTAAAGTTCATTCTTTCTAATAGCACGAAGTAAATGAATTGAAATGGAAATGGAGATGGTACCTGGGAGGTTGCAAACGCCTTCAGAGCAGATATTGAAAAGTAGGTAGGACCACAATACCATCCAGGCACGCCCATTGCTTGCATATAATCAGCATATAGTGATGCCATGAAAGCAGCATTAGCTACATATTGGAGAGACTGAGGTTGTCCTCCGTTCAATTGGATCAACCCCCCTGCAAATTTTTAATGGCAACATGCAACTCATCATCATGTTGAATATACTCACAAGTCACATGTAATCAAGAGTTTCATTGAACAGACAATAAATAAATGTTGATTAATTACCTCTAGTCCTATTAAAGACTTTGTAATGCTGAAGATAAGAGCACATGGTAAGACTGGTTATATTATTGTACATGTGCAGCATTTCCTCGTAGGGGTAGCCCGGATTCAAGAACATCCTGAACCGTGTTAGCAACAACATTGCAGCAGGTAACTTGTTATCCCAGCTCAAAACACTAAACTGAGGAGTCAAGAAATATGCCTTGGAATGCTTGAATACTGATGGATTGGTAGCCAAGGAAATATAGCTACTATTCCCAGTGGCATAATACAACCAAGCAGCACCCCACATGTACTCATCATAGTAGCCACTAGAGTTATAGAAAGCTTCAATGTAAGGCTCACCACGGCTATACGGCTTCCTCTTACCACCATCTCTGGCAAACTCAAACACAGTTTCGGCACCCTTGATGAGTTTTTTAGAGTAGGCATCATCATCTTGGAAAACTATGGATGCTGATGCTAATGCTGCTGCCATTTCCCCTGCAAGATCAGGACCTTGATATATAGCTATGGAGCGCCGTTCATAATCCATGTCTTCTGGCCTTTGCCAACAGTAGTGGTCATCTGGTGTGCTAGAACCATTTAAACTCCCACCAACCTAACATCAAATTTGGGTAATCAGCAATCAATATGCTTTCTCTTCCTACAATTCTTTTGGAAAAGAGGCAGCACAAATAGAGAAACATTAGATAGCAGTTTTTGACTTACACCACAGGAAAGAAATGAAGATATTTAAGTGATAAAAATTTTAAGCGACTTAGAACATAGGGAAACATTACACACCAGTTGTTGACTTATCCTACAAGAAAGAAATTTCTTGACATGGATATATATAAAAGCTCACATTTAACGATCAAGCTCACCTCATTTTTATGGTGTACCAAAACTACATGCTACTAAAAATTCTAAAATCGGTCACATTAAGAGTAACTGTGTGGTCTTCTCATTTTATACAGATATTGGCAGAATAAATTCCAAAAAAATGAAATCATAAAATTTAAAATTTGGATAATCTGCGGAAATTATAAAACGGTAACTGTGTGGTCTTCACATTCTATACACGAATAGATGAATAGTTAGAAAACATAGACTATAACATGCCTATCCCCTTCCAATATGAAGAAATCCTAAAATAATATCTATAACATGCCTTATAGTTAAATCAGCAAGTTACTGTATACCAATTACTGCATTTTCTCATTAAAAAAATTAAACGTGTCATATTCTGTTGATCATCAAATATTTAAGCACAGCATGGCAAGTGATGAACAAAGGGTGTAAAAGAATAGGGAGAAAAATGAAAGAGAATTAGTTATATACCTGACCATAAATTTTGTTAATTTTGGATGCAGAATTGTTGAAAGTCAAGAGCAAGTAATCAGTGCCCCATTTGATGAGTTCACGAGTGTGTGCATATTCATTAACAGACATATACTTTTGCTTATATTCAAGGACACTCCAACTTAGCATTGTCATGGCAAAAGCCATTGAAAAGTGGTATTTAGTGTTGTCACCAGCATCATAATAACCTCCAACAAGTCCTCCTTTAACATCACTGTCATTTCCATCACTTAAACCTGAGTTTCCTCTCCATGGAATGCCATTGTTCTTGTCCAATCTCCCAGCTTTACCACCACAATTAATACATCATTCAAATTACTACTTTTGCTATCAAACTACGTAAGGATGATGAACAACTTTCTTTTTATCTAAATAGTTAATAGTTAATTTTTAGGCTAAATATATTTCTACTTTCTCAACCTTTTAATGTCCTATTTTTAATCTTTTTTAATACAATTTTAATTAGTTTTATTCTTTGAATATTTATTACGCCAATGTTTTTTATTTTTAAGAAATGAAAACATTGATGAAACAAATGACGAGCAATTAAAATCAATCAAAATTGTACATTTAAAAAATAATAATAAAATAAAATTCATCCTAAAAAGTGAGGAAAGTGAGAAAGTTTTTGTTCAAAAACTAAAATCATAATACTAAAAAGGTTTAAGAATTAAAACCCATAAATATTTTATTTAGAGATTAAAAATACATTACTAAAACTAATTTGAGGGATTAAAAATTTATTTATATGCTAACTTTTTAACAAAAAAAATTTATTTCATTTTTCCTGAAAATTTTTAAGAAGAAAATATGATGAAACGAATTTTATTATTTTTAATCCACAAATTTTTCTCTATTTTTAATTCAACAATTTTATTCTTAATTTTGAAAATTCAATAATTTTATTTTTTATTTTAAATTTACAATTTTAATCTCCTAATTTTTAAAATAAGAAAATAGAATAGTTATTCTTCATTTTTTTATTTTAACATGGCATTTTATCATGATGACATGCAAATTTTTCTATCTAGTTTTTATGATTTCGCAAATTTTGTACTCAACTATCTTAAAATAAATTTTATAAATATATTTAATCAAAGTTATACAATATCGAAATAAATATCATTATGCCATCATCATCTTATTCAGAAGTTTGATGATAAAAATATAAAAAACTTTAACTAAATTTTATTTATTTCGATTACAGAAACTTTTTAATTAAAGAAGTTTAATAGTAAACATATTAGTCTTTAAAAGTATGCATAAAACAATTACAGTAATTAACCTCAAGGCACTAAGTATAATAATAAGTGTTAAGAATAATTTATATATTAATATTTTCTATTTTAAAAGGATTAATATATATATAAATGTTGCTAGTATAAAAAGAAATAAAGTAAATATAGAAATTCGCTGTGTAGCACGTAACAATATAAAATATTTTAATCAAAATGTAAAATGTAACTGTCACTAGGTTTTGTTCGGCAATAACTTAACCAGATCAATGGAAGCGGTCAAATAATGGCGACAAACATTTTTTCCAAAAATAGCCGTCCATTGATATAATATTTTTGAATCAGTCAAAAACTATATCTGTAGACTACTTTTAATTGGAAAACACAAAAATTATTCTTTTTTCTTTATGCAAAGAAGAAACAATTCTAAAACAGCTCATCAATATATTGAAAAGAAGCTTGAGATTTTAGTGTTTGACCATAAGAATAATAACAATAAAATATATAAACAAATGGAAACTGAAAACATCTTCTACAACCAAACAAGACTTAAATTTCCCAACCTACATATTCCTATAACTAAAATGACAATTTACTTACACCTATGTATGGTTAAAATTTAGATGACTAAATTTATAAAATTTAAACAAGGAAATTAAAATTATGAATTAGAAAATACATATAATAAAATTAAAAATAATAAAGACTAATTGCATACTAATAGAATCAATAGAGAGATTTAATAAACTTATGGCCATTAGAACTTTACTAGGAGTACATGGATGAAGGAATGGTTATGTATACTGAAAAGAGTGGCTTTATATGATGACTTATTTTATTTACTTGTCTTCTTTTATCATATATTTTTATATATAGATTAGACAACGAATTCCTATATTTTATTAACATCTGCTAAATAAAAAAGGGAATATTTCACCATCAATCCAGATAACAAACATTCAAATGCATGCGTATGAATGTACGTGTGCAAATGCATAACAAAAACTTGACTAGTTTTTATACAAACAAGAATATGTCAATTAATTAATACTTCCAACATATTGTGTCATAATGTTATCATTTATGGGAGGAAAAATATGCACACAATAAACAAAGGTGTATTACCTTCTATCGAGTTTCATATTTATATATTACTCCAGTCTTATTATTATTATTATTAATCTAAAACAAACTGAAATAGAGTTCAGTAGTTCTGCATTATTACTGTAAAAAAAGAAGTTATTCTATGTATTTTAAAACATGCAAGGTAACTTTTTATCATAATAAAATTAATAAATTTATTATATAAATAATTGATAATACAAAATCATTTATATTATTAGGGCATATTATAATTTTTTAATAAATTTAAGATAAAAAGTGATATAAGAGATATAAGAGATATGGTTTAGTGAGAGCAAAAATATTGCCTATATGGGAGAGAATTATATACATATATATAAATATATAAGATAGGAGATGATGATGAACATACATTTTTGAGCATTGAAGAAGAGAAGTGCTTTGTGGATGGCAAGGGTGTAATTATCTGGAGGGATAGGTGGAGAATGGTGCTTAGGCAAGGACTTGGTGATGATGATGGGGAGACCAATGACACAAAAAGCCAAGAAAATAGAACCAAAAGACCATTTCAAAGCCTTGTGGCTGCACATTATGCACCCAAAGTCCACATACTTGCTCTTCTTATTCTTTTCACCTCTTTCCAAAACCCAGCTTTGTAGAGTTTCATTCAAATCTTGGCTTTGGGGATTGTACCTCTCAATCAGTGCTGCCTTGTCCCACTCAGTGTTGAGGTTATTAGTATCATAGCCAGATACCTCTTCACCACTATTGCTCATTTCAAAGGACCCTCCCCAATTATTTCTTGCATGCATGATTTATTATATATATTATATGATATCACACTTATCTCTTCTCTTCTATATATAGGGTGTTCTTACAATACTATGTATGAAAACACTTTGAAAAACAAAAAAAAAAAAAAAAAAAAAATTATGTTTGAGACATGAAAGTTTATAACTGTTAATTTCTTAAAATCAGGTATGAAAACACGGCACTAGTGACGGGTATGGGTACAAAAGTGGAAGTGGAAAAATAGGAATAGAGGGAAAAGAAATTGCACGGCATGAATGAGCTAGAAATGGGATGAGAAAGGGAAGATGGTTATTATATATAAATTTTGAGGAAATGAGAGAGATTGATTTAATGACTATAAAACTCAATTTGCGTTTCTGACTTTTCAAGATTAAACTATTAATGTCAATCGGCCAGCAGTGATTGACCATGACCCCAACAATTTTCATTTTTTTAAATAAATTATATTTATTAATTATTTTAGGTTTTTTATTTTATATTTTGCATAAATTATATCTTACATCTTTACACAATAAAATTATATATATATATATATGAATTTATCTGTGTATAATATATTACATTCTTATCTTTTACATAGTAAAATTTGATCAAAATATGAAAATGAATTTGAGAACAACTATTAATGATACACAAAATAAACTAAATTTTGGTATCAATTATAATATAAAATGAATGATATATTTTTATGGTTGTATATTCATGCTCATTTTATTTATTTAATTTTTTTCTTAATGATTGAAATTATCAGTTATACAAATTTTTTATTCCTAAATTTAATTGAAATTTATTATTATTTATTTTTATATATTTTTTATCTTTAAATTATCGATTAATTTCTCTAATAAAAAGAAAAGAAATTATTAAAATCTAATTGTTTATCATATTATTATTTTTTCTAATCAGAAGGTACAAACATTTAGAAGAGTCATGGTGCAACAACTTGTACTTTGAGACGCGCAATTATATGTAATATTTTAGCACCCTTTTCTTTTCGGCATAAACTAGTTTCGTGCTCTTCTCATTCACCATTTTAAATAATTATGTGTTTTTCTGCAACATAAAATTAAACACATAAAAATTTATTTAAAATCAATCTGGACTCAACCGATTATCTACCATGAAAACAAAAATAGCATGTGTAGTTATAAGATGACTTAACCTAAAAAACTAAAGTGGATACCAGAACATCTTATTTCCTTTATTATTCGTTATAGAACTAGTAGATAATAAAAAAACAAAAGGCATGAAAAAAATGAGAAACTATGAAAAAAACATGAAAGAAAACAATTAGTCAATCATAAATATCAGAATAGTTCCTTGTCTGTGCATTTATCAGCATATAATCTTGAACAATGTTGTGTTTAACGTACAATAAATTGTAAAAATTAAAATATTTTTGGTTTGTTGAAATAACACAACTTAGATGTTCATACAAGTAAATAGAGCCTGCAGTAGAAGTGCATCACCGCATCCAAATAAAAATACCACATCGCAAACAAAACTAGTATTGATACATGTCCAATATAGATCCATAGAATCCTATTCTATACATGGAGCGTTGAATTTACAATTATGTCTGATTAGTGATTACATCAGAAGCGTTTTATACATCTAACTGCATACATACATTGTGTGCTATACATGTCAAAACCAAGAGGGCAAATATTACAATTTACAGTCTCTGTAGTTTATCTGGAACTGTCATATTAAGCCACTTATCATGCCATCTCAGGCACTTGTACATTTGACTATACCATGGAAGAGGAGTTTACACGATCATATCACAAACATGTGAGTATGGTTGAGGCCAAAGATAAGACTTTGGAATTCTCGGAAAAGAACAATGCAGCAGAAATTGCCAAGCTTAACAGAAAGGCAATCCCAGTACATTGCCTGAAGGAGGCACTTTGTATAACATCCCAAGTTTGGATATTCCTTCAGAGTGAAGGACATAGAGTCAGCTCCTGATTCTGAGCTTCCACTGTTGAACACAACAGCTTTTTTCCTCTTTGAAGAACATCAAGGCCCCTCCTGTGATAAAATCAGACAGCTTGGTCATTGCAGGGACAAGGAATGCATCAAATTTCATCCATTTTTCAGGTAAGTCTTTTTCTAATAAAACATGGTTAAAAGTTGTACACTCAGCAGCTTTTGGTTGTGCTCAAAGGGTCATAATCATAGACCTCGCCAACTTTGACAAACCGCCCTTTCACTCGCCTTCTGACATCGGCCCTTGCTTTGCGAGAGGCATACCTCACTGTTTTGTCAAACCTAATAAGATAACAATAATGAATGTTCGATCAACTTAGACAAACATGCTTTCAAATCAAACAAATCTTGATTGGTAGCAAAGAATAAGGACGGCAAGCAAATAATAACAAGTTGAAACCAGAACAAAGATGATAATCAATTATGGCCATCAATACTTTTATCACAACAATTGCCAATATCTAACCAAACACCAATCCCTGCTACTATGAAAAACAAAACAAAAATAAGGCATAAAGGCAATCAATGCAAAATACCAAGAAGGGAAGAGTGACTTAATTTGGAAAGTACTATGGAAATCACTTACTTCCGTATCTTCTTCTTTTCCTTGTAACGCATCACAGCATTACTGCGGTTTGCAGATTGTAGAGAATTCTCAGGACAAGGAGAAAGCCAAGGAGGTTCTCCCATGAGAAACATTGAAGAGGCTCCACAGTCTTGATAATCTCCACCGCTACTCTCTCCAGTAATGCCAGAAAAAGAAAGGTTTGATTGGGCTTGCCTTCCCGTAAAACAAAGAATTGGTTCAGTTTTAGTACTTAAAATGGAATCTGCAGATGCTGCATTGCTGCAAGCTGGTTGCACAGCATTGACCAGTCCAATTGATGACCCCTGGACATAAAGTTAAATCTGAAAATAAGTATGCAATGAAAGAAATGTTGACCAACACAACAACCACATAATAGAAATTAAAATGCTATCTCCAATGCGAGTGTAACCAACACATTGTAAGCATGCATCGCACAGTACAGTGAATATCTCATTCTCAACCTGAATGCTTGCACCATAAGTAGGCCGACAAAATTTATGGATGTCTTCAAATCAGCCAGAATGAAGTTGTTCAAGACATTGAGTAACTTCATTTTATTCTTTTCTTTTCTCAATTCACAATAAAGATTTGCAACAAGAGACAGAAGGCATCACAGCTCAACACTGTCCAATATCTTCAACTTGCAAATATGTATGTGTATAATGCATTCATATAACAGCAGTATAGACCAAGAACCACATTCCTATGCAAACGCATTAAAGTTGAAACAAAACAGACAAGGCAGACAGGAATACTAACCGGCCTAAATATTTTATTATTATATTTATAAAGGAAGAATATTACGAAGTGGCAAAGAAGGTGAAAGACAGAACACACAAAAAATAATATTAATAAAAAGAAGAAACAAGAAAAGTGACGTAGGGACTGTCTGATTGCAATTTCAAAAACAGTTTACTATTTTTCAAAAAAGAAAAAAGAAAAAAAAACTTGTTTGATAAGGTCTGTTGGTGTTCTTAGTTATTAAATTAAACATTTTCTCAAAACCCAATTTTGGAAACAAGATAATCAGAAGAACGTAAAGATGTTTTCAAAGCTGCACTTTTATTTTCAATTCCATGCCACAAATGTGTGAGTAAGCCATAACAACCTCTTCTCCTAATCCTTATAAATCTGTTTTCGGAATCACCTGATCAAACCAAAAAAATCTCCATAATTCTCAAAAACAGTTTTCAAAAAGCTATTTTTAAAGAATATAAAACAAAAATAGAGTAAAAACACCCATGAATTCTTGATCAAATAATAGTGCAGACTGCAGAGCTGATTAAATTCACAATGAAGCAAACTTGTAATGCAACCTGCCTAAATCCCAGCTGGAGCCGAAGCTGAGCATAGGACATATTTTTAAATCCTTGAGATAATATTTAAAATATTCAGAAAAAAAACAAATGATCGTCAAGGAGAAAACAAATGCATATTTTATAACACACATTAACACCATTGTGTTAAGTATACAGAACATAGGCGTGTGATGCCCCAATAGTAAAAAAAACCATGATTATCACAGACAAGGGATAGTGAGAGTTTAGCACCTCGGCAGCAATAGCATCCTGACAATTGGAATCTCCAGCAGACATGTCCTTTGTCCCAAACAAGCTATCAATTCCACCATTTTCAAATAGCTCTTCAGAATGACTGAGGGCCACACCAAAAAGTTCTTCATAGCTCTCAAGATTTAGATCCATTTCATCCATGTCGATATCATCATACAGATCATCCTCTTCACATAGTGCAGGGCATTTTGTAGCAGGAGAGTGTAACTGCAGATTAAAAATGGGATATTAGCAATATAATATAATGAAATTATGAGAATCTCAATGTAGAACATTAAAGCTGTGCTAAGTCATTTCAGTAAACAAGACATAAATTGGTCGTAAAAACATATATGTTGGTCTTTCAACTAAGCTATATACTGATGATAGAAATATGCCTGTGTCTGTTTCCAGTTCAAGCTACCAATAAAAAAGAAAAGCTATAATTTCTGCAAAAAATAATATACCCCAGAGCAACAAACAGTAAACCAAACAGCTTTAAATACAGAAATAGACATGGAGAAAATGAAACAACCACAGAACTTGAGAATTCAACCAGAGGAATTATGGTTCACTGATTATCTTGCTATAACTCTGAGGCTTCTATACGGAGACAAAATTTTAAAACCATAAAACTGAGACAAAGTACTCCTCCCTAGCAAACTTGCAATTTCATTCCCATTGCTGTTTTTAGAAAGTACACTACTCCTAGTGTTGCAGATGTACTCATTATGAACAATGATGATGACATCCAACTTATACCTTTGGCAGACATTCATTGGCAGGTCCAGAAGGCTGGTCCAGAATGTGAGGTTCGGAGCTTGACTCGGGTATTGAAGATGTGCCAACCAAGGACTTGTCCAAAGCAGGTAGATCAGTGACTTGATCTGAACCAGACACATTGTGTTTTTCTGGAGGAACCCCAACACTCTTGTTGCTGTTCTCATTAATACTCATTAAGCCTAGTTCTTGCTCACATGTAGATTCACTTATGGCAGGGATTTCTAACACAAATGACCAAATTGAAGACAGTTCAGCCGCTGAAGGGCAGCCAGAGTAGCAACTGATTGCTTGTCTCTTGTGCGTTGAAGATGTAGAGGCACCATGACCCAACCAATCACAATTCTGACAAAGTGATATTTTCTCTTCTACACACCTTACAAAGGCAGGTTGTGCATTGCATCTCTCACATAAAAGGGTCCGCGGGTGACGCTTAGAAAGGGCATTAGCAGAATGAACATTCCGATCACAAGACAAACATAAACATGCAGCGTCAGAGCGACAATACACCATGGATCTCTGGTCTCCACAAAAGTCACATACATAACCCATCTTTAGAATCACTTCTCTCTCACCCCTTAATCTAAATTAAGGAATATCCACCTAGTAACAGTCTTCACAAACCACAATATTCTCTGATCAAAGACAAGTTCTTCCTCCTAATCTTAAGATGCAGAAGCCGAATTCTGTCATATAACATTGAAGCCATCAGAAAATGTGATAGAAAACAGAATTTCAATTTTAAGACTGCAAATTCAGCAGCAACTCAAAAACAAATAATGACATTTTAATAAGAACAGATACATAGTGATATAAAGGGATTAAAAGAAAACAAAATGAGAGTATACTGCAGCCAATTCTGAAAAGCAGTATAGCTGCTAAGGCAAGTAATTTATAACACCAAAAATTAAGAAACAGTTCAAAGCAATGAAAGCATGTATGATGTATATATGCTTTCATGTCTTATGTAAAATTAGGATTTGAACTAGTAAAAAGGAAAAACAAAATTCCTACAAAAAAAGATATAAAGGAAAATAAATTCTAACAAAATAAATAAACTTAGATACTCGAAAAAATTATTTTCACATCAGCACGAGATTATACAAATAGCAAGTGATTCTTTCAAAATAATAATAGTTAATAATAATAATAATAATAATAATAATAATAATAATAATAATAATAATAATTAAAGGAGAAACAAAGACAAGAACAACAACACATCTAATCCAGTCACAACATACCCGAATAATCACCTGTATCTTAAAATTCTCAACTTTTCTTTACCTTAAGCTCCTAAGAATTCAGATAAAGTTCCATGCCCAGAAAAAACATGAATTATTAAAAAAAAAATACACAAAAACAAAAACGTGAGTTTTTACGAAAAACAAGATAGCAGAAGGAAGAAAATTACCTTGCGGCAAGACAGAGAAAGAGAAGAAGATCGGTGAGCAAAAAAGGGATTTGCTTTTTCAGAAGAAAAATAATATTTTTAATTTGTTTTTGTGGTAAACTCTTGAAAGCAAAGAAATAAGGCTAGTAGAAGCAGCTCAAGACTGAACAACAGACATAAGATGATGATAGCTTTGTGTTGTGTTTCTCTCTCTTACTTTTTTGTTTTCTCTCTCCTCTCTTGTGCTGTGAAGTTAAGATAGAGAAGAATAGGAAGATTGTAGAGCCAACACAAAGGATGAGGAAAGTAGAATAATGCTAATATGACATAAGCAAAACTGATCAAAAGTGCAAACAAAAGTAGAAATAAATATAATGCAAGTGGGACCATGTCCTTTTCCCACTTCAAGGAAAAGGTTGTCCTTTCCCTTTTTCTTCTTCTAAATTTTTAATCATAAATATATATATATATATATATATATATATATAATATAGTTTTATCATAATATTATAATTATATTCAGATTTTAATTGAGATTAATATTTCTTTAATTTCAAAAAATTTAAAAGAGTACAAATAATGTAATTTATTCTTATCAATATTATTAATTATTAATTCCATTTGAAATTTGATTGATATGTTTATTAAAGTTTTCTTCCATTAATATTATAATTATAATATATGTATTTGGTGCACTTTCTGAATCTATCCGTGTTGGTGTGATTGTACAATGATATTGTTAAGTTTTTAATATAAAGTATTATGATTGTATTAGAGTGGATAATAATAAAATAATGAGAATGGTGATTGTTAACGTTGAACTTTGCTAAAAGTGCATCACATGATGCGTGAGGTGGACAAATGGTATGGTGGCATGTTTTAGTTCTAGTTGTTGGTTGCTACCTTTTTCACTGTCTCTTTTCATTTTTCTATTTCTAAGTTGTGCTTTATCAGGTTTCGGCGGCGTAGCATCCATGGATTTCTGGCAACACTAATCACTTGTCACTTCTCAAATTATTATTTAATTTGCATATTATGCACGTAGTTATTATGTGTTTATTGCGTGCTGCCTAATTTTATTTTTTTAATGTAAATATAGTTGAGCAAAGTAAAATAACAATTATCATAGAAAATAAATAAAATTATTATTTATTAATTCGTAATATAAAAAATATTATAATCCTAATACGTGACTTGAACTCATTATTATTCTAATATCTTCTTTCACTCTTGTGAGTAGCCACTTGTTCAAGTGAAATTGTATTTAATTTTCTTTCTATAAGATCTTGAATTTGAATATTAATTATCAGTTATTAATAAAATTAATAGATGCTTTACATTAATAATATAATAACTATAATAAGCCTTGTGTTATTAATCATCAAATAACTAAATTTCTTAAATACAGCGAATAGAAGTTAATATTTTGATACTTTTCATACCTTAAAAAAACATTATTTTAGATGGACTTTGAAATATTTAAAAAGCTCAAAATAATGAATATCAAAAACCAGAACAATTGACATGAAGGTAAATTTACATGGTAAAAAAATTATAGTATGTGAAGGGAAATTATGATTTTTATGGTTAAATTATAGTATGGTTAAATTTTGTGAACTTAGTAGAGTAAACCATTCAATTTAATGGTTAAATTATAGAATGCTTAATGTACCAAGATGAAAGTCTTTAAAAATTTAATGTTCCTTTAAACACCTAATGTACTAAAATAAATTTTTTTAAAAACTCAAAATATCAAAATAAAACTTTTTAAATTTAATGTACCAAAATAAAAGAAAAAAAAATATAATGACTATAATTGACATTAAATCTTCTAAAAAAATACTCTATAGAATATAATTACCTATTACATAAAGTACTTCATAAAACATAATTAGCTTTAAAAATAAAAAATTAATGTTAAAACTGGCATTAAATCTTTCCAAAAAAAAACTTTATAGAATATAATTACCTATTCTATAGAGTACTTCATAAAACATAATTTATTTTCAAAATAAAAAATTTATGTTGCCAAAGGTACTTATGATATTATTTTTATTACTTTTGGAAATTTCATTGTGTGGAAGAAGATGGGAAATTAGGGAAAATGAAGTGAGTGATAAGGATAATATTTGTAGTAATGAAGGATGAAAGTGTGAAAAAGAAAGGAGAGGTTATGTGAGACGTGTAAGAGATGTAACCAAGAGACATGCAATTATATCTGACTAAGAAATTAAAATGTTTTTTTAAAGAAAAGGGGGTATACTAATGAAATTGATAGGCTACAAATATGAATTTTGCCCGAGAAGTAGAAAACAAATTGCAGCCCAAGCCCAAGGCGAAGGGGAAACAAATTGGAAAATTATTCGCAAAAGGAAGAAAGAATCAAACTAGAAAATTAGAAACCCTAGCTATCTCCTCTTTGGCTTCTCAGTGTTGATTATAGTTACGTATTCTCAAGCAAGCAAGCAAGTTGCAGATCGAAGCATGGGTTCTAGAAAATCCGAGAACCCTCACTCCGGCGACGGCGCCAGTCCCGGGTATGTCCCGTAATCATTTCTTCATTTTGATTTTTTTTTTTTTTTTTTTTTTGTAGTTTTTGTTGTTATTGTTGACACCCTTTTGGACGCAGGAAAATCTTCATCGGAGGCTTAGCCAAAGACACAACCTTAGGTAAGAATGATAAGCTGAAATACAATTATTATATTTATTTATTTGTGTATGGTAACTGATGAATGAAACACTTCAGAGACGTTCGTGAAGCACTTTGAGAAGTATGGAGAGATAACGGACTCAGTTATAATGAAGGATCGTCACACGGGTCGGGCAAGGGGATTCGGATTCATAACGTATGCGGATCCCTCTGTTGTTGATCAACTCATTCAAGACAATCATATCATCAATGGCAAACAGGTTGAGATTAAGAGAACCATTCCCAAGGGATCTTCCCAACACCCTAATCATTTCAAAACTAACAAGATTTTCGTCGGTGGTATTCCCACTTCACTCTCTCAAGATGACTTTAAGAACTTCTTCTCTAAGTATGGTAATGTTGTCCACCATGAGATTATATTTGACCACACCACCAAGCGATCCCGTGGTTTTGGCTTTGTTGTTTTTGACAGTGAAAAGGTTGTCGATAATTTGTTGTCTGACGGCAACATGATTCATTTGGCTGGTTCTCAGGTCTGTTTTTTTTTCCTTACTTTAGTTTAGTCTTTTGCTAACTTGCTGTGTTAAATTCAATGTTTATGAATCTAATGATTGCTCGGATCCCTCTATGTTATTGATGTCGCTGGACTTATTGAGTAGTTAGTGAGGTTGTTGCAGGTTTATTACTTCTCCACACCGGCTGGGCAAATTACTACTGTGCTTATGAATGAACCTAGGTTAACTCACTTCTTTCTTGTAGGTTGAGATCAAGAAGGCTGAACCAAAGAAATCCTCAAACCCAGGTTCTCTTCCTCCATTTGCTAGTGACTCTAGGACACGTTCTTACAATGATGCTTTTGGTGGATTTGGTGATTCTTATGCGAGTTTTGGTGGTAGCGGTTTTGGTCCTTCTAGTGGTTCATATAGGTCACTTGGAGGATTTGGTGCTAGGCTTGGCGAGTATGGTGGCTATGGGGGAGGAGATGACTTTGGTACTAGTTTTGGGGGTTATGGTGGTGGCGGTGCGGGTGGCTATGCTGGTTTTCGAGGAGAATCATCCTTTGGCTACTCTAGTCGTTATGGTTCCTACATGGGGGCCCTTGGTGCTGGATATGGCGGTGGTGGGTTAGGTGCATATGGACGGGGTGGTGGGGGCTATGGAACCTATGGTGGTCCAGGTGCCAGTGGGGCATATGAATCAGGCCCTGGTGCTGGTTATGGAGGAGCAGGAGGTGGTGGTGGAATGTATCCTACTAGAGGAAGCTATGGTGGCAGTAGTCGTTACCATCCTTATGCAAGATAGTTTTATTACTAAGTGAAGTAGAATGTGCATGCAGGTTTAAGCATTTTCTAGACACATGACACTTACTGCAGGTGGCCACTTTCTAGAAGTCAGAAGAACCACTAGCATGTCTGTTTTATCTCACTCTATTGCTTAGACAACTGAAGGTAGATCATCATCAGTCTAGAGCTGTCTGTGCATCATCAAACTAGAGCTTCCCATCAGTTATCGGCCTATATGACTTTAGATAGGCACATTATGTTTTTATGTGATATTCAGATGTTTGCAAGTTAGACTGTCGCAATTCTGGATATGAAAATTAGTGAGAATCGTGATGGAGTTGTGTGAATGTGTATTATTGTAGGTCATACTAGCAATTTGTTTGAAAGAGTACTTCTTCATTCCTATAGTTATGTTTGTTTAGTCTATGTTAAAAGATGTTGACATAACCTTTGCAGGTTAAACTATTAGTTACTACAGTTGCTGTGATGTAGTTACATGCCTAGTTAGATTGTTTCCATACGATAAGATCTTAATTAGTCTCAACAGGCTTAGTCACTTTTCTTCCCGAAGGGCTGTTTTGACTGCATACCACGTTAGCAGTCATAAGTTGGTTCATAGAGAGACAGATTATTGATCTGAACTTTTATTCTAAGACTTTCTTGGATCTTAGTGTTTAGCATTGGCCGGTAGATATTTTCTCTACGTAGGGGTTTCGGTCGTGAGAGTTAAATTCAGAAACTACATGATGATGCCTGCCAACTAGACATTTTATATCTTGTGACTAGATTTGATGGACGTGTCTAGGGAGAGACATGTTTCATGAAATTATGTTCGGATGTTTGCTGCTAAACATATCTAAATTTAAGTCATACAAATAAAAACAGCTTATTTGTTTATTATTATTATTATTATTATTATTATTATTATTATTATTATTATTATAATAATATTTATGGATGATGCAACTAACAACTATTCCAGCTTTGCTCTTTTTTTTTTCTTATAGCCTCTCTTCAACCCTTAAACATAACCCTTTTGGCCTGGTCAATTAACTGGAAAACGGTCAGTGCTAACAATGACTCACGGTCCCTTTAAATTCCTCTTAAAAATGAGTTGTGGAGTTAGAGGCTACTGCTTCGGCTTGGTGTTCTGTTGAAGTTGGATTGGCATTCACTATTTCTGGTTTGTTTGGGATGTGAACATCTTTTTCATTGTACTTTGTTTCATTTTTTTTCCTTTCAAATGTTTTGTAATTAAGCTGGAGTATATGTGAATTCAGTAACTGGATTGTATTGTTCTGACCTTGCTATAAAATAGTGGGAGCTAATTGAAGGAAAATGATGCACAGCACTTCGCATTATAGTTTTTGGAATTTTTAAATGAACACAGCTTTTGATAAGATAATTTTCTGTTTTGAACTCGAAAAATTAAGCGATTTATGATTAAGATATTAAACTTTTTAGGTATTAATTCATTTAAGATGTAATTATTGAATTCGTCATCCAGTGTTTATTACATTAGTTCTCTGAAGGCTATGAACAAATAAATATTTCTGAACGTTTACCAAATTTCGGATTTCCTTTGGAATATGATACATCAGGTTATTGATGTGGATACGAGGAGGATTGTTAAACTTAAGCTTTGATCTTGTATTAATTTTGGATAATAATTAATATACTGTTATGTTAAACAAGATCAAATTTTAGATTTATTCTTTCTTTCATTCAATGGTAATGATTTATTGTCTTCCGTGTGTAGGAGCAAATTTATGTAAATTCTTCTATTCTTACTGTCTAGAATTGGAGTTTTACTTTTATTTTGATAATTTTTACAATTATTTCAGCCGTATTTGCACTGTAGAAAAGATAACAATTTGAAAAAAGTTCGCAAATCATTTAGAAAAGAAATCGGAAAATTCATATCACATAGGAAAAAGAAGATAAAGATTACAATTATAAGTAAAGAAATAGATTATGACAATAAATATATTAAGAAAACATAGTTTACTCTTTGAATAGTTTAATAAAATAATATAAGAAGAAAAGAGAAATTAAAGTAATGTTAATTTTAATACTTTACTCTTGTAATAGAGAGGTATATTTTACTATAATAATAATAATGAAAAAGCTATATAAAATTGGTACATATGGAATTGCATACTTTAATGATTGAATTGGTACACATGGCACTCCATTCAAGGTCCCACTTGTTTCATAAAAATAACATCTGTCGATGCATATAACAATACGAGTATTTGTTATTTTGATATGAAATGAAATCACACAATATCACGTGACATATGTAAGAAAATAGTAATTAATAACTAATTAAAAATACTAATTACTGTTATCATAAAAAATTAAAAAAAAAAAAAATCCAAGTTGTTCTTATATGCCTTGTCATCGCACCGATCAAAGTTTATCGGTTATAGTTTTCGTGAACATTCCTGATGAATCGTAGAAGCGTACACGCATACTTCTTCTGCTTTTTATGAAACTACATGAATAAATAATTAAGCACGGAATAAAGAGTTACTTTTTTTAAAAAAACAAATATTAAAATCCTCGCATAGCATATATAGACTTAAACAAAAGAGAGAGAAAGTAAAGTAAGGAAACGCACATAAGAAGGTATTGTTACTTGATTACTTATGCTTGATCACACTGATAATCAATCTTGCTTGATTACTTATGCTTGTTTTATTCTATGCATGCTCTACCTCTTGTTGAATTTGTTTGATCAATCTTGCTTTTTTCCTTTTCAATACTATAATCGCTGATTTTCTGGGTTTTGATCCTTTGTTTTGTAATAATTGCTGAGTTTGTCCCGATCAGAGTGTTTTACTTTCTCTAAATAAGCTTCATTAGAATTTATCCGCGCTGCAACAAAATTTTGGATATCTTTCTTCATTTGTTCTCAATACCACTACATTAGATAGCATCTTGAATGTTGTGAACAAAAATTCTAGTGCTTCAACTTCTGCTGTAAATTTTGGGATGCATGGAGACTTCTTAACTATAACCGATTAGCTTTCAAGTTTAAACAATTGCTTTGTAGCTAGCTGGTACCTGTCATGATAGTTAGGATTTAGGACCAAATCATGCATGATTTTCTGAAATTGAGCTTCTCAATGAACTTCTTCTATGCAATCCACCAACCCCTCAATGTTAGATCCAATTTTTAAAAGACTGCGGCACCTTTCTATTGTCACCGATTGTCTATATGTATTGTCTACTTATCCGATATATCGAATGAACATCATCTTGGTCTTCAGTTATATGCTGTTTGATGATGGAAAATCATTTAAAAAATTGTTCCAAAATAGATGTTGAATTCATTCTTAAATCATCTTAAGTGTGCTGCCTATGTTTTTCTTCAGGTTTTATTGATTTTATTTCCATCTTGTGAAAATATGTATAGTCTGGGACAGTTTTGGGAACTTGAATAGGCTTTATTGATAGGCTGGCAGTACAAATGTATTATACATTTTCAGTGATTCAAGTCGAAGAAGTTCCTTACATGTCCCCCAGTGGGTTTCCTATACCCATGCACCAGCTTCATAATCACACTTCATTTTATTCAGTTTGTGCTAGTTTATACTTTTGTTTGTTTTCTTTTTTCTTTTTAAGCTGGGGACGGTCTCCCTAATATGTTTTCTTTTTGTCTTGAGTTCTTCATTTATCAAAAGATAAAGAAATTGTGTCCATGCTTTCTTTCACCTTTTTCAGTTAATCAGGATTGTGATTTGCTTAAGCAGGACCACTATATATCGTTAAGCATAAAAGATGGTTGATACAAAGGGTAGTTCCTTGTTAAAAATTCTAAATATCAGTGACATATTTTTCTGGAAAGATCATGGTGTATATGAAGCTCTGGCAGCTATAGTCATAAGCATCCTTGTTCCTATCTTGTTTGCGGCTTTGTTCTTTGGAAAGAAAAAAGGAAAAATAAGAGGTGTGCCAGTAGATGTTGGTGGTGAGGCAGGTTATGCAGTACGTAATGCAAAGAACACCAAGTTGGTTGAAGTTCCTTGGAAAGGAGCCCCTACCATGGCTCATCTATTTGAGCAATCCTGTAATAAATATACTCGCAATCGATTTCTTGGAACAAGAAAACTAATACAAAGTGAGTTTGTTAATTCTAGTGATGGCAGGAAGTTTGAGAAACTTACTTTAGGAGACTATGAATGGGAAACCTATGGAGAGGTATTTGCTCGTGTGTCCAATTTTGCATCTGGTCTTCTTAAGTTAGGCCATAATATAGATAGTCGCGTTGCCATTTTTTCTGATACCCGGCCTGAGTGGCTCATCGCTCTTCAGGTAAATTTGCTTTATCAGCTTCATTGCCTTTTGGCTTATGCCTTAACTGTTGGTATTGACAAATTTTAGTGAAAATCTTGCTCAACTTCAGGGTTGCTTCAGGCAGAATGTGACAGTTGTTACTATTTATGCTTCTCTAGGTGAGGATGCCCTGATTCACTCACTAAATGAGGTAGGAATCTATTTTCTCTTGCATAATTTTAGAGAATAGATGAAAAGAGTCAATGATTGGAGTAACTAAAAGTGATGGGCATGTTCTCACTTGAAGCTTTGGAATATGAACAGACTGAAACATCGACTCTGATATGTGACTCCAAACAGTTGAAGAAGTTGGATGCAATGGGATCAAGACTAACATCTATACAAAATATTATTTACTTTGAAGATGTTAACAGACAAGATGCTTTCTCAGGAAGTTCAAGCAGTTGGACAATTGCATCTTTTAGTGAAGTTGAAAAACTTGGGAAAGAAAATCCTGTTGAGCCAAGCCTGCCATCTAAGAATGCCATTGCAGTTATCATGTACACAAGTGGCAGTACAGGTCTGCCAAAGGTTTGTTTCTTCTTCAAGTTTTATTCAGGTCTCGTCTCTTCCTGTGGCTGTGTATCTATTCTCTTATTCATGTGATCTGCTGCATGCTTGCAAAATGTTTTGTCGGGACTCCAGAATAATGGTTATTGAATGTCTCAACATTCTGATGCCTATTAAATAATTTAGCTCATAAACATGAGTAGTGGGGTACTGACTAAGTCTTCTGTAAATATGATAGAAAATTTTCTAGTCTGGTAACATTGAGAACTAAGAGGATCTCCAATAGCTCAGTTATGTGCCTACATTTGATTTGATTGAGTGTTAACTTTTTTGTAATCATTTAGGGTGTCATGATTACTCATGGGAACATTGTAGCCACTACAGCTGCTGTTATGACAGTGATTCCAAATCTAGGCAGCAAGGATGTGTACCTGGCATACTTGCCCCTTGCTCATGTTTTTGAAATGGCAGCAGAGGTGATTTCTTCTTAGCCTTCTAATTGTCAAATGCAGTTGATATTTGATGATATTATCTCTAAATTACTGTGGTTGTCTAGTCTGTTATGCTGGCTGCTGGTTGTGCAATTGGTTACGGCTCTCCTCTGACTTTGACTGACACGTCTAATAAAATCAAGAAAGGAACCAAGGGAGATGTTACTGCATTAAAGCCGACACTTTTGACAGCAGTTCCAGCTATTCTTGATCGGATTCGAGATGGAGTTGTAAAAAAGGTGTGAATCAACCAATGTTACACATGTCACTCTCTCTCACATATACATATTGTTACTTAATCTCCATCCTTTCTATTGTGTGTTAGCTAGACAGATGTCTCTTTTATTATGCAAACCTACACTAAATTCCCTTAAATCTACAAAATAAATATGTTGAGAAAAGGAAAGAAAAGACTTGACAGCTAATAAGAATGTTGTTGGGCTTCACTATTTATTACCTCAACCTTATCTCATGGATGTTTAGTGGTTAAATGCTGTTGCTACACTTGGTTAGCCTTGTTTATTAAGCAAACCCAGGATTAATTAGTGCAGCTGGGTTATATTAATTTTGGGGTTCATAGGAACCCAGGATTTAAGTGAGAAAGAAAATAGAAATTATATTGAATAGGGTGAGAGGGAACAAGGAATAGGAGAGAAGCTCTCCTACAAAGGTTTCCCCTTCACAAAGGATTTCTCCTTTCACAAAGAGCTAATATTTCAAAATGATAAAACTGTCGCCCTTCCTAGTAATCTTCCCTATTTATGCCAACTGAACACAAAGGATTTCTCCTTTCACAAAGAGCTAATATTTCAAAATGATAAAACTGTCGCCCTTCCTAGTAATCTTCCCTATTTATGCCAATTGAACGCCTCTACCTAACTAACTAAAATTCTAAACTCCCTTATCCTTACATCCTAACAGCATTCAACCATTTGAATTGTTTAGCTATACACCAAATGAATGTGATATGCCCTTGCTTTTTTCTCAACTTAAAAGGAACTAAAATGATAGAAATGGAATTTGACCCTTGAACACCCATGAGCTTGTGGCTAAATTCATATGAACCTTTTAGGTATGTAAAATTTAATTATATATCTTTTAAAATTCAATAGGAGAATATAGTTTATTTGTTCATCGTAGAGGTTTATATGGACTGAGAGGGGAATAACAATAACAGTCTTTTCCCATTAAATAAGGTCTGCTACATGAATCAAATAATGTTGTTTGCTAAGTCAGAACTAAGTTGTTTAGAAATTGTTGGAAATCCCACATCGCCTAGAGATATGACCTGTTGCATGTATACAAGTGGGGATCAATCCTCACCTTATAAGCCGGTTTTGTAGGGTTGAGTTAAGTCCACAACCCACATTTCAACTTGGTATCAGAGCTTATCCTAGTATTATTTGTAGATGTTAGGCCATCCGTTGTCGGGCCGATATTGGACCACCCATTTGAATAGTCTCCACGCTTGAGAAGTCCAGTCTCAGCGTGGGGGATGTTAGGCCATCCGTTGTCGGGCCGATATTGGACCACCCATTTGAATAGTCTCCACGCTCGAGAAGTCCAGTCTCAGCGTGGGGGGTGTGTTGGAAATCCAATATTGGACCACCCATTTGATTAGTCTCCATACTTGAGAAGTCTAGTCCTCGTCGTGGGGTGTGTGTTGGAAATTTCACATCGCCTAGAGATATGGCCTGCTGCATGTATATAAGTGAGTGAGCAATCCTCACCTTACAAGCCGGTTTTGTAGGGTTGAGTCAGACCCATAATTCACATTTCAACTAAAATCAATTTAGAGTACACTCTTTCTTAATGGTTTCTCCTCAAGTTTTCTTTGATCTTCCTCTGGCCTTTTGATTCAATGGTGTTGGGACAAAAAGAGTAGCTGCTTTGAAGAATAAAAGGAAGACAGATAGTTAATTTAGACAATTAGCTAGTTAAACTATTAGAGGTCATTAGTTAAATAAATAAATAGGGGTAATAAAGGGTATGGGTATCATTCATGGACTGGTATTTTGAGAGAACTGAGGAAGTGCTTGGTTTTGAATGATGAACTCTATGAAGAGGAGATCTTTGAACGAGAGATCTTTCTCATTATTCATTCCATTTCCGGTCATGCAATTAAATCATTCTCTTCCTTTCCTATTTCTATCGTAGCTTCCTAGTAGTTGACTTTCAATTTGATCTATTTTTTTGTTGTGGCTGATGATTGTCTTGATCTCTCATAAGAAAACTAGTTTCTGTTATCTTTTCCTCGGTAGTGCTTGTACTACTTCAGTTCTTCCTATATACTTTCATTGATAATTTCTTGTATTATCTACAACATTTTCATTTCCACTAAATTTAGTTTTTATTCTTATTGAAACTTTAATGTTCAGCATTTTACTACCATAGTGCTTTGCTGGTTTTATATAGATATCTGGTAGAAATTTCCATTTTGATGGCCACTTTCCAAACCCCAAGTTGCAGAAACTTCCATTTTTCTTATCTTTTTACTTTCCCTTAGTATTATCCAATGCTTTAAATTAAACTAGTGGTTGAATAGCTATTACTTTTCCTTGCCATTTTTTATACTGTATGTAGGTTGACGGAAAAGGGGGCCTCGTGAAGAATCTTTTCGATTTTGCATACCAGCGCCGGCTGGCTGCTGTAAAAGGAAGCTGGCTAGGAGCTTGGGGATTGGAAAAGTTGTTATGGGATGTTATTGTCTTCAAACAAATTCGTAATTCACTGGGAGGCCAGATCCGGTTTATGCTTTGTGGGGGAGCTCCTTTATCTGGGGATTCACAGCACTTCATCAATATCTGTGTGGGGTAATGATTCCCATCTAAATATTACTTAGTACTTGTGTGGAGCTAACTGGTATTTTAATGTATATATGCCCATGCATGTGTGTTCAACACCTATTCTCTGTACTGGGGTTATGGATCTAGAGCTATGTATAGTTTACATATTAGATTCATTTCAATGTGAATTTCTATATAATAGCAAATGAAAAATAGTATGTATCCATTTTATTGTCTGCTTGTATGATATTATAGAATGAACAGGATTGAAATTAGAAATTGTTGAGAACTAAATTCTCCTGAAGAGGGTAAAGAGGAAATATTGTCAGTGTCAAGTTGATACATACTCACCAGTAGTTGGTTGTATGATAATAGTAGAATTAGTTAATCAGGAGAGTGGGTGAAAGAATATGAATAATTGTATGTTGAGAAATAGTTTTAGTTTGGTCCTCCAAAGTTACATATGTTACCACATCATCCCTGAAAACTTTATTTAGCTAACTAGTTCCTCAAAGATTCTTTTTTTTAACACCTTTATCCTTCAAATATTTTGCCACTAAACCACCTTCATCCTCCAAAGATTTTGTCACTAAATTCCTTAAATATTTAATTGTCACCAAACTAAACTTCGAAGGTGCTTTTTGTCACTAATTTAATACTCCCTAAAAAATTATATGGCGATGTTTTAAATCTGAGTTACTAATTTGGTGACACAGTAGAGCAACTGAGGGGGAGGGCTATCGATAAAATATCGGATAATATCATTATTGTGTGTTATATTAATTTTGAGTATCTTTAATAATTTTTAATACTGGTTTGCATATTTCGTTATATTTTCTGATGTGTTTTCTTATTTAATTGTGACTATGAAAAAAAGCTGATGGTGATAGATTTATAGTTGTATTGATTCACACAGAAAAACATGTCCCGGAGTTGATAAATTTGATTTAATCCTCATATTATCAAATTAAAATGGAACTTCTCTATATTTACTTGTTGATAGGGCTCCTATTGGGCAAGGATATGGCTTGACTGAAACATTTGCTGGGGCTGCCTTCTCAGAGTGGGATGACCATAGTGTGGGACGAGTTGGTCCACCTCTTCCTTGTTGCTACATTAAGGTATGTCATATATGCCATCAACACAAAAAGTGTGGTGAGCTTCCACCTCTACTTATTATGATATTGCATTTAATTATGGTAATGGCCTCTAATTATTATAGTTTCATGATGGTGAGTTAGAAGATTTGTTGGACATGTAATATAGTAAGAAGTTAACAGTTGAGAAATAACACACTCATATCTCTTAATTCGTATTAGAACATGCAGTTGGTTCTACTTAGAAGGCATATATGGTGGGAATTTGATTTCTTTATTGATAATGTTGTATAGCTTGTTTCTTGGGAAGAAGGAGGATATCTGGCATCAGATAAACCAATGCCAAGGGGAGAGATTGTAATTGGAGGGTTTAGTGTGACAGCTGGTTACTTTAAGAATCAAGAAAAAACTAAAGAAGTGTTCAAGGTAATTTCCAAACTGACAGTTGTATGCATGTCAATATTCCTTTTTAATTTCATTTAACTGCTCTTAAAATGTGTTTTTGCATAGCCATGAATTACATTTTTGTTTATAACTTGGTACAGGTTGATGAGAAAGGTATGCCCTGGTTTTATACTGGTGATATTGGGCAATTCCATCCTGATGGATGTCTTGAAATCATAGACAGGAAGAAAGATATTGTCAAACTTCAACATGGTGAATATGTATCTCTTGGAAAGGTAACTCAAACTATACCTTGTTCGTTCTGGAATCTGAATGAAGCACTGAGAAGATCCACTGTCAATTTTTCTGGGCCTTACATGGTGTTTTTGCTATGACATATTTGCAGGTTGAGGCAGCGCTATCATCATGTGATTATGTGGATAATATAATGGTTCATGCAGACCCTTTTCACAATTATTGTGTCGCTCTAATTGTTGCTTCACATCAGTCCCTGGAGAAGTGGGCCAAACAAGCGGGTATAGATTACCAAGATTTTCAAGATCTGTGTAACAAACCGGAAACCGTCACTGAGGTTCTGCAGTCTATTTCCAAGGTTAGTGTTGGTCGTTAATATCTGTTAGTAGAGTGGTAGTTTTGTTAATATCTGTAAGTTTGTTGGGCCGAGATAGAGAAGATTTAAGGCACAGTACCTATACATAAGGGGAGAGGTTGAGCGGGAGAGCTATCTCATCATTCTCATTTGAGAGAGGATTAGGACCCTTGGGCTGGGGAGGTGCAGATCCATAAGTTTTGAAAATTTGTAGCATTATTCATGGGAGATTTCCCTAATAAGTGGATGTTACTTGAATACTACAATTAGCATGTATTGAGGAGAAACAAGAGAAACTCATCTTGGTCATTAGCTCAAGTGGAAAAGATTACAGAGACTAATTTAAAAAAAGATGTGGATCAAATGGGAAATAATCTGATTTAAAGGGGTTGAAGAACTCGCAAGAAAACTCCTAGAGAAACTACTAAACATAAGTTTTGATTCTCTAAATGTTTTAACTGAGAAGTTCATTTCTCATAGCGCCATAAACTTCAGCTGATCCAGGTAAACAGAGACAAAATTCTAGTTCCATAACATGCACATATTTTGGCTCTGGGTCAATCTATTTACTATTATTTTGAGAATGATTTTGAGGGAAAAGCAAAATTTAATGCATGAACACAAAAAACTGTAAAACCACCACTCTTTTCATTAACATCAAATAATCACATTTTATAACAGGATAACTTAGTTGATCACAGTCAGAATGTATAAAATTATTGATGAAAAACATATGCACTTAATATTTTTTTTGTATGATTGTTTAGATCCACCACACTATAGCAAGTTATAGTTATGACATAATGTCGTAGTTATACGTTGATGACAATTGTACATGCAGCATGGCATCATTTCCTTTATTCATTTCAGGTTGCAAAATCTGCAAAGCTGGAGAAATCTGAAATTCCTGCAAAGATTAAGTTGCTGCCTGATCCATGGACTCCTGAATCTGGATTAGTCACCGCAGCTCTCAAGATAAAGAGAGAGCAGCTGAAAGCCAAATTCAAAGATGATCTTCAGAAGTTGTATGCATGAAATGAAGTATCTAACACCTTCAATTTCTGGTTGCTGTATGTTCGATGCATCGTTCTGTAGTAATATCATTTTGCGTTTTAAGAAAAAAATGTAACAAGTAACACATTTGACAAAATAACAACTTAACTGTGAACCTGAATACTTGCCTGTGGAGCAAGTAATGGCGAGTAATAGATAATGATTAATAAACAGTAATCTAACTCGAAAAATACTTATCTATGATATTTTTGAATGTTTACATGGTTTGTAGATTTAGTTTTTGTTTATAAAAAGTAATTCCTATGGGGTAGCTTTTATAGTTGGACGCAGCCAAACACAGTTGAATGTTTATATGCATGTCACTCTATCTGAGAGTGGGTTGTGGATAAACAGACATGGTAAGCAGGGCATCGGCATTGGGAAGATTCCTTCTTCTGGTCTTCTTCCTCTTGGGGATTTTCGAAGATTCCTTCTTCTGGTCTTCTTCCTCTTGGGGGATTTTCTTCATTTTCGAATAGTTTCCCAAGTAATGTCACAGACCAAGTAACATTGTTGACAGTGTCATTTGACTGTATCCATACAAAGAGAACAAGTAGACTTGATCGCCAAAGGCAAAGTGATTATATTTATATAACTTATAAGATGTATAAATTTCTCTATACTATAAATGTAAATATTTGTTGTTAGTATTTTTTTAAAAGTATAGTTTAATTCTTGTTTTGCATGGTTTAGTTGAACTTTGAATATTAAGACTTAAGGCTTTAATGTTTTATTTTATTTTTTAATTATACAAAATTATGAAATTATTAATTTTATTCATATCATGACCAGTTAGACCGGTTATTGATATCACGGTCAGTCTCTAAAAGTTTAATTTTTAATATTTAAATATATGAAATAATTATTCCTCTTATTATCTTTAAAATAATTATTTCTCTTATTATCTCTAATTAATTTTTTTTATTAGATATTAAATAAAATTTTGAATGTTCCTAGCACTTACTAAATCATTAAAATAATATTAAATTTTGAATGTTCCTAACATCTACTAAATAATTAAAATAAACGTTATCATTTTAACTATTTTTTTATTCATATAAGTTAAAATTTTTTGGATCTTCTTACTACTTACACCAGTCCTTTCAATAAGATCAAAATGGAATCAAAATTATCCATTTATTTATTTAATTTATACCTGTATTAATTTTTAGAACCTTGTTTTCTAATAACTATTTTTTTATTTTCCATCTTTCAATGCTAAATTGTCTAATTCATGCATTTTCAAGAACAAAGTGATTATTCCATTATAAAATAAGAAAATATTTCATAAACGAAAACACAATTTAACTTTTCTTTTATATACATAATCAAATTAAAATCTAAAAAATCTTCTAAAATATCTTACACTTATATTTTACTCTATCTTATCTTGTGTAGACAGATTCTCTTTGGAATTATATTTCAAAATGTTACGTATTGATTATGTTACAAACTATCATATTAATGATCTAATTATTATTTTTAAAAATAATTCAATATATTACACACACACATACATATATATATATATATATATATTATTTAATGATTTTTAATCTTTAAATGTAAAGTTAAACGTTTAAATAAATTTGAAAAATTAATCTTACACAGAAATTATTTAATACAACCAAATTTAAAATTAAGATAATATCCTATTATATCATTTTTATTTTTAAAATATATAATTCTAATGGAATTTAAAATATCTTATTTTATAATTTAAATTTATATTATGCTATTTTTTCTATATATTTAAGGAAAGACAAGAGTGTCCCCGCTATTGATGTGTTGCTGGTAGCATCTCCCAACACAAGATTATGAAGTTAAAACACTTTCCACTTGTTTGGGGTACTTTTGTCTAGAGTTAGAGTTTGTGTTGAGTGAGAGTGAGAGTGAGAGTGAAGTGAATGACATAATGATGTGGTTGAAAAAATTAGCAACCTCTCCTCTTTCGGGGATCACTCTTTTGGTCCTTTTCGTTGCTCTGCTTCTCAGATTTTACGTCAAATTCGACACTACCGAGGTCACTCTTCCTATCTCACGCAAAACTTTATTTCGTGGTTTTTAGATTTTTGTTCAATTGGGTCATCAAAGATCCCATTTTTTTTAACTTGTAATCAATGGAAATATCTGAGACTTAGTCATGTGTGGATGGTGAAGTCAACCATTTGACTCTGCTTTTTGTTGTGTAGAGATTGTTCAGTGCTCAAGAACTTGCCTTGTTCAATGGAACAAATGAAGCTTTGCCAATCCTTCTAGGAATTCTCGGGTATGCCTCTTTTAATTCATTGAATGACAGAGTTCCTTTAGAATGTTATTTTAGAAAGTTAAGTCTAGTGTATGATTTTTTTTATTATTTATGATAGATCCGTGTTTGATGTAACCAAGGGAAAATCTCATTATGGTTCAGGAGGGGGATACAATCATTTTGCTGGAAGGCATGTTCTTAAACTCTTCTCATCTAACATGTTTCTTTTGTTGTGCTTGAAATCATGTGAAAGTTAAATATTTACATTTCAACTCTTATTAACAGCAAATTTTTTTCATCTTTTTGGGCATGAATTCAGGGATGCTTCTCGTGCATTTGTCTCTGGAAATTTCACAGGTAAAGGAGTTACGTGGTTTGTTCAGGTTGGTGTTTCTTAGTGTTAGTGGATAATTCAGAATTGGCGACACTGGATTCACCAAAAAAGATGAGAACTGCATTTTCACTACTAAGAGTTGAGAGAATTTGTAATGTTTTTATATGTGTGGTGATGTTATTGATTTCACTTTAATATTGCTCCCAAATAACATAGTAATTTCTAATATATATTGCTTTTGGTTTTTGATTTTGGAAAGCCTGCTCAGATATATGTATTTCACAGTTTTGCAATTTTCTTTGTTTCAAATTTATTTGATGTTGTAGACAAAATTGATTGAATATCTTCCATGTTCTGAATGCTTTAAATTGCAGTTGATACAATAGCTTGATACTAGAATAACTAAATACCAGATAACTAAATGGATGTGATATCTGTGCTTGAAGACTGTGGAACTTGAATTTTAATCAGACTTCTCAATTTCTGATTTGATTGTGGATTTATTCCACATCATCATTCTAGAAAACTTCCAAATGACCATCCTTTAGTTATGTATTGGTACCATATCTTGAATTTATATTTTGCCAGGTCATGTATTTCTATCCACTGTAAAAATGGTCAACTATTTTTGTTTTTGGAGGATTTCTAGAAACGCACTTGCTAATACAAACACACTCTACTATGGGTTAAAATTTATGAGAAACTATGAATTTGTGAGAGACTCGTTATATAAGAGTCGGACCTGCAAAAAATTGTAATTTGCAGTAAATTTCAACCAATAACAGAAAGTGAGTATTCAGAAGAGTGTGGTAGAGAATTCGTTATTAGCATTTCTCTTGCATCTGATAGCAAAGAGAAGTTTTATTGAGGAAAAAAGGATCTTTAGTTAGATAAGTAGATGGAAATGGAATGCTTTAAAAGTTGAGAGGGAGAAAATAGAAGATAAAACTTAAGCAAAAATAAAATCAGGTCAACAATAGCTTGTAGAAACAAATGACATTTTTAATCCTGTGTTGAACAAGATTGAAAATTAATATTTAAAGGCCCTGAATAGACCTTGTGTTTAACAATGACATTGCATTGAAGAGTCTTATAACACAGTAGTATCCAATATTTGTCTATATTGCTGCTTGTAAAAGCAATTTTTCTTTGATCATCTTGTAAATCATCCTTATGTGTCTTCTAACTTATATTCCATTTTTCTCATGTAGGAGATGGTCTCACTGACTCATTGCGTGGTCTATCTAGCACTGAGGTAGTAACTAATTTGGATTGTTTAGTTCTTATTAGTTTTATTTCATTAATGATTTCATGAGAATGCTAATCATGCAAATTATTTTGCTCCTTTTGTCTCCTTGAATTTATAGCATCCACTATTTTTCTTTTACTTTTCTTGGTAAATTAGTCATACTGATGTTTGTATAAAATATAGATGTAACATTTTGTTTTCAAGCCTAAGCCTTATCTCGCCATATTAAATGGTTCGTGCAGGTGAAGAGTATTGTTGAATGGAGGGATTTCTACCATAAATCTTATAAGTGAGTCATCATATTTTCTGAAATCTATTATACTGTTTTTACTAATTTCAAGTAGCTGATTAAATTTATGAATGTTTTGGAATTCATCCAGTGCTCCTATATTTTGTCGAATTGAGTCCTTTCCTTAGACATTGATTGACTTCTTTAGGTTCTAAACTTTAGACCCTACAAGACTTGTTAGACTTAGGGAATATTAACATAACTTTTCATCTTGTGTAGATTTTGATTGCTTTATTAAGAAGGATAGGATAAGAACCACCCACCAGTGTATATTCTGAATCTATTTTTGCACTGTTCTATTCCTGTTTCTTTATGGAACTTGTTGTTCAGCATCTGTGGTGTGTTGAGTGTGTCATTGGTCCTTAGACCATTTTATGATAAGTTGTACTAGTTTGTGGAACTAAAGAAGCCAACATTTTGTGACTTTGCGTTGTCTGTGTTAGGGAGATATCAGAATCATTGATGTCTGATATGCATTCAGCCTATCTTATTCCATTCCCACTACTCAATTCTACCCTCTGACCACACCTGCCAAATAAGTAGATTGTCGCTAAACAAATGCCCAACGCGTTGGTGTGTGATCACAAAACTCTATCCTTTACCTACATGGTCCTTTACACTTTCAACAACGTTGGTGTGTGATCACACAACTCTATCCTTTGCCTACATGATCCTTTATACTTTCAAAATGTCATATTTTGTCTTTTAAGTAACTTTCTGTTAAAAAAAAGTCAATTTTACATCGGCATTATTATGTTTTAAATTTTAAAATCATCTGTTTAAAATTGTGATGGCATTTAGTTGTTATTATGTGTGTTCAATGGCAAAAAATTATACATTTTAGAAATATAAAGGATCAAAATGATACATTTTTTAATAGGAAATTACTGAAAGGACCAAAATATGATACTTTGAAAACATAAAGGAACAATTTGAGACATTTTAAACTTAAAGACTAAAACGGAAAATTCTCTGAACTTAAAGAACTAAAACTGACATTTAGCCAATTAAATTTGATGCTTTTGTCTATATGTTAGAACTTTCTCTTTATATATTATAGATAATTCTAACCTGCTTTTATATGTCCAATATATGTTTCTTAATTTTTAATTGATGACCAGCTACCACTTTCATTAATAAAATTTCACTTTCTGTATCATTGTCTTAGGTTTGGGAAATTAGCCAGATTACACTGCATCCTATGGTAATGCTTACCAGATTTTTGTTTTATCCTTACTTTTACAGGTATGTTGGCAAGCTAGTTGGCCGATACTATGACAGCCATGGAAATCCTACTAAATATTTGAAAGGGGTTGAAGCAAAGGCTGCCAGAGGCGCGCAGCTTCTAGAAAAGCAGAAGATTGAAGAGGCTAAACTACCTTCATGCAATTCAAGATGGAGTCAAGATGAGGGTGGGGAGGTATGACTGTTGTCATTATTTAAAATCACTTTTTATCTTATTAACCGATTTTATTTCTCCCAATAGCAATTACAATACAAACATGATATGCCAAGTGATTGGTGGTGAACCATGGTTTTCTTATTATTTTTTCACTTCTTGGGTATAAGGTTTATTCTGTTACTTATTATGTTGCCCATTTATTACATCCAAACTACTTGAATTGGCAACTTATAATTAAGAGATAAACAAATAAAATATGACACTAAACTACATGGAAAATGATGAAAATTTATGCAGAAATTACATGGAATCAATAAATTTGATTAGCTTTGATTGTATTAGAATGGACATAGTGTGCTCTTACTTTATGTTATTGTTTTTTGATAGTGTGCTATTAATTTAAATATAATATATCACTTGCGAAATTGGTACAATTAAGTCTAATGAAGCACGTTGCCAAAGTTTAGTTTGATTAAATTTGTTGTCCACTATAGTTTAAAGAAATGTGTCCTTATTTGCTGTGTGACTTGCAAAAGATGCCCACCCTGTTGCACCCGTTTTCCTATGGAAACAGCAATTACAAGTTGATACGGACTTAGTTATAAAGGGGTATTTAAGTGACTTGGTTATTTCCTCTATGTGCTTAGATTCTTATCAGATCTCTATGATAGATAAACTTGATTGCTAGTGTAATTTTATGATGTGAAATAACAAGTGGTTATGGTTTGAAAACCTGAGTTGAGTTTGCTAAGAAAAGATGGAACAGAAAATGTATTAAAACATAAAAGTAAATGATGTCTCCATGCCCTCCAATTATGCTGTGACAATTTGGCTACCCCACTAGGAGGTAATCTACAAAAAAGAAAGAGTAGAAGGAACCTTGGCAAATTTATTATGGGAAGAAAGAAAGTAAAAGAAAATTAAGAAAAGGATACCGAGAAAAACGGTATGATGAAAAGAATAAACTTGCATATTTTTAACATTAGTGTAAATGACAAAGATGACCATGAGTATTGTCCAATTCATTTGGTTAAAGCTTAATACATAAAGGCGTAGAATTCATTACTTGAAGTACATCGAACCAAGCTATGACTCAGATTCCTTGTTATCCAATTGCTCTTCATTGCCAGATGCGGCAGATTAAGATTTGTGATCCCTCAGTACTGACTGAAGTGGTCACATGAGCTCTGCTCTTGTTGAATCTATTGACACTCTAGATAATCCCAATGAAATGCAATTGCCCCATGCAAGTAACACCTATTTGATGTTGCCACACGTAGAACAGAGTGAACATAAGAGGGGTCTTAGAAATGTGGATTTTAGGCATAATTTAACCTTATAAAATTGACTTGAAAGGTGTAAATTGTTCTCCTTTTATATATACCATTAAGATCCTATCTCTAATCATTTTGGGATCTTCAACGAGTGGTTTCATAGAAACAACTCATTATATTGATTGAATAATAAATGATGCGTGGGGCAAAGACAAATTTGTTGCTACTGAAATTGTGTGCAAACATGCTTTCTAATTGACACTTGATCATAGGCTAGCCACATTAATGGACATTGTTTACAAGTTATTATGACAAAAATTTGCCTCTTGGTCAGGTATGGTGTGATGTAGGTTATCCAAGATTGGTTCAGAGGCCAGTAGATATTGCTTTGACAGGGAAGATGAGTAAGCGATGTGCATGCTTTGAAGATTCTCAGTTGGGCCAAACTGGTTTAGAGGTATATGAAGGATGTGATTACCATGCTAACAGGTGCAAAGTTTAATCAGGAATCTTATCAAACACCATATTTTGAGGCATGTGTATGTATGTATATTCAAAGTTTAATTTATTGAAGCCAGTAATTATTTTGAATATATGTTACTTTGATTTTGAGGGTTACTTTGATCCATGTGCGCCTATATAAATATCTAATGCATTTATTAAAATAAAAGGATACTTCTTTCTTAAGAAACTAGCGAAAACACGTTGAGTTTTTTTTTATACAATATATTTTTAAATTTGTAATGAATATATTATGGAATAATTACACTAAATTTAAGATTTGATGATAATGTTTCTCATATAAAACATGAATACTTATATTACACAAATCTCATGTAAAAGTACAACAATTACATGTTATCTTATTTTCTATGTAAATATATATTAATTATAATATTCTAAACATATATTAATGCTAACCATATTTAAGTATAAATACATATGTTTTCCTTTTACCCCTCACGCCCCAATATGTGGTGGATCTGCCACTTCATGTCACGTCAGAATTAGTAAGGGATTAATACGAATATGTGGCAATTTGATATAATTTAATAATAGTGATCTGCTATTTAATACGAAAAAGTACAAATATAATTGTAAGTATTTGATTGGTTATTTGCAATTTAAGAAGATAAAAAGTGAAATCCATACGTTGACGAGTGGAGAGAAGTATCTTTCAAGAAAGCAGAGTTGAGATTCCTTTGTTAAATCATAGTGTTTAAAGCAAGCAGAGTTGAGATTCCTTTGTTAAATCATAGTGTTTAAAGCAAGCAGAGTTGAGATTCCTTTGTTAAATCATAGTGTTTAAAGCTTTACATTTCAGACCCTACTGATCATGTTTACAACAAATCTCATCCCCTCGTTTTAACAACAAAAATTGTATGAAACATGTGACCAACTCGAATAAAACATGACTATATAACGTGCTCAACAATAATTTCATAACAGTAGATTCAGTCTCATATTATTTTTATAAATTAAGTATTTTAATTTTTCATGTACATAATTTTGATAAATACTTCTATTTTAGCACAATTTAAATCTGAATAAATACTTCATCTATATATAAAAAATTATATAGAATGAATAATCCGAATAAATTTTAGCACAATTTAAATACAGAAAGCCAAGAGCCAATAATTTAAAAATAAATAATTAAACATGAATTATTTAAAATTATAAGCATTAAAACATGTTTAATCCCTAAAATAATAAATAAAGGAAAACTAAATCCCATAACACATTTTCTATTATTCCAATTTTACTTTGAGACAATTCACTTATATATATTTTTCTCTTTTCACATTTTATTTATATATATATATTTTAAGTTGTTGTACATATTTTTCTTATTATTCCATGCCCATGAAAAGAGCCATTTCTTAAAGTCTATTGCACAGGTGAATTGAAAATTCAATAAATGAATGGACTTTCCATATTTGTCATCACAAAATCTAGATTTCCAAACACTATTATGGATCACTTATCTATTCTTCTGTCGTTCCACCTTCGACATCAAGTCTTGTGGTCTTCTTTGATTATTTTTGTGATTTTTAGTATAACCTTTTTCAAAGGCTTTGGGCCTCAGTTGTATAAGAAAACCAAGAAACCAAAAATAGGGTTGCCCCCAGGTCCTAAACCATGGCCTATAATCGGTAATCTTCCTGAGATGCTCCTAAATAGACCTACGTTCCGGTGGATACAAAAATTAATGAAGGAAATGAAAACCGAAATTGCATGTATCCGCCTAGGAAATGTCCATGTTATACCTGTTACTTGCCCTATCCTTGCTCGTGAATTTTTGAACAAACAAGATGCTATTTTCGCTTCTAGACCCACTAGCATCTCCACTTCTCTCATTAGTCATGGATATATCACCACAACCCTTGTACCTTTTGGGGAACAATGGAAGAAAATGAGAAAAATCGTTGGTAACCATTTGTTGTCCACCACCACTCACCTTTTACTTGAAAATAAGAGGGTTAAAGAAGCCGACAACCTTGTATTTTACATCTACAACAAGTGTAAAAACATTTCCAACGATAATATGCATGTTGGCCTAGTGAATGTTAGGGATGTTGCACAACACTATTGTTGTAATGTCATCAAGAATTTGAGCTTTAGTACAAGCTACTTTGGGGAGGGTGTGAAGGATGGAGGGCCTAGTTGCAAGGAACAGGAACATCTTGATGCCCTTTTCACTATGCTTAAGCACATTTATGACTTTAGTGTTGCCGACTATATCCCTTGCTTGAGAGCACTTGATCACTTGCTTGGTGACCAGGGCAAGGTGAAGAAGGCCATGGAAATCGTGAGCAAGTATCATGATCCCATCATTGAGCAGCGAATCAAAGAATGGAATGATGGTTGCAAGATTCAAAAACATGATTTCCTTGATATTCTCATCTCACTCAAAGATTCCAGCGGTAATCCAATATTGACCAAAGAAGAAATCAAAGCGCAAATTACAGTAATTCTTTTATCTCTTTTCTCCCTTATATTTTTTCACAGCTTTTAAATTTAATCTATAAACTAAAAAACTTCATTTATAAACTTTATTTCATTTACTGATGCACATACTAATTAAAAGGAAAGATACAAGCACAATTTATAGTAATTTATTTAGAATCTATTGAACTATATAACTCAACTAAAAATGAAACTTTGTGTTGTAGGAATTGATGTTGGCAGCAGTGGATAACCCATCAAATGCAGTTGAATGGGGTCTTGCAGAGATGATAAACCAACCGGAGTTGCTTGAACGAGCCGTGGAAGAATTGGACAAGGTAGTAGGGAAAGAGAGAATGGTCCAAGAATCAGACATCCCAAAGTTGAAGTACATAAAAGCATGCGCAAGAGAAGCTTTTAGGCTTCACCCAATTGTCCCTTTCAATGTTCCCCATGTATCCGTAAAAGACACAATAGTGGGAAACTACCTAATCCCAAAGGGTAGCCATGTTTTGTTAAGTAGACAAGAACTTGGACGGAACCCAAAAGTTTGGAATGACGAACCTCACAAGTTTAAGCCAGAACGTCATCTTAAGAGTAATGAAGTGGTTTTGACAGAGCCAGAATTGAAGTTGATATCATTCAGCACAGGACGTCGTGGTTGTCCAGCAGTCATGCTTGGCACCACAATGACTGTAATGTTATTTGCTAGGTTACTCCATGCCTTCACTTGGACAGCACCACCCTCTTTGACACACATCAACCTCACTCAGAACAATCATGATATACTTCTTGCTCACCCTCTTGTTGCACAAGCAAAGCCAAGATTAGCACCACAGCTCTATACTACATGAAATATTATTATTTCTTGTTTCATTTTCTGGAATGCTGGTACTGGTAACTGCACCAGTGCTACGAGGACTGTTATATCTATCTTAAAGGGTGAAGTATGTACAAAAATAAAATTAAGTATACACAAGTGTGATAGTTTGAATTAGAGTGTATTTTGTTTATATGAAATAGGTTTTAGATTTTTTTGGATCGAACATAATTTTTTGAGTTAAAGGATGAGAAATATGTAAAATCATTCTAATGCTTAGTATTTAACCGTATCAATTTAACAACATAAACTAAAAATATAAAAAAATAATAATAATTGAAATTGACAAATTATTTATTAGAAATTAAAATTTAAAACTCTAAAAATTTATTATGTGATAGCCTGTAAATGTCTAATATTAATATTTTAATGATTTTTACAATTAAAATTATACTACTTATACCTGTTTCCTAAATATCTGGATTGGAGATCATGTCGATTTTTATGGATTTATGGTAATTATTTTATTGATAATTTGATCCTGGATTGCAATCATTTATCTTTTATTCTTTAATATATAATTATACATTCTCCTAGAAGCATGGGTACATGACAGTAATTAAATTTGATGCTTTTGTCTATGTACTCAGAACTTTATCTTTATAAATTATAGACAATTCTAAGCTGCTTTTAGATTTCAAATATATGTGTTGTAATATTTAATTGATGGGCAGCTACAACTTCCATTAATAATTTCTCACTTTCTGTGTTATTGGGAAATGATGTTGTTGGGCGTTACACAGTGCGTGCTATTTTAATGCTCATCCTTAATTAATTTCATAGGTATGTTGCCCAATAATATTATGACAGCCATGGAAATTAATTCAAATGGATACATGGACACAGTGGTTGCGAGAGGTACTGCACAACTTCTAAAATAATAAAAACGTGTCAACAGCTATTAGCTACCCTTGCTTTTTGAACCAGTGACGAGACCCAACAAACTTGAGGAAATCAATTAGCCACGTAAACACCGTTGTAAAGAGATTTTTAAGGATTAAATTGAAAATATGTATTTAATTTAGGAATTAAAATTATTATGTTCTCTTTTAAAAATATATTAAGACAAATTATTAATTTAATAACAACAAATAACTCAATATTTTTATAAAGAATAAAATACTATTTAAACAAAATCATTTATTTAAATTGATTCATCATTTAAAAGAATGCTATATATTATATGTTTATAGCTTTGTATGTGGCTGTATATCATTATGACCCTACTCATGTTTACAACAATTCTCATCCTCTTGCTACTTGCTCCTAATCGGATTGTATTTTCCATGTGCTTACTTCACTTTACCAAGCAAAAACTGTATGAAACATTGCCACCAAGTGGAATAAGCGATGAATATATAACATGCTCAAAAATAATTTGATAATATTACAATGTGTCTTTTATGATTTTTATAAATTAAGTATCTTAATTTCTCTAGTATATAATTTTGATAAATAATTCTATTAATAATCTATATATAAAAAATTATATTAGAATGAATAATCCGAATAAATTTTGAGTTTTTCTTCATTTTCTCTCTTGCTTTATTATTCCACACCATGAAAAGAGCCAAGTCATTGCATAGGTTAAATGGAAACTCTATAAATGAATAGACTTTCCATATTTGTCAACACAAAGTCTAGGTTTCTAAGCAATATTATGGATCACTCATCTATTCTTTTGTTGTCCCACCTACGATTTCAAGTCTTGTGGTCTTCTTTGATGGTGATGGGGCATGATGAAGATGGCCATGCAAATGGAGAGGAAGATTGATAAACATGATTTCAGCAGTAATTCAATATTGACCAAGACGAAATCAAAGCTCAAATCATGGTAATTCTTCTCTTTTCTCTCTTTTTACATGCATGAGAATATTTAACCATTATATTTTTCACAACTTTTAAATTTAATCTCTAAACTAAATATAAACTTTATTTCATCATATATTTATTTCTTACGGTTAAAAATCACAAGATAAGACAATTTCTTACTAGAGCGGAAGGACGTTATAAAAACTATGGAATTGTTTTTTATTTCATTATATATTAGTGTTGAATTGTTTTTTATTTTGATAAAGGGAATATATTTTTGAAAAAATTATGATATAAAACAATTATTATAATTTCATGTTTATTTAATATTCATAATTAATTTCTTTTATCTCTACTTTAATAAATTTTTAGGTTGGTTTATTCTCCATTTCAATTAATTTCATTGGCTTGGATCACTAAGATTAGTTTAGTAACGAAAGATTTACCTAAAAAATATGTACAATACAAAGTCTTATATTTGAATTTGTTACTGCCATTATGCAAAAGAAAAAAAGTATGTTGAATCTCTAATTGCCATCTTTACTTTTAGCCATTAAATTCTGCTGAAAAATCACAAATACATTGCTGAAGTACGAGTATGGACACTTATTTAAAATTACCATATGGGAAACAAAATCGTATTTGGATGTATTCTCTTAGGCATTGAAAATTGCAGGTCAATCAAGCAGTCAACAGGATTAGCAAAAAAGAAAGAATATAGAGAGATAGAGAATATAATTGAGATCATTCAAAGTCCTATTTGACATACACATTCAACCTCCTAAGCCATATAGAATGAATAATCATATGGAATACATCATATCTCTTGGGGGGATTGTTGACCACAAAATGCCTTTGCACTTGCTTAACTCCCTCTTGCAATCTCATGTATTTGTCCTCTGATATACCCAACAATATTTCCTTAAGCTTTGGTATGTCCTTCACTAAAACCTGAACTGAGAAAGAATCCCAATTGAGAACATCACTAAAAGGAAGCACATATTGTTGTGATATTATGACTGGTACACATTGTGCATAGATAGCCTCAACAATTCTTGGACTTGCCACTTCATACCCACTTGGACAAATGCAGTATTTGCTCTTCTTCATTGTCTCATGATATGGAACACTATCTGGGAGTTTCTCATAAACTAGTACATCTTTGTCTTTGTTCTCCCAATGCTTGAAAAGCACTGGCCTAATATTACCATGCATGTGTCCTGCAAAGAAAGCCAAAACTGTTCGGTTCCATGCCGGGTAACCACCAATTAGACCTCTTGTCTCCCCTGTTACCAAGTTTATTTCAGGAAATGATGCATCCTTCATTGGATTGAAATGCTCAGAGGTGTTTGCATTACATAATACCCGGATTGCAATAAAATACAATTCTTTAACATACCATGTTGCTCTTGGTCCCTAGCCAATTCAAGAATATATCACTCCTATCATATCAAATTGTATGGTAGTATAATTCTCTCATGTATGTATATACAGGGATACCTTAATTAACTCTTTCAATCATGAATTCATGTTTAGATAATTCTCCCACTAAAAAAGAAAATATTAGATAGTCTAGAATCATTATGATCCTGATTAATTTCTATATGACATGATAATGAGTTATTAATTTATTTTTTTATTATAGATTCAAAAACTTAAAAATATATGTCCCAAAGAGATTAATCAAGATCATAAACACATTAATTCAAGACTACTTAACAGTTGATCGCTTTATCATATACATAGGACAGAATTAATGACAAAAAAAATAAACAGATCTTCACTTATTAGTGAGACCTATTTATCTTATGTCATTCTCTCTTGTACTTGATAAAGCATCTAGAATTCAAATCCAAATCCGAAATATGTTATGATTAGACGAGGAAAATTTAAATTTTTTGAGTTGAAAATGAGTACCCAATCATGACAAGAAAGCATGAAATGGTCAGCTCCATTACTTCTGTTCCAATATCTATATTTGTTGGATATGATGTGAACATAATCACCAATAGTTCGCTCCAAAACAGCTTTGTCACGAATAACGGGGTGAAAGAGGTGCTCAAGGATCATGACAACACTAAAGGGTAGAAAGTAGACATGGGCTTCATCTGGATTATGAGTCCGGAACAGGGTATTGCTTTCCAATGAGCTGATAAATATTCCTTCCATGGAATATATATTCTTGCACGGACCATAATGAAATAGAGGGGGTTATCCCTCTTCATACACGAAGATTTTAAACAGCTTCTCCATTAATAGGTAACTCCTATATGACATTTTAATTAAAAAGAAACTCAGAATTTGAAAAACAAAGAATTACATGTAACAAGTTGCTACTACTTAATTATATAAATTAACTATTATTGCTATAACTTGTTTCGTTTACACTTACCACAAAACTTGATCTTTTTTTCATTACAGAGATTTATTATGGTGGAGAATATAATTTATGATTATAGTTCATTTATGTAAGTTTAACATTTTTCAGAAAGTTAAGAAAAACTTAGATGTCTATTGTGTTTGTTCAGGGTATTAGTTGTTTGTGCGTTTATTTATTTCTGATTTTTTTCTTTGTACATGCATGAATCTTAAATGAGTTTTTATACGCAATTTGAATCAAAATATTCTCTAGTAAAGATTAAGCAACATGAGTAATGTAAAAAATTTGCAGTTGTGAAGTTATTATTAATGTACCTTTATTCTCGAAAGGTAGCCAGCCACACACACTTTGAAAAAGCTTCTGTAGAATATTTTTATTGAATGATATATAATATAAAGTTCATACCTATGGAAAGCAAAGGCATTTCTATAGATGTCTCCTTGTGGAATGTAGTCACTAGCACTGTCTTCATGAAACAGGGTGACATTGGTTTTCAATAATAAAGCTTCTTTGATCAATGCTCTTGCTTTTGCAAGACTTGCTTCAACCTTCTTCAAATTTCTGTCATCTTCGATTTGTTCTTCTATAAGCAATTTATTAACAAAATTCAATTTTCCATAACAGGCCTGTGGCTGGTGTCTTCCCTTTTCCTAAATGCAGAAACACCAACACAACAAAAAATTGAAACCTCAACATTTAGAGGCACTAATAAACCATAATAAAGAACATGCATGCAAAGGAGAAAAAAAAAGACAATCTAAATCAATAAAAATAAAAATATTCATACTAGACAAAAATTTGGATGCCCCTTTTGAATCCTTTGATGAATGAATGAGAAAAGTGGCGTTGAAACATGAATTGTTAGCACCCTTTTTATACCCTCTGATGAATCAAGACCAAAATACACTACACAGGCAGCGATAGCAAACACAGCCAGACTCAAGTGTGTTTTGTTCAAGTGCCACATTCTCTGGAAACTCAAAACAAATATAGATTCATTGACGGAGTTTTTGTGGCAACAAAATTGTGAATTCTCCAAAATTGTTCATGCGACTAGCTAGGGGAATACATGGTAATAAAATTGTATATTAAAATTTCAATGTTACAAAAGAAACAAATGACAATCATAACTTCTGATTTTGACCTAACCATGTAAATTTTGGGCCCATCTGACACACTAAATTTTGATCAGAACTCTGATTCTGTAAGCATGCACCATAAATATAGGCGTTGACACGTATAATCATACTTGCCACATCTTATATATACATCAAAATATTTACCCAGTTAATAAGTTTATCAAACCAATAAGAAAATATATTGTCATGATTAATTGGGTTACTTAAACTACGTAAAAATAAATTAGACGTATTTTAGTTCTCAGAAATATATAATAAGATAATAACATGGCATATGTTAATGTGATGATATGATGTTGCAATTAAAGTAATATATCAAAATATTTAGTAATTTCATAAATGATTCTAGTAAATAGTAATCATTAGTTTTTTAATGATATTTTCTTTTTATATATTAGTGCAAATTATAGTATATGTATCGTAAATGGAAGGTCAAAATTCTATATATAGTAAAGAATGTAATTATTACTTAATTAACTTATAATATTAGAATTAATATATATAATATTAAATCTTGGCAAACTTGGTAAGCCACATGGGTATATTTGATGATGCTCTTGCTGAAATAGAAAAAAGACCCACGTGCCACGTGACACGTGAGAACTCTCTAGACACCATTCATGTGACCACTACCAGCAAAATTAGGGTGCAATGTACCCTTTTTTTTATATATATTCGTATACTTTTTTTGACAGGATATTATTTTTATACTTTTATATTATTAAAGGTCTTTGACTATCATATTCTATATTTATAAGTTTAATTCTTTTATTTTATTAATGTCAACGCATCACAAAAAAGTATAATTTTACCAACTTTAATTCAACGACTTATTTAATTTTATAAGTTCAATTCTTTTTATTTTGTCATTTTACATCTAATGCAATGTTTTTAAATTAAATATTGGTCAAAGATGAATAATTTCAATAATTAAGAATGCAAAATGGAATAAGATATGTGTTAAGTTTATAATGGAAAAAAATTAATGATTTACTTTTAGAAAAAAACTATTAAAACAATTTGTTTGGTGTTGAAAGATTTGAAAAAACACAGAGCACATGACTAGAACAATTCGTTCACTCATTCATATCTCTTGATATTGGATTTAGTTTGTGAGGTTTCAAAATCATTTCCATAATCTTTCGCCACAGCGACGCATATCCAAACATGTGAGTCTAAATTATTAATTACCCAAAAATATGATCATCATTTTCTAAAAAGGAGAGGACCACAAAATTTTAACTTCTCTGGGGAAAAGTACGTCAGGGATATTGATTAATGATTCTGGAAGTTAAAAAAAAATCATATTTATATTTTTAAAATTTAAAATCATGAAAAATAATATATATTAATTATTCTTGTCATTAATATTAAAATGAATAAACAAAATAATAGTAATTACATTCGTAAAGTAACATTAATTATTCATTCATTTGAATATTTAAATTCTTCAAAATATAGGTTTCAAAATAAAATTTATGTACCTTATGTAATAAGAATATCCTTAACTATAATTGATGAATAGAGAGAGATTAATCATCCAATTTTATTTTAAAGTTTCTGCTTGTTTTCTGGTAGAGTTATTTTTGTTCATATGAATTTATAATTTTTTAATAATTAATCTTGTTTATGACCAAACTAAATCTTAATTAAATATCATTTTATTATTTTTATAATAACCTATCTTTAATTATTAATTAATAATACATTATCAATTATTTTTAATTTATATTCGTTTATATTATTATATATTTTTTAAAATATATTTTTATTATATATATATATATATATATATATAATAAAAATATAGGTTAAACTAAAAATTTTGGCGGCCAATTAAGTTCCGCCGCGGAAAAGCTAAACATTTGTTAATGAGTTTGGGTATCCTTGTATTGTACCTATTGTTATTATTATTAAAGTTGTAGAAAAGGAAAGAATAAATTTAAAAGACAGAGGCTGTATGAAACTTGATGCTATCTTAAGTGGTTGGCAGTTGAACATTATGTTTCTCCCAATTCTTTCCAATACAATATATGCTCCAAACCACGTGGTGCTCAAATAAATCAAAAATAAATAAGAAATTAAAAATAGTATCATTTTATATATCTGTCATTTCAAATTGCACGTGCATCCATTTTGGGAAAAGTTTGTTAAATATTTATTTACTTGCTATAAGATAAATGTGTAAAAAGAGACTTATCTCCTAATTGTATACACTAATTTGGTTATATAATTTTAGTCACGTGGAGAAAATATTTTTGTTAGGTGTAATGTTTATAAAGCTAGACATTTACATGTGACTTGATAATGACCTAACAATAAGCATTTATAAGTCCAAATAATCTCTATGATATGTTTTTGATATTATAGGTTAAAAGTCTAATTATATTTTACACAAAAGATCTATAATACGAGAATTGTTCCTAATTAACTTGTTGAATATAGTGTGAAATTTATAAGTCTAAATATATAAGTAGTCTAATATAGGTAGGTCCAACAAAAATAATAAATAATCTATAAATTATGTTTTGATATTATCTTATAAATCTAAGTTAAGAAGTCAATTATATTTTACATAATCCATTAATTTATAAGATAAAAATTATTCTTTATTATAAACTAATTTAATCATATATTCCTAGTAAAACGAGATCCTCGGGACAGCATAAAATATTTTAAATTTTTTTGCATGATATATGTAATAGTTATATATGATTTTGTTTTACCAACAAATTAATTATTAATTTTTTATTTATTTTTTATCTACAAGAGGAATCCAAATTTGCATATAACCTCATTTCTTGATAGTTGGTATACATAATAAATTTATTTAATTTTATAAAATGATCTTAAACATTATACTGAATACAAATTAAAATTGATTGATAATAGAAAAAATATTGCACTAAGTTCATAAACTGTCAGGACATGTTCCGCAAAACAATCCGATAAGAACTATGCGGATTATTTTCCTATAACTAAGTATAAGATATATTAACAGAATGAAATTGAACTCAGTTAGGAAATAACACATTTCATCACAAACTAAATGAATTTTGAGTAGCTGCCGATGGAATTCCAGCACGTGAAAGAAGAAGAAAGTTACATAAGACACAATGACAAAGTGTGATTACACAAAGAAAGCAAAATTTCCAATTAGAGTAATATCCACTTGAAAAAGGGAAGCAAAGATAGCTGCCATAAAATTGAAGCCACGTGAAAATACAGAAAGAGTTACCGTGACATTAATTGGTTTTGAATATGAAGGTACGTAACCCATGAGTGCTACAACCCTATAGTAGGTCATGAAAAAAGTTTTTAGCATGTGTAACTCATTTCCCACGTGTCCATTCATTCAAGTCCCCCTAAGATATTTCCTCCTTCTTCCACTTTTCTTTTCTTTTCTTTTTCTTTTTATTTTTCTTCATCCAATCCCCTTATATATAAACACCCTTCAAATCTACCAATGTCTCATGCACCAATCAAACTCGTATACTCTTTTTCTATGCATACGTTCTACAAAATATGTAAAGGGGTGCCATTGGTTACATATATAGCAAGTTAAAGGGGTGCCATTGATTACAACTTGGCATTATAATGAAGCGAAACTGTTATTTGGATTTTCGTTTTCATCACCCTTCCTCTTCATCACCACCCCATGATTCAATGTAAGCAATTTCATAGTTTTTTTTCTCCCTAAATAATGTTATATATATAAGCAATTTCATATGTTATAGGTTTCAATTTATTTTTATTTCAATAAACAAACAGAGTTATTTCTTGCATTTGTCGTTAGCCTCTTTTTCTTTGTCTGCAAGAATTTTGTAGAAATGAGCAGTGGAGCATGAACAAAAAAGTTGTTGTCATTCCCCATAGTAATCGCCACATGCTTGATGTCACAGAACTTCAGGTAATATGCATTGTGGTCAAATTCCATCTTTGATAGTCTCTTTATTTTTTTATTTTTTTTATTTAACGAAATATAAAATTTATAAATCAAGATTATTTTTCCTTGTTTATTGGCCTCACATAAAAACAAAATAATATTTTACAGTACAACTAATTTCATACATAAATTTGATTTTATTGGTAAAATGAATAATATATGATGTATGATATGGTAGTTTTGATTAGAAGAATGGATTGAAATGAATGGATGGATGATGCAGGCAAGAGTGATAATATGGTTGGCAAGTCAAGAAAGAGATCAATGCAGCACAAGAGCAACAGCTTCAGCTTCAGCTACTTCGCTTTCATTGCAATCTAAAGCATTATTAATGAATGGCCCGCAAGGTTTCTCAATAAAGAGGTCTCTTCGAAATTTCCTTCAGAAAAGAAAGAAAAGGTCTCAAAAGTCACATCCTTATTGCATCTCGCAATGACGCAACAGAGTCAAAATTATTCAATCTAGACTCCTCAAATTTTTAATGCAATTTTTATTACAATTCATTTCAATTACATAACCACTATGATTGATCAATTAATTCTGTTATTCTCTTCCACTCGATCGATCCCTCTTTATATTTTATATACATGGGGTGTAAGAAAGTGTAAAATAAAATCAAATTTTAATTACTTGAACAGAATCATTTTCATCAATTTATATAGGATTTGCTATAGGTATCGGTTAAGAAAAGAAAAAAAAAAATTCTATAAATCATAAAAAAATGTATCAAGCAATTATAAATAATATATTTTTATATATTTCAATAAAATTATTATTTTTATTTTTTTAACTAATATCTCTAAAATATTCATTAATATTTCCCATTTATATAGATATATCTTTTGTCAGATTCAATGAAAGTTTATATATTCAACCCTATTTCAGTGAATTTTACGTTGACGTTCCAGTTTTGTGTTATTATTATATAAATTACTAATAAATATGTATAATTTTTTATATTTTAAAAATCTTATAATTTTAAAAAAATAACTAAAAAAATCAAAATAGTATAATATTATAAGTAAGAGATAGGATAAAGTTTTTTGTTTTTCCTTAGTACACTATTTCTATTGCCTCGTGGCACTTTCAGTCCACCAACAATACCTAACATAAGCAATAATTAGTTCAAATTTGCATATACGAGCAAAATGTGGACCAGTCTCATTTAATATGACATTAATGGAAGGGAAGAAAATTGAAAAAAAAAAATGGCATACGTCAAGACATAAGACAATGAGCATGTGGATGAATTTGTGAATCTTTGTACTAAAAAAAAATGCATGCATGGCGCGCCAAATAATTAGCTAAGTGGAAAAGTAAAATGAAATATACCTAGTAACAGCATAAGGCCTAATTGTATTCATTTCAGATATACGTCACTGTTAAAAAAAGTGCTTTTGAAAAAAATAATTATTTTAAAAGCAGATACGACCTATTTTCTAAAAATACAAATAACTGTTTTTACAAGCAGAAACAGTTTAAATAAATACATCATAAAATTAGAAAAATGTTTATTGTATTAAAATAAATGTTTTTGTTAACAAATAAATTTAAATAAACTAGAAATTGTGATCGGAAAAGATTAAAGTTTAGAGAAAAGAACGGGACTTCCAAAAAAATTAAAATTTTAAGAGAAATTTGGTGCAAAGGAAACGAAAAGATAGATTCAATGAAGAGATGTGATAAGTACATAGACACGTAACATCATTAGAAATGCAACGTGAATGATGTTAACAGGATAACATGTCTCTCTTTTTTTTTTATATATAGATTTCTAAAATTAAGAAATGAATTACAAATTTTGGACATATGTGCAAACAAATTATAGATTTTTTTGACACCTGTGTAGATGAATCACATGTTTTTGTTTTTGACACATGTTTATTTATGACATGTGTTAGATAGTTTTGTAGCTTCCTATTTTGAATTATAGAAGCCTCTATAAAGCGTTTAATTTTTGTAGAAGCAACCAACTTTGAATGAAAGCGTTCTTTTGGGAGTAATACCAAACATTTCCTAAATTTCTTTTCTTATAAGCTTTCTACTATTTTTATGAATTTTCCTTTTTCGTCTCAATTAACTTTTTGAATGTTTTATTATACTTGACAGTGTAAAAAGTAATAAATGAGGATACATATTTCGTGAAAATCTAAAGAGAAATTTATATTCGACTCAAAGGCTATAATATATAAAACAACATAGAAACATGAACAATTATTTTTATGAAAACAAGTGGGGAAATATACTTGAAAACACATTAATATTCAAATTATATTAGGGTGTAACACACGACTAGGAATAGTTTACATCAAACTATATTAATTTTAAATTATTGTGGGAAATTTCTATTTTAAAATTCTTTGTTAGGGTTACGACGTATCTCAATTATATATTCTTAATAATTAAATATGTTCTTAAGCGATGATGAACGCTGAAATTTAGTATAATATTAATATGTGTAGTGTAAACTAATTATATTATCTAACATATTTTTTATTTGACTTTGATAGATCTTCTTCATAAGACGAATAAAGGCTTGACAAATATCGAGAAGGGGTTGAATTGGTGTTTGAGAACCTTTTTTCAAAATTTTAGACCTTTTAGAATTATATTATTGTAGTGCCCTATTCTTATTCTTAGGTGTGCTTCCTCTCTCGTTAGTTCTAAGTTCATGTGCTTTAAGTGAACGTTACAGTTCTTCGGTTCCTAGAGCTTTCAAATCATCTGTTTCTTCAATTGCAATTGAATCTTGGAGACAAAGTCCTCGAGATTTTGTTCATTATTTACAGGTTTGTAATTGCATCCTTACAAGCCCTCATAATATTAACATGTTCTTGAACCTTGTTAAAATAATTTACAATTGTCTCATTCTCCTCTATAATGGAAATTCAATTTATCCATGTTGGCCATGTTTGGTCCATGTTGACCAAGTTAGATATTAGTATGCCGCTCAAGAAACATGTCATCATTTCTTTTGTGTGAATGAGGCAAAGGAGAAGGAATTATTTAATTGTCTTGTTTTGTATGTGTTTAAATAAGTTGAACATGTTTGGTGGCTTATTTACAAAGTATTTTTTTTTTAATGATATATTTTGTTCCTAATATATTTATTTACTAGGATAATTATACAGGGTCATTACAATTTGATTATCACAAAAGTTATTTCTTCTGTCATATGTTCACTTGTGTAAATGGTATAATGGAATTGATTCAACAATTGAGTGTCTCATTAACTTTATGTATCTAGATTAGAATGTGTCCAAGCAGAACTTTGAACTAATTTATATAAATCATTTCCTTGGGAAGGTTTATGCTTAAGTACCCATGTAAGGCTACCAATACATGGCAATAGCGAGCCATTTAATTGCTAAATTACTGTAACAATATACAGTGATAGACCAGACACCAGAGTTATATTTTAAATTATAAACCACACAATATCCATTCATATACATTAATATCTAACTCTACAAAATTTAATAATATGCACTCAGGGAACAATTATAAACAATAAAATTTAACCATGTAAAAAAAATAAAAAAATGATCGAATATAACATAATAGTGTAGAAAAACAAATTTTTTAGGATCACATCCTAAAATAATATTTAAATAAATAATAAATAACTAGTTACTTTGACTTAATTAACTATATAAATATTAATTATGTGGATAAAATGATTATTTATTATTATTTTTAAATTTATTTGCTTTATTTTTCAAGAGTAATAAAAAAATAAAAAAAATCATCTCATTTTCATATCTTTTAAATTTTATCCATTTAAAAAATACAAATTTCTACTTAAAAATCATTTAAATTAATATCTTTCTATTTATTTTATGAAGGCATGTTGGGCCTAAGAGGTTTGGGTCAAGTCCAATTCGTCCAACCCGATATATCATGGTGTCACTGACTTACTGTTCATTATTTTTCTCATTTATTTTATTATTATTATTATTACTAAGTAAGAGAAAGTAGGTGTATCTGATAGTTGTGAGAATGGCTGGTGGTAGTATTGAAGTGATGGAAGAGGGAGATGAGGAGCAACAACGACGTCGTTTAAAGCTTGAAGAGGCCCTTGAAATCCAATCTCTCAGACGCATCATTAGTGCTTACCTCAAGTATCTTTCCTTCTCTTTTTCTTCTCTTTTTTTATACCTGAAATCCAATTATCTAAGCATCGAAAAAAATAAACATGTAGCTGTCAAATTCAACGATTTCACTGCTTACTTGACATTGATCACATAAAGAGTTTTGATTTATGTGTTCAATTTTTTTTATTTTTTTTTATATTTAATTTTATTAGTTATACAACAGGGAGTGCGATAAATCGTTGTGCAAGTTCTCTGTTTTCAGGTTTCTTGGTGGAAACAACTTTGTTTTTTCACTTTTTCCTTTCAATTTTTGACATTGTTTGATTTGGTTCCATGAATTTTCTGCTGCAACTGCCAATGTTACTGCATCAAATTAAAGTAACGACCTTTTTTTATTTGAAATTCAAATGCACATACAGCAATAAGTGTGTCAATCAACCAAAAGACACTGTTGATTTCATTAACTGTATCGTTAAATTTTGTTGTTGAATAAAACTGAGTTTGACCCTTGCAATATTATCTTCGCTCCTTTAACTAATGAAATTATATAAGTAGTTTTAAAGTATTGAAAATCTATCGATCATTTTTCCCTGCGTTGTAACATTGAGAGACTAATTTGAATATTTTTTGAATACGTGAGGGACTTTGTAACACGATATCTAATACTTTATGGGCTATTTATATAATTTTGTTACTGTTAAAGACTGTTTGGTAGTGAGTGTAATAGTTTAGAGATCAATTTAATGGTTTACTCTATTTTAGTTTCATTGTACATGTCATATTTTGTTTCTGTCAGAATATTAAAAAATTTATGTCCCTATTTGCTAGAAATAACATGTGAGCCTTTTATTTCACTGGTTTGTTCTGATGCAGCTATCCTGATGCTGCAGAAGAGGATGTTAGGAGATATGAAAGGTCTTACAGGAAGCTTCCACCTGCCCATAAGGTATTTCATCTTCTGCTTTTTTTTTTTTTTTATACTCTGGTAGGCATGGCACTGATGTTTGATTGTTTAGTTTCTTATGGGTCAATGCTGTGCTGTTTCCTTTCTCTGCCACTATCAGACTTGTTATGAATAGTATATAGCACAAGTGTCTTAGGCTTCAGAGAATAGGATAAAACTTAGTTGCAATTTCTTTAGTGCTTTTGGTGTTGATTTTCTATTTTAATTGGAGTTTCATCTTAGTAACCTACGCCAACTTTTTATGCAATATACTTTATTGCCTAGATTATTGAGGTGAGAGTTCAATTTTGATTGGAAAATAGTGCTTAAGCATCTAAGGAATTGAATCTCAGTTTTGTCCCATAGAATAATGATCTTTCCTTGGTAGTATTGCACTATTTGTGGCTTGTTGTGTCTTCCTAAACTTGACTAGGACAGGTGCACTCTGGCCAATTCAGACTGTATGGATTGAGCTTGTTGAGTTTTTGCTAAGTTCATATGGATACAAAAGAGAAACCACATATTACAAGATCCTCTTAGCACCAGAGGGTACCTTTAAAAACAGAGTTTCATGCCATGGATGGGCATTTCTATGGCAATTTCTTTTCATTCTTATATTCCCTTGTTTACTGAACTTATTTATTTATTTGTGTTTGTAGGCTTTGTTATCCCACTATCCTCAAAAGTTCCAAAGTTTACGCTGGTACATTTTACTTGCTCTCTTTCTTTGCTTTATAATTTGAAGTTTCAAATCTCAGAATATTGTGGTTTGTTGAGTTTTCTGTTGGTGCAGGTGTATTTCAATGAATTCTCATTTCATATTCAGCATGCTTCAGGTCATAATCAGCTCTTTTTGTGGCTAATTCCTTTTCTGTGTTATGGTCATGTTTGATATTGGTATAATGAACATTGTAGGCATTCGAACCTCCACTTGATATGAGCCAGGACATAGATTTTAGTGAAGACCCACATCCTGAATCAGCCCAAAAAGATCATTTAGTTTCTGAAGGGATAAATGCTTGTGCATGCGAGTCAGCCCCCTTGAGAATAACATGTTCTGTATCTGATCAACATGGTTGTGTGGAAGGAAGCCATCATGCATGCAGATCACAGGCACTGGTGCAACCCAATGAGGTTTCTGCAGCATTCATAAATCATAACTCTATGGTCCTTTTTGATTCAGTAGATAAGAGTTATGATGTTTCATTGGTTCTATCATTGTTTTTTTCATTTAGAAATTTGACTCTGTAGATAACAACAGGAGGTGGATATTCGGTCAAATACTGGGAGCCATTCTCCAAGCTTGAGACATTCTAAAGAGACTAGTGAATATTGTGGAAGTCCTATTGCTGATTCCAATGGCAATGTAATTTCATCTCTGTTATAATATTGTGGTTTTTTTTTTTCAATTTTAAAAATCATTATCTAAGTGTGTAATATGTTGTGTACATTCCTTGTGGTTAGTTGATGTTAATGCTATGATATTCTTGAAAAAAGATCTTGATACATTCCAGAGTAATTGAGTAAAACCAAAACTTCACATTACTGCTGGTGATTCATATGTTTCTGCACTTTGGTACCATGGCACATTTATTTTAAAATATAATATCAGTTAGGTTCATTAAATCATGTCTTGATATGTTGGCAGTTCTTCTTCATCCTCCTATCCTCCCTCTCTCTTAGATATCTTTGCAATCAATTAGAGTTTATGCATGACAATTTAGTCAATGACAACTGAGACTTGTTGCCTGGGGACACTAATTACTAGCTTTCAAATCTCATTTGATTCATCTGTCGTTTACTTGAACTTTGTGGAAATTTGAAGTATGGTATTGTTCTCGATGGACTTTTGAGTTGTAAAGAAAGAACTCTTTCTTAGTACCCTTTTTATGTCAACTTCAAACCTCATAGCAATACATAGACTGTCTTTTACTAATAGAATTAATCTTTAGGATAACAAATGTTCTTTTCAGCCATACTTATCTACTGTCCTCTTTAACATGTTTATTTCAGGTACCAGATACCCCACCACAGCAACAATGGTTGGATCCATCTCTTCGATTGAATGTTCCATTAGTTGATGTAGATAAGGTATACTTATGTTTCGAGCATCATTATTTCCTGTTGCTACTTTTTCTAATGCTGGATAGTGGAAACTGGAAAGGTTTGAGTTTTATTGGGAATCAGTGGTATAAAATAGTTGATGGCTGGACATGCTTGAATTTATGGTGCAGGGTTTGATTGATTTTTTCTTTAGTAAATCCGTAATGTTGCCTGAAATAAATCCTTATGTGGGCAGCTAGGGAAGTTAAAGAAATAGGGTATAAGAGAGAGAAAATAAACTTATACTTTACAGTATGGTTTGGTTGCGTCAGAGTAGGAGGGTAACTTGCTGCAATAGTTCATAAATCTTTATTTCATAAGGAGAAAGCATTACTGCTGTTTAACTTCACCTTGTGTTACACTTTGTATTTTGCAATTTTACCTTTGTAGAATAATTCTGCTGAAGTGATGATTTTATATAGTTTCATTGCATATATTTATTCTGTTACTGCTTTTACCTCAGGTGCGATGTATAATAAGGAACATAGTCAGGGACTGGGCATCAGAGGTATTGCTTGTTATTTTGTTTGTGTTTTCAATGAAAATTTTTATTTTGGTTGACATATGAAAACTTGATTTGTTACCCAATTTTTTCATTCTGCAAATGTATCTTATTAGGGTAAAAAAGAGCGTGACCAGTGCTACAACCCTATACTTGAAGAGCTTAACATGCTATTCCCTAATCGCAGTAAAGAGAGGTAGAACTTAACACCCTTGATATACTGGCAGAATTTCTTATTTGGGTTGAAGATTGTTTGCACAAATTAATTTTCCCTAAAAGCATGGAATTTCTTAAACAGTCCACCTGCATGTTTAGTTCCCGGTGCTGGACTTGGTCGGCTGGCCTTGGAGATTTCATGTTTAGGTGTGTATGTATTACCGGGCTTAAATGCGAATTATTCTTAATATACTTTTATCATTAGTAACTAATACATCATGTTGTGATGCAGGATTTATAAGTCAGGGAAATGAATTTTCATACTACATGATGATATGCTCAAGTTTTATTCTTAACCAGTAAGAATAAGGGCCATGTTTTTTCATACTGATTTTCTTAATGTTACAGCAAACAGCTAGTACTTATTTGTTTTGAAGTCACTTAATGATTATTGCTGTTCTGATTTTTGGGTTTTTCTCTGTTGTTCTCAATTAATTGGCTTGATGGAACATTTAAGTTCACAAACTGCTGGTGAGTGGACAATTTATCCTTGGATTCATGGCAATTGCAATTCATTATCGGACAGTGATCAACTTCGTCCTGTTTCAATACCAGATATTCATCCAGCCAGGTATATGCATTGATTCTTTTAATAAATGGAAATTTATTAATAGGAAAAAGGGTATACAGAAAGGAATCATAATAATTGGTAGAGATGTAATATAAAACCATGCATGCGTCTTCATCTAATGGCTTAAGCTTTTGGGCTGGTTGGTTCATATGGCATGGTATCAAAACCTCAATACGATCACATGGTCTAGTATTTGATGGTTGCAGCTTCATTCTTCAGATAAAAGTTGAATTTCAACGCAAGGTAGGTGGGCTTGTCCATTATCTGGTCATCAATCAAACATAATGAGGCACTGCATGAGAGATGTAATATAAATTCATTAATGCTCTTAAGCTTTTGGCTACTTAGTTATAATGATACACACAAACTGCTGTTGGTTCAAGTATTTGAGTATCGCGTTTTGTTAAGCTCAAAAGGCATAACCTATTCAAATGATAAGTTCCTCTTATCAAATACCGTAAATGAAGGTCATTAGTTGCCTGTAGAGATTCTAAAATATCAATAGATTTTATGGTGTGATGTATCTTGAAGTCATAATATTCTTGGTTACAATGTACCGGAGCAGTGCAGGAATTACTGAAGGCTTTTCCATGTGTGGAGGTGACTTTGTTGAAGTCTACAGTGATTCAAGCCAAGTTGGTAAGTTAATTTATTTCGCCAAAACTGAGCTTGACATTATAATCTTTACTCTGTCATCTATATCCAATTATCTATATTAAATGTGATATAACTTGCTATCCCTAGTATAATAATTTCTGACAATTCTTAAAATGGCCCATGCAGGTGCGTGGGATGCAGTTGTGACTTGTTTCTTTATCGATACTGCTCATAATATTGTTGAGTACATTGAAATAATTTCGAAAATCTTGAAAGATGGGGGAGTAAGTTCCTGAATCCACACTTCCAAATGTGTTGTGTATCTACTTTATTTCCTGCCCATCTCCATCCTTTGTCTTTTGCATTTTCATTTCAACATTGTACTTCATATTGCACGACATTGACATCATGGCAGGTTTGGATAAATTTAGGACCTCTACTTTATCACTTTGCAGATATGTATGGACAAGATGATGTAAGAATCCTTTTCCTTTTGCATACTCTATCACATTACATGTTTGGTGTGTATTATCTTACTCTGAGATTTGTCTGTAGGACATGTCCATTGAATTGAGTTTGGAAGATGTTAAAAGGGTTGCATTGCATTATGGATTTGAGTTTGAGGTAATCTCTTCTGATTTAAACAATAGCTCTTTCTATTCACATAAAAATGACTAATCATATTTGCATTATCTTGTCATGGGTTGCAGAAAGAAAGTACTATTGAGACAACTTACACTACAAATCCTAGATCAATGATGCAAGTAAGCTTCTAACTGCACAAGTGCTCATCTAACTCCACTAACTTTTTCCTTTCTTGCCACATTGATATACTATCTAGCTGTTCTTAAATCCCTACCGTACCTGTGTCGTAAGTTTATAGTTGATTGTTTCAATTCAGAAGTTCCAAACTGCTTTATACAAACGTGGCTACTGAATTAATTATATTGGTTATTCAACTTACTAATGCTTTACTTGTGTGCGGATGCATGTTTCATAGATTTTGGTCCTACAAAATTGGTAAACTAATAGTTTCATATTAATGAACATATAATGATTGATTTGGGTGATATTTTAGATGATGCTCAAATCACAACATATTTTCATTGTTTGTACATTCTTGTGATTCATAACATATCATTATAACTGAATCTACTGAAAGCTTTGGTTGAATTTGCTAAAAATTTTATGACCCTCTCTGCAGAATCGGTACTTTGCGGCTTTCTGGACAATGAGAAAAAAATCTGCCGTGCAGCAGCAAGTGCCCTGAGAATGGGAGATTCAATTATTGTGATAAAAAGTACAAACAAGCTCTTACTTGGTCAGGCCTTGTACTTTCATTTGCTGGGGTGGAAAATTTTCCTCTATTTATGAAATCCTGACAATTTTGTTTTGGTTGAAAATTGCATATCATGCATGTTTTCGATGATCAGATGCATGCCAGATATTGCATGCATTTTTGGACACTGTACGAGAAAACTTGTGTGGGTTGAAGGTTGAACAGTCCCTTGCAGTGACACAAGCAAGAGCATTATTATGTGACATGCATTTGTGATTTTTATTTTTATTTCCTTGTTTTCTGGATTTCAAGGTTTTCATTTCGGGAATTCATTTGGTAAGCTTGGACTCTAAGTTTAGTGTTTGTCAAAGAAAACAAGATTACGAAGGAAATTATTAATATATGTATGCCTCAACTTAAATTTTGAAATGGTATATTTAGGATAGTTGAAAAAATTAGGTTATTAGTATCAGCAAAAAGATATAAGTTTACTGGAAATTAATTTCCTTCGTAAATATAAAGATTTTAGTTCTTGCAAAATCCCACAGCCAATTAAGCAAGAACATAATCGATTTTGTTTTTGACTAATTAAATTGACTAATGTAACTCATATTACACGCACCAAATCAATAATCAGTTAGCATGAGTAAATCGATTATGTTCATCCACTAAATCGATTAGTACAAGTGTTTGGCTAACAAATCAAGCTATTAGTCGATTGAATAAACTTATATCATCTATTATCTCATAAGCAAGGAGTAAGATCGAGGATGTGTGTAACATTGTAAATGCAAAGACAATTTTGTCCAAAAAGTAAGCAACTCACTCATTTCTACATAAATTATGTGTCTTCATGGAGGAACTTAATAGATGTGAGTCCAACTATTTTTTTTTAATACTTGTCGCCTATTTTCATTGATTACAGAAAATCAGGTTCTCGTACTTTCTTCTCTTCCTTCCTCATCTCCCTTCCACTTCTCTCTCTCTCTTTTTGTCTATAGAAGTTTAGGTAAGTTAAATCCTAGAATTCATTGGAGACAAGATAGATCTTAAGACTCAATGTGTTTAAAAATTATTTAAAATTACTTAACAATAAAATTTTCAATCAAATTCACATCCTCTAATTTTACCCTTACCTAATAAAGTATATGAATAATCTTAAACTAAGGTTTTGGTTGGATTTGTAAGACCATAGCTAGCTGTTGAAACACATTGTGCACACTCTCCCTCTCCCTCTCCCTCTCTGGTTTCGTCTACTTTTCTTCCTCTTTCTAGATAATAAGCTTTGTTTGGAATTTGTAAACACTTAGCTGTTGGAGTACCTAATATTTTCTCTTTTCAAGTCTTCTCCTCCCACTTTTGTTGATAAGGTTTTGTCGTCTATTTCCTTTTACTGAGATAATAATTTTTTTAACGATCATATATTAACCTGGTGGGATCAATTGGGACTTATAAATAGCATTGTAGGAGTATTTGTTGTTATATTTTTATCAATGAGTGTTGACATTTGTTGGTGGTGGTACAAGGAGCTATATTTTTGTTACATGTAATTTCCTGGTGTGGTTAAAGTCCTCTAGTGTTTGGATTAGATGTACATGCCTTTTATAATAATCCCATGAATTCATGCCTTTTATAACTCTCTTATTTTATATTTGAACAGATCCATCAAATAATTTATCGCAAAATTTTTAGTTGTTGACAACATGTATGCATCTTTTTAAGTTTTCACTTTTCCCCCTACTTTGGGGATGATTTTATGCAAATTAAGATAAAATAAAATCAAACGAAACCAATGACACGGTTGGTTTTGTTGGAATGGGAACAACGATCAAGAAGAATATTAGAATAAGATGTGCTAATAAATTATAGCTAGCATATGAAAAAATTAATATAGAAAGCGTATCCTTTACAACCCACAAGCATATGTCATGTAGAAAACATAGCCACAACACAAACAAAATTGATGAGACCAAGAATTAAGGATCCCCAAAATTCCTAGGGTTGTGTGAAAAGGTGGAGGTAGTGTCATGTCTTCGTCAAAATTACCAATAATTATACTAAAGCTGTATTCAGTGACGAGAACCTTATAGGGTCGGTGACACAAAAGTGTTTTCTTCCTCCATCTCTATTTGTTGGTCGCATTCCCGCGTCATTATATTACAACCCTTTTAGTTTCAAGGGACGGCCAAAAAAGCAAAGGCTACGTTTGACAAAGAATCTTCCCTACTAAGAAATAACACATAAAAAAGAAAGGAAAACTATTTCTATTATTATTATTATATCTTTATGAAATTTCTCTAACATGCAAAGCAAAAAGAAAATAATAATAAAATTGGAGTGACAGACAAAAAGACCCCAAAAGCTTCAAATGTCTAAAGGTGCTTGCAGATCAAGATAGGCACCCTCTTTAATGCCATTTTCTTACCCCTTCCTATCTTCTGTCTTCCACTCCACCCTTTCCTATTCTTATCATATTACACATTTTAATTATCGATATTATATCAAAATAAAATTAATAAACACAAGAGAAAAAGATATACATAATTTTTAACTCTTTCGAATATAGTTTTATTTAACTCTTAAACTAGTTTGTATTGATATTAATCTTTATTATCATGATCATCACTTAATAATGATATTCTTTCATTATTTCAAGTTACCAAAAAAATTCAGAATAAAAAGAAAATAAATATTAAAATTAATTAACATTATAAATATGAGATGAGAATGAGATAGTGCGGTAATAAAGAAAAATAAATATTAGAAATAATATAAATAACTAAATTTGCATGGTTAAGCTGGATCCTTTTCTTTGTACGTTAATAATATTCTATAAGAAGCTACCCTAAAGTCTGAATGCAACCTTCTTTCTCCGTTCTCAAGTGAACCTAGCTAGCTCTCTCTTTGTATTGTATGAGTTAGATGATGAGATGAGATGACATAGAAGCACCCTAAAACAAATTTCAAAGTCATCCATATCGCAAGCTGAAAGAAAGAAAGAAAAGAATGGCAAGTGTTAGAAAATTGATGGTGGAGGTTGTCGACGCTCACAACCTTGTCCCAAAGGACGGGCACGGAACCTCAAGTCCCTATGTGGTTGTCGACTTCCACGGCCAGCGGAGGAAGACTCGCACCGCCGTTCGCGACCTCAACCCCGTCTGGAACGAAACTCTCTCGTTCAATGTCGGACCTCCTCACTCCGACATCTTCGGAGACATCCTCGAACTCGACATTTATCACGACAAGAATTACGGCTCCACACGCAGACACAATTCCCTCGGTCGCCTCCGCCTCAGTTCCACCCAGTTCGTTAAGAAAGGTGAAGAGGCTCTCATTTACTATGACTTGGAGAAGAAGTACCTTCTCAGCATGATCCGAGGTCAGATTGGCTTGAAAATCTACTACCTCGACGAACCCCTACAACCACCATCACCATCACCACCACCACCGCCACAGCAAGAGGAAGCACCTGCTGAGCCGGACAAAGTTGAAGAACAATCACCACCGCCACCACCACCAGCATCAACACCAACACCAACACCAGAAGAAGGTGACAAACCTATAGAAGAAGAAGAAGAAACGACAAAACAAAACGTTGAACCTCCGGTTCCAGGTGAAGCTGAACATGATGATCCTGTAGAGGGTGGGGATAAGGTGGATCCATTACCAGGGGAAGGAGGTGATGGAAATTTAGAGATGAAGGCAGCTAGTGTGTCGAGGTCAAATTCGGAAATAAGGTTCAGCGGATCATCAATGAACGGTCCTCTTCCTCAGCCGATAAGAAGGTCTGCATCGGCGGCGAGTTTTGCAGAATCAGAGGCTTCTTCAACTGAAAGTAGTATGTTAATGGAACGTTCAACTTTCGATTTGGTGGAGAAGATGCATTACCTATTTGTCCAAGTCGTGAAAGCCAGGTACTTACCCACCAACGGGAACCCCGTTGTGAAGATCGCAGTTTCAGGGCACAACCACGTCACATCAAGACCTGCACGCAAGACCACGCTTTTCGAATGGAACCAGACCTTCGCCTTCGCTCGCGAAGCACCCGATCATTCATCTACCATGATGCTCGAGGTGTCTGTGTGGGACCCGCGTGAGGACTCTGACGCCGATGGTCGTAGCTTGTTGGGTGGAGTGTGTTTCGATGTCAACGAGATTCCGGTGAGGGACCCACCGGACAGTCCTCTGGCCCCACAGTGGTACAGATTGGAAGGTGGTGGGGCCCTCCACGGCGACCTCATGATTGCCACCTGGATGGGAACTCAGGCCGACGAATCTTTTCCGGACGCGTGGAAAAGTGACACCTTTGGTCATGTTAACTCCAGAGCCAAAGTTTATCAATCGCCCAAGCTCTGGTACCTCCGAGCCACTATTCTCGAAGCTCAAGACATTCTTCCACCGTTAACGTCTTACAAAGAAACTCGTTTTCAGTTAAAAGCCAAACTCGGATTCCAGCTCCTCAAGTCCAAAACTGTCGCCACTCGAAACGCCTCCGTTTCATGGAACGAAGACTTAATCTTCGTCGTGGCAGAGCCAGTGAGCGACAATCTCATGTTCATCCTCGAAAACTGGCAACACAAAGCGCCGGTGACGGTGGGTGTTCTCACAATACCTCTGGCCGCAATTGAAAGGAGAGTTGATGACCGGAGCGTCGCGTCGCGGTGGTTCACCTTCGACAACCCCAACAACGATACTCAGAACAAGAGTTACAAAGGTAGGGTGCATTTGCGCTTGTGCTTCGACGGCGGGTATCACGTGATGGACGAGGCAGCTCACGTGTGCAGCGACTACCGGCCAACGGCAAGGCAGCTGTGGAAGCCACCGGTGGGTACGGTGGAGCTAGGCATCATTGGTTGCAAGAACGTGGTACCGATGAAGACGGTAAACGGTAAAACGTCGACGGACGCGTACTGCGTGGCAAAGTACGGTAACAAATGGGTTCGGACGCGAACGGTTTCGGATAGTTTGGAACCAAGGTGGAATGAACAGTACACATGGAAGGTGTACGATCCTTCAACCGTTTTAACGATCGGAGTATTCGACACAGTTGTTGTGGATAATGTCGATAACGATAATAACGAACCTTCAAGACCTGATTTCCGTATAGGAAAAGTACGCGTTCGCATTTCAACGCTTCAAACGGGAAGAGTTTTCAGAAACACTTACCCGTTATTAGTTCTGACTAACGCCGGTTTGAAAAAAATGGGGGAAATTGAGATAGCCATGAGGTTCATTCGCACCACTCAACGCTTAGATTTCCTCCACGTGTACTCGCAGCCTATGCTGCCGTTGATGCACCATGTAAAGCCGTTAGGTGTTGTGCACCAGGAGGCGCTCCGGAACACGGCGGTGAGAATGGTGGCCGGACATTTGTCGCGGTCGGAGCCGCCGTTGAGGAAGGAGGTTGTTTTCTACATGCTGGATGCTGATTCTCACAACTTCAGTATACGGAAAGTGAGGGCTAACTGGTACAGGATCATAAACGTTGTTGCTGGCGTCATTGATGTTCTACGGTGGATTGAGGATACACGTGGATGGAAGAATCCAACGGCCACGGTTCTTGTTCACGCGCTCTTGGTGATGCTGGTGTGGTTCCCTGATCTGATTATCCCCACTTTTGCTTTCTACGTGTTTGTTGTTGGTGCGTGGAACTACAGGTTCAGGGCGCGTGACCCACTCCCACATTTTGATCCGAAGATTTCGCTGGCGGAGGTGGTGGACAGAGAGGAGTTAGACGAGGAGTTTGATGCTGTTCCGAGCAACAGAGCGAATGAGGTGGTGAGAGCCAGGTATGACAAGTTGCGTACGCTAGGGGGGCGCGTGCAGACAGTGCTGGGGGATTTAGCGACGCAGGGAGAGCGCGTGCAGGCACTGGTGACGTGGCGGGATCCACGTGCGACGGGGATATTTGTGTTCTTGTGCTTGATGGTGGCAATGGTGCTTTATTTAGTGCCTTCTAAGATGGTGGCAATGGCTTCAGGGTTTTACTATCTTCGCCACCCTATTTTTCGTGATAGGTTGCCCTCACCCGCCGTTAACTTCTTCAGAAGACTGCCCTCTTTGTCGGATCGAATTATCTAGATTTTTCTCTTTTTTTTGGTTCATGGTTAGTAATGACAGATTAGTTGAAACGCATAATAATACATAATTAGATATCAAATATGAGTTTTCGATTTTATTATTATTAAAGTATTCAAATTTGAATGAGTGTAATATGTTGTTGTATATATATATATATATTTTATATATATACTAACTCTTCTCGTTTTAAAAATGAGTGTAAGATTGCTTAATTATAAAAAGTAATATAGATTTGTTTTTAATTATATTGATTGTTTAATTTTTATGTTTATAACCTGTTGCGAAATTTGTTTGCAAGATACTTGTGAAGTGGATGTAAGTGTCCGTAAGTTTATTTTTCATGAATGTATAATACTTGTTTGCACTATATTGACATGTTTTCTCAAAATGCAAGGTTACAAATTTTCAAAACAGTAAAACAGATGAATATATCTTTATGATGTGTATAATTTACTTAGCTCTTTACAGGGTAAAGAAAAGATCAAACCAGTGGAGTAGAGGATTTTTTTTATTATTATATTAGTTATAATTTACACCAACTCGTAAATATAATTGTTAATCTAGTTTTTTAACTAAAATCTTTCACGACATGACATTATCAGCAAAACTTACATGCATATAAAAAAGAAAGATAGTAAGTGTATGTGCTGCTTTGAGCAAGAAAAAACTCGATTAGAATTGAGTAGCTCGAGCAAAATTTCTATACGATGTTTGAGCAAATAAAACCTTGTGAGGTTTTTGTTTTCCTTTCCCTATCACATCGTGTTTCGGCAAATACAACCTTAAATTACAAGTTGCCCCCTTAAATATAACAGGGAAATTAATCATCTACTACAATAGCAGCCATCTAACCTCAAAATTTTAGCACTCAACCAGCCAGCAAACGTTACCGCCTCAACTACTATATTGTCCTACTTGTTGAAAACTGATACTGCCTCCTTTTCACCTATTCATTCTACCATTACCAATCTAGATCTCTCACTATAAATATGTTGAAGGTAGATATGATTAAAACTGGAGTTACATGCAATCCCAGTTAATCATAGCTCATCATGAGCTTCGGATTGTTCAGAAACTGTTTCTTCGCTTGCACCTTCTGAATTGTTGGCGGATGGATCACTAGAAGACGAACCATCAGTTGAGGTAGAATTGGAACTATCCGTATTTGTACCACTGCTCTCAGTTTCATTCTTTATAGGCTTCTGAACTTTAGGCTTGGGCTTGGGAATTCTGTTAATACTCGCAACCTGTGAATTTACAGTTACACGTCATCAACAACAATGGCACTGCTCTCTTGGACCAGTAAAGTCAGGTGCCAATACACTATCTTGATTGATAAAAGTAGAAGAGACAGGTACCTTGTTTTGCAAATCAAGCACCTTTAAATATACTTCTTCAGATGTAAATGCTGGTTTATTGAATCCAGAAGTCCTTCAAAACAAGTAGAGAAGAAGAGATTAATAACCACCAAATAACAACAAGTACATTATTTTGCACATTGCAATTTCCCCAAGGATCAAACTCAAGTTGGTAGGCAGCAAAGTGGAAAAGTGAATACTTTACAACGCTAGACCAGTCCATTTCCTTAAATACTTGGAAGCCCATAAATAAAAAGGTACAATATGATCTCAAAAAAGGGAGATAGTCCATGACTTAGGGGCCATCAATGATATGATTCAGATGATCCGTTGGTCATCCTGAAATCATTTACAGTCCTTAGAAATGCAAATGGAGGGGGCGAGGCTCACCCTCAATTTGACACAGACTAATTCTTTGTGTAGCCAATTGTCATTGGTCATATTTTGTGATGTATAAGCAAGTGGTATCAGGCCAAAGGAAATCATTTCCGAAGATAACTTCAGGTTGTACATTTTCATGGAATATATTTTTAAATAAAGAAAAATAGAGATAAATTTTTAGCTCTTGCAAAGTCCACACACAATATTGAAATGACGAGGTAAAAAAAAACAAATTGAAGCAACAATAACAACTAAATTACTGTGACAAGAACTTACTTCTTTTGCTCAGCTTCTTTGTCATCCAACCATTTCTTTAAATTTTCAGAACTTTTTATAACCTGGCAAGTTAGGAAAAACAAAATGAATTTTCTGAAGGTAACACATCAGGTTTAATATATTCATAGTTATTGAAATCAAGTCAAAGCAAATACCTCATCTATTCGTTCTTGTGGAAGCCATGACTTCTTCTCTTTCCACTCTTGAACAATCTGCACATGTCATAAATGTTTCAAGTTACGTTATAAAACAGTTGGCTGAAGTTGAATAGAAAATTTCATAAATCACAATATACAACATACTGCTTCAGACATCTATCGGCCAATCAATTGTTCATTGTACATTTTCACCTATTTCTATAGAAATTCAATGCATTTTATTTGAATATATAATTTCCTGAAGTGCTGTTAACGTGTGCATATGATTTTCTAGAAATGGGCATGAGTGCTGCTGACATGATGAAAACTGGATAAACAGCAGATAACTATTTGAATGAAAGTTGCCTGATTACAAGATCAATTACATTCTATGAACCTCGCCCCTTTCAATATCTAATATCTCAACAATGACAACAGTGATCAATCTCTGGATTCTTTCAAATGAAAGAAGCTGAATTAATGTAATAGAAATGTAGACGCACTCCTGTTTTCACATTACAGTTCCTATTAAACCAACATGACTCTACAACAATAAACTACCATATATCATAAGCATTAGCAAAAACAAACTATGTCCACCAAGCCTTATTTCATGAGGACTGGTTAGTTACATGTATCGATTAATGTAATTGAACCCTAGTAGAAACAAAATTCAGATTCAAAAGGAACATTATAGAAAGTTATTAAAGTGCATTACATTAAATGTTTCTGCATGGATACCTGTTTCAACTCATCAATGTATTTCTGAGCATGCACAACGGCTGCTGGTCGAGCTGTAAGTTCTTTTAACCTGAGGATGTTAACCAATTCAGAAAACCTTTACCACACTATAAAGGTTTACAAAGGAAAACTGGATATTGTACTGAATATAAGAGACCTGAAGAAAATTGGATCTCCAACAGCTTTTAACTGATCTAGACGCTCTTGAAACTCTGTGGCATTGGCATCTTCACCATCTGTATACAACCAATCTTGCACCTGACAACACAAAAGGCTCAAGTCAAAATTCTTATCAACAACAATTCTTATTTTGTTTTTTTAGGTTGCCCAAGGAAAAGAGTTAACCTGATCTAGCTTCTCAATGAAGGATTGACGTTCCTCACTCGTAGAAACTTTATCAAACTCCTCAATAGTTTCAATCTGATTGAAAGACAAGTAGGATATAAAACAAGTTGAATAAAATAGCAATAATAACATGTACTAAAAATAAAGTTAAATAAGTCCATTTTAATATTCTAAGAATAGCCAACTTTAACCTATAAATAAATGTATAAGCTACATTCCAAACAAATGCAGAAGATACTGAGTTCAACTCCTTCAGTATAAACTTAAACAAAGAGAACTAATTAAAGGTTAATATTTAAATGAATTTCTGAACAAAAATTGAAAATGTTTGAAGGATAAAGATTTACCCATCAAATAATAGATGAAGGGTGTTAAGATAATGAAAACTATAAGCATATTGTTTTCTACCAACCTTTTCCTTTGTAGTGTATATATATCCTTCTAAATTATTTTTTAACTCAGCTGTTCTTTTTCTGTCTGCATCTTTTTTATCTAGTACTTGTAATTTTCTTTTGGCTTCCGCAATAAAGTCTTCTGATAGAGACACCCCGGATCCAGAAATCGTCTCAACAATCTGTCACCAGAAAAAAAGCAAAACCAGCAAAGAAGCAAGAAAAGTATATTAGAAAATTTCGTTTCAAATTTTCCCCAAAAATCACCAGCCAACTTAAACAGTCACAGAATAAGGCTGGTCAGTTAGCTTTCACCTTTAATGGCACCCTAAAGGTTCGCTTTTTCAGCTTTTTCTCTGTAGCAGGCTCTGCTGCAGCAGGTGGCTCCTCTTCACTACTGTTAGAAGTCTTACTAATCCCACTATCAGTTTGCACGCTTTCATTGTTTCCCTCAGTACTGTTACTAGCAGCAGATTCAGCCGAAACATTTGTTGAAATGGTTGAATTCTCTATGGTTAAATTCTTCTTAGGAACTTCCACCCACTCTGTTATTTCAATAACAGCATCGGCCCGGTCGAGAGAGAGAATTCCACTTCTACTAAGAGAAAAATGTATGTTCGCCTTAATGGGGGCTGACAGATTTCGAGATGAGTATCTAGTAGAATAGAGAAGAAACACAAATAGGAGGGGCATTAGATTATCTAAATATTTTGCATGAAAAGCAATTCCTCAAGGGGCTTAAATAAGCAATACGTCCAAAAAACTTAAGGAAGCTTTTTATCCTTACTTCTCACTTGCATCTGTCAAACCAGATATCTGGTATCGAGCAATTTCAGGAGAGGTAACACCAGGAGGCAACACACTTTCATAAGCTAGCGAAACTTCAAAGTCTTTGTTGTGATTAATGGATCTAAACATCTGGTATGTAAACAATATTGCAATGGATTAACAATGATGGAGAGTACAATTGACCAATTCATTATTCATATAAAAAGCAGTCACATTCAGCGTTGAATCATAATTGGTTTACCTTACTCGGGACTTTCTTCATTCTTGGAACGAGTAACTGCCTAGAGCTTTCATCTTTCAAAAGATCAGGACCATTCAACTCAACCACAAATCCATATAAGGAACCATCAACCATTCCTAGTTTGCGGTTCAATTTGATTCCATCACTTAAATTTGCAGCATGAAGAGCTGCACCAAGAACTATTGCTTCATCAGCATCAAGATGCCTATCAAGCTGTTTTCGCCCAAGGAATTCTTGAAGCTTAGCCTGTAATATTGACAACATAGATTATAGAATTATTGAAGTTTGGGTTAACAGAAAAGGACAGAAAACGAAGATGAAGACTCTAAAAATGATCACAGTCATTAAAATCATGTTTCTGGTGCATAAAAAGAACTAGCCTTCTATGCTGAGTGCAACTCTAAACGTACAGGAAACTGCGTGATAGAAACTGTGGCAACTGAATCCATTCAATTGAACAGTGTTATACCAGAACATTTTGACCAATATCTAACTGAACAGTTAGACTGATAGTTACTAGTACTAAATTACAAAGGTGCATGTGCACATGCACCGTTTAACAGCTAACAATACAGCAGCATAGTAACTGCAGTATACAAACAGCATACAGCTACAGTATACAGATACAATTGTTAACTGTAATAAGAATCATTAATTTGTCAAAGCTAGGCTTATCCTGTACCCAACAGATGATATATATTAAACAAATGTTGCTAAATAGCTAGCATGGAGTTCAACATTGTACAAATATTTGCAGATCTAATCCCAAGCTTTCCCAAGTGCTCATTGCCAAAAGAATTTTCAACGGACTATTAAAAGAGAAAAAAAAAAGAAGATGATGCAAACCTGTAATTTTGGCACTCTGGTGGCACCTCCAATCAACTCCACTGCATATATTTGTTCCAATGACAGGCCAGAATGCTCAAGAACCTCTTTCACAGGTAAAAGAGATTTTTCCCAGATGTCTTCACAGAGCTCTTCAAATTTCTCACGAGTTATCGTACTCCTGTAAGAAAACGAACCTTGAATGAAGCACCCTTAAGCGTTGTATGCGGGATAAATACATCATAACTTGATAATCAAGTAAAATTTAATTTTCCTTGTCACTTTTCGCATTTTATAGTCCATGCATTTCACTTAAAAAGCTTGAGCATATAAGGGGATTTCATTCTTGACAAATATTTCTTGACTTCCCTTTTAAGATTTCCTAATCATTTGAAAACAGAAACTTCCTTCAGATTGATCTCTACCATAAGATTTAAGATACCAACCTAGCCTATCTATTAATCACTATACAGCACTGTTTTAAGGGTATATGCAACTCCTTAACCAAGCTAAGGCTAGGCATAAATATTACCAAAAATTTAATGATTGGTTTTGATGAAATTGTGTTTTACTTTTTTAGTCATTACTATTAAAGAATTCTCCAACAGTCAAAGCTTTTAGGATTGGCAGCTCCTTGACATCAGAGATGACAACTGAGCTACCAGTAAATTATGTAAATTCATGTTTGTGGTTTTAACTTTCATTTTTCATCAATCCCCAGTAAATTATTTCAGGAAAACTATAAGAAAGGAAATCATGATAAAATATTCATTTTAGGAACTATTGAAATCATATGGCTATGTGGAGGGAAGTAAAGAAAGACTCAAAACACAGAAAAATATTATCTCTTGTGCCTTGATGTGAAACAAAATATCAGCCAGCCATTTGCTGATTAATTGCATACAACTAACCAGTTAAGCGACTGCTTATTGGGTCAGTCAGCCATTTGAAAACTTAACATTTTTTTAATGGAAGATACTGTTATCAAGAATTCCTTGTTCTACAAATTCTTCAACTATTCTTTACTCAAATGAAAATGCTAGGACATGCTTTTACTTAAGGGTTGGAGCATGTCAGATCACAGTTCCCAAGATCGATGCTACTTTACCAACTCTCAGTCAGAAAGTAGAAGCAAAGGCAACTGTCCTCTTGCTACCTGCCTTTTCTGCTGTAATTATTTTAGAGTAAAGATATGACACAGGTGTTCCTATACTGGATATGTTTCCAACACCAATACGTATTGGATACTGACGTTTTCCAATAATAAAATATGTCACAACGTGACTTGCAACGGATATATACCCAATAATGTGTTCCTAGAAATCATATTCAGAAGACAAAACTGCCCCCATCCGCCTATAATAAAATGTTTTACTAGAAATATTATATTTGTATAAATACAAAATTCTTTTTAGATAAAATACTTCCCATATTAGTCTGATATAATAATATAGCATAAAGATTGGTCACTGTTTTTCGAGCTGTTCTTGTTCATAATAAAGTACTAATAAGCTATAGAGATGTTGAAGTACACCGTACAAGAAGGTTGCAACATGATCTACACGACATGGTACATGGTACAAACCACCAACTTATGTTCAGAACTATAGAGAACAATATACAAATTCATAGAAATAAGGAATACTGAAGGAGCTGATATGAGTAATTTTGAAATCAACCTACCTGAAGTCCACGTCATCATGAAGCGATTCAACTGAAATAGGAGCTGCCGTGTTTGCACTAAGAATTTCCTTTGTTCGTTTAACCTGTTTCTTCAATTTAGCCATAGCCTTGGGAAACTTCCTCACATCTATTCCACCACCAACTTGTGCATTGAACTGATCAGCAAAATACTCCACCAATCGCAATTCCATATGCTGACCACCTAGCTCCGGGTTCCAACGAACATCTTTAACCTACATGCATCACAAACTAAGTCAGCCAGTTAAGAGGACTAAGATATACAGGAAAAAAATTAGGTCCTCTTTGGACCGATAAACTTTTCTTTAAGCTAAAATTAACTAATGCACAACTTAAAATCAGCTTTTGGAAAAACCAATATGATAGAGCTTCTATATATTAGCTCATGTATAAACTAATATAAACTTATGGGAGAAACTAATTTCATGTTTTTTTTTTTTTTCATGTTTTAAGTCCCTCTTTGGAAAAAACATCTCCATAAGAACTTCAAGGAGAAGAACTTAAGAGGGAAACATGAATTAGCTTCTCCCATAAGCTCAAATTAGCTTCTCCCAAAATTAAAAATCACCTTTTTGTAAAAGTTAAATAAAGAGAACTCTAATAAATCAGCTTATGCATAAGTTAAAAGTAAGTTATTGGAGAAACTAATATAAGAGAGCTTCTACTACCAATCAGGTTATGCAAGAGTTTATTTCATTTTTCCATCCTATTTATTCTCCTATAAGTATTTATGAAGAAGTTTATCCAGAGACACATTATTCATTCTTATCATCAAGTTCTATAAATACTTAAAAAAGAGAATTTTGCCGGAAGAAAAGGTTTAATGTAAAGAATGACAAACAAGTTCAGAATTGGCGTTGGACGAACCTGAAACTGGTTAACAGAGACGGTCTTGCCATACTCCTTACCCTTGTAAGAGGAAAAATAAACGAGCGCAGCATAGGTACTGCTTGCACCCATGTCATAGAAAATCACGTGCCTTGACTCATTCGAGAAGTCCTTATCGATCCCATACTGCAGCGCCGCACCGGAATGCTCGTTTATCAGCGACAAAGCGTTAATCCCCGCCAACTGCGCCGCCACAAGCAACCCTCTCCGCTCGGCCTGTCCCATATACGGCGGCACCGCGATCACCGCGTCCTTTATCGGAATCTTAGCATGAAACTCCGCCAAACTCACTGCGTAACCCAACACCATGGCCACCAGTTCCTCAGGGGAGTAAACGGCGTCGTCCGTGGAGATACTCACGCCACCGCCTCGTGGATCTTCCTTGGTCTCGAAAGGTAGGTACATTGAGTCAAGAATCTTCTGCGCTGAGGCGTAGGGTTTGCCAACGAGGTCGCGCATTTGGGAATACACTTTATGAGGATAGCGCGCGACGAGGCCCGCGGCTTCCTCCGCGAGGAGGCGGTGGCCGTCGTGGAAGGAAACAAGCGACGGCGATTTCCGCTTGGACATCTCGTTGATGGCGATCGAGATCGGGGATTGTCCCGGCTTCAGATTCACCACCGCCACCTTCAACGATTCCGAACCTAGATCTACGCTGAAAACCGCGGATTGCGAGGGGCAGAACAACATCGCAAAAGATAGTAACACGAGTAGCGCCACCTTCGACGTCATTCTCTGGACGGAATGCGGCGTTTGGCCGCCGAGAAAGTTAGGGAAGATTATTGAATCGCAATCGAAAGTGAGCGTCGTCGTAGTAGTGGTTGTGGCGCTCGGTTTAGTAATAAAAAAAAAAAATTTTTAATTCAATTTTATACTAATTCTGATATAATAACATTTTGATAGTTGTGAAGTGAGTGCATTACTCTGCTTTGAGTGTATTTTACGTGAGAAAGAGTGTCGAAGTGTGACAGAGTGAATGAGGGTTTTAGCTAATGAAAATAAGACACGTGGCAGTACGTACACGTGGCGAGAAATGAGATGGTGTGTTGTGTTGTTCTTGACTTCTCCTCCCTCGTGCTGAAGGTTCTCGCGGAGTCTATGGTCTTGCCAGTAAATGACGATTGTAACCTTTTTGATTGATATATCGTAAGTTTTCTATTCTCGTACTTAGGAACATGAAACACACGAAATGTGTTTGATGGGTTAATTTGATATAATTAATCATCTATAATTTTTTGTAAAATAAAAATAATAAATTAAAATTGTTGAGACTAAAATCAAATAACAGAACCAAAATTGATGAAATTATATAGATCGATGACATTTTTAAGTGCCTAAAAATATATTTTGAATGGTATATTCTGTTGTTAATTTTAAGGAGAGATAATATATATCCTTACTAATTATAAACATTAGATAAAAGTCATTTTCATCTATATAAGGAAAAGAGAAACAAAATTGATGGCACAACTTACCTAAATACTCCTTAATTAGATATAATTATTTCTAAATCTCTTAACAATTCGATCCATCGTGAATTTAGAACAAGGTTGACAAAGACCACACCATCGGACACAGAGTAATATTTTAGCAATGTTAAATCTGTACATGTCTAATAAAAGGGAAATAGTAGTTATTTTTAAGAGGAGAATGAAATAGGTTTGGCAAAATTGTTGATAAAAGTAAAATAAATAAGAATGAAGTTGTGTAAGGGAATGTTGGGTGTGTTCCTTAGCGTTATTTTGGTGTGGTCAGTTATGTTAGAAGATGCAGAAGGTGAAGACGGTAATAAGCAAATAGAATATGGGACAATGAGACGTAACACAATAGTAGGATGCAACGCTAGATATACTCAAAATTGCGAGAAGCAGGAAGCGAATCCATGGAGAAGAGGTTGCAACAATGGAGACCGATGTCGTGAGGTTGATCCTAATGAGGCTGAACTTAGAGACGATACACCTCATCAAGTTCCTAATGAGGTTACACCTCGCCATAGGCTTCTGCAAATTTAGCACATACATCACAATCATCTCTAATCATTTCATTGCATTACTAATAAAACTCAATGGTCACTCTCTGTAAATATGTAATTATTAATAAATTCCTCTGTAAATATGTAATTAGTAATAAGTTTCAATAAGTTAAAAGGATATTATTGAAAATATAATGTTATCAATATAATATAATATGTTGTCAATATAATATGTTATCTTTGGATTTGATAAAAATGTTTAATGAAGATATAAAAAACATATTTTAGAAATATCTAAAAATTATAATATATTAAATATTTGTTAAAAACAATCTAGAAAGATTATTTTTTTTATAATAAGGTCATAATTTACTTCTGTTTGATATGGTTATTTTTTTAAAAGTTTAAATCATTATTACATTGTCTTTTAAAAAAGTTATCAAATGTAAATTTTAAAATTTAAAATATTAGAAAAACTCAATAAATATATTAACTTATATGATACGAAAGGTTATCAATTAGCGTAGATTAAAAAGAATAATGTCTATATTATTCTTTTGGATGTTAGACAAAGCTTTTTATACAAGTATGAGTCTCATGGATGTATAATTTCATTAGACAACAAGTGTCGTTCTTATTGGACACTGAAAGATGGATGTGAAGTTGTATTATTATTTTTGTTAGATGTTGTTTGATAACTAATGATTGCTTTGAACGTTAAGTGTGTTTGTTTCAATATTTATGTCTTCTTCTATTTAGCATAAAATCATATTTAATGACCATTACTAAATTTTTGTTATTATTAAAACTTTAAGTTTATTAAAAGACTGAGAGGTAAAAAATCCGACGTCTTTGATTCCAAACCTACATGTGAGATTATTGTGCAAAATAAATATGGATAATTGAGTGAAGTGGTCAAAAGAAAAAGCAATGTCACTGAATTAGTGTTCATAAAGTGAAGATCATCGAGATATTGATTTTTAAGGGTAGAAATATAACAAAAACTTAAGTAATATAGAGTTCTTAAGATACATGTCATTGTGTCAAATAGTATGAGATGCTTGATAGGGTGTGAAAATCAGAACGCAAGACATAGCGACACTTTCCTTAAACATAAAATTGCAATTCATGAACTAGATACCAAGCAAAATAAAGAAACTGATGGCAACGACAGTCACAATTTTTCCACCATTTTCAGAGGCCTTTGTTTACGAAAACATAGAGAATAACATTTTTTTTTTTAATTTTCAAATTGAAGCTTCTTTAAAAATTGTTTCCGAAGATATTTTTTTCTAAAGTTAAAATCAAACAAGTTTTCAATTATATTTTCTATTTTTCATGAAAATGAAAACAGTAAATGAGCAAACCAAATAACCCATAAATTACTCATAATTGCCTATTTTTCTCTTCCCATAATAAAAAAAATGGTTATCTTTTATTCACATAAGATGATTACTTTGCAATTTCATTCCCCGGAGTAAATACTCCCTTTGTTAGATAGGATGACTTTATGACGAGAAGAAAAAAGTAATCAACCAGTACCTGATAAAGACATCATTTTACATTCCATTTGGTAGAATTATACACTGATAATTTCATAGTTATAGTTCAGTTATACTTATGTACAAGTATGGTAATTGCTAAATATTATGCATAAACTATGGTTTGTCCCTAAAGCTGAAAGGGAATAACCACAGACTGACTCAACATAAAATGACAATAAGTTTTTTTCTAAGAAATATTAAAAAATAAAAAAATTTCCCATTATATAAGTCAGTGCTTTGCATCATTCCATAATCCACCATCAGTCTAGAAGAGCCAAAACTTTTTTCTTGGCACTCTGGAAGGAACATCTGTAATTCAATGAACAGATAAAATATAAGCTTATTTGTTTGATAGCACTTCTGAAACTATTAAGAGAAGATAAGGATAGAAAGAAGGAAAATCCATTGCAAATTTATCAGGTACATCATCACCTCCGCTAGTATACAATGAGTTATAGTGCACCTCACTCCAAAAGCTTAGCCATAACTCTACAAATTAAAAAAGAAACACAATCACATTACAGCTCAAAGATATATAAAGCCAACAGTTACCAGTGATAACTAAAACACAAGGATGAAAAAAGTTTATTGTGCTCTGAATTTTCATGGTATAATCTTTAAAATACCAATTCATTTTTCATCGCATAGCTAAGCTACTTGAAAGTACAAGAAATGGTTTTCATTTTAGGGGGAAAGTCTATTGCCAGTCCTATTTGAGTATCTTTACTTAAGACACTTCTTTTAGCGACACGCCCTGAGTAAATCAAACTAATAATTTGGAAAAATGTTATAAAATCTACTTAAATAGGAATGGGAATAGATACAACTGAGTGATAATAAGCATTTCCTAATTTAAGATCTCTAAAATCTTTTTGAGATAAACACCACTATTACTATAATTTGATCTCTAAAATGTTCTAAGTCACACTATTATGAAGGGCACCTTTCACATTAATTATTATTTTTGGTTAATATACTTATGCTCCCTAGAAATCATGTTTTTTGGTTTTAGTTCCTATAACTACCTTGAGGCTCCCAATATAGAAGCTAAAAGAGACGGTGGTGGGCACTATTTGCACATAAACAGAATAAATCGAAATGACACTTTAGAAAAACAGAACTACAGAAGTGCTAAATGAGGATTTCAAATAAGGGCAAACGAAACAAAATATTAAGCAAAGCTACATTAACAATACTTGCCTCTAGTGGGAGTTTTGTTAGTTGGAAGGATCTCAATATAGCAAGTGTCTCTAAAAGAAGTGACTACACAAATTTTGGCATCAAACTGAAGAAAAAGCCATGAGTAGTCAGAAATCAATTTTAACAATAAACAGCAAACAACTCTAAGTGTGGAAATATAAAATAAATAAATGCAGTAAAAAAGACAATAGATAGTAAAAACAAAATGAGTACCCAAAAAGTGGGAAATAACAACGAGTGGAAAATAACAAATTGTTGTCACACAAGTCCTTGAAGAGAGGCCAACCCCAAAACATGAGCTGAGTTTGGTGGGACAGGCTCATGGCTTAGATACAACATTGAGCTGATTGAAGTTGGATACGAAACTAGAATGAGATGAGATTTTATTTATCAAATTCCTAATTCCATATCCTGTATCAATGTAATAGAGGAATGGGAAAGAGCAAAATCTAAATGATAAAATGAACTCCTAGAAATTCAAGAGTCTGGTTCCTCCCACCCAAAACTAGTTCTTACCATCTAACTAACTTGCTCTATCATCTTCTACCACTATTTGTAACACTCAACATATTGACTATTCTAACAGGTTATTCGGTCTACTCTCAACTGACAAAGCCTAACTAACAAGGCCAATCCTAACACGAGTTTCCATTTTCACTCAACGGATGGGAAACTCTAGCTTAATATAGTTTATAGGTTCATTGTGCATATAATTTTAGGTCCAGTTCACCAAATCAAATATATTTTAATTAAGGAAATTAGGACCTGCATATTGCTGAAAAAGTGTGCATTGACAGTTTGACACATTTTCAGCATATGTTTGTCTTTTCTATTTCTTTCTCAACAACAATGAGCCAAAGGATCACAGTTTTTTTGTGAGCATCAATCAAGAACAAATAGTTAATACTAATTGATGCAGTACCACCAGTACATGCTAATTTTTTCTTCTAATTAATTGGATATACAGAAAGTTGAAAGAGGAAAAGAAGTAAACAGTCCTTAGATCTTTAAAATTCATCTGTTAATACACAGATAATTTTACATTTAGATGATTTTTATTATTATAATAACTAAATAGGGAAAATCATTTACAACAAATGTCCTCATTTTTCCCATTCTAAAAGCAGGTTGATGGCATAAAAGTAAGTAGAAGACAGGCTATTGAATGACTTAGTTCAGAGACCAATTCTTTGTTCAGTATCACATAATTATGCTTTTTCTTTTGTGTAAGTGTGTCCTCTTGATTTTACAACATGGTCCTTTGAATGACAAATCAATGTCAGATATTTAATTTAGAGGATAAAAATCTGAAACTTTTATTGACTTCAGATGAAGTAGAGATCTATAGAATTTAGATAGCTTACACGGTCTGCAGATGCTTGTAGAGTAACATGATCTCCCCACTCCCCTGATCTATTGGCAGACAATATACAAATACTGAATTAGTGTTTACCACGATACCATCAAGGCTACATGCTCTCTAAAATCAAAGAAAAATTGATCACCAATTGATATCTAACTTTTTCATCTTCTTCAAGTAGCTTTTGTACTCCATTGGTACATAACCTTCATACAATTTTTTGTGATGCTTTAGCTGGGGAAAACATGAGAAGCCAGACAAGAGAAGATAAATAAGAATATAAAATTACTTAAGAAACTGACATTAATGTCTCCCACTCAGAAAAGAACAATACTATTAAATATTCCCCAACTTTCAAAACGTCAAGAATACACATCAATAGCATGAAGGGAATAAAAAGGTGAAGAGTGAGAACAATGCAGTGTTTCATAGAAAATTTTAAAAATAGACAAAGTAACTGCACTAGAACGATTATATAACAAACACACCTGCTTTATAACTTGCCTCCTTACATGTTTGTGGTAATCAGGATTGCTGAACAGCTGATCTGCTAAGGCTCGAAACTGTCCAGTAAGATTTCACAGATATTAATCAAAACATATCAAAGTAGAGTATCAAAAGGCAGGGAAACTGTAAGCTGGCATGTAATTTTTTTCCCAAAAAAGGAAAAAACCTGGCAATTCCCATCACCCTCCATCTGTAGTTCTGCCAAACCATATGTAACTAACCTGTACAAAATGATGGAGCATAGTTATTATGCAAAACAAGATACCTTATACATTAAAGCAAATAATTTTGGTTCACACAAGATATGCTGTGTCCCATGTTTCTAAACTATTATCATAAGCACAACTGCCTATAGAACAAACTTCTCAATCAAGTTATAACATGAATTCAACTTAGGCTTCCTTTTTAAAAAATGTGGAAATAAATACAAATACCTCATGAAATTGAAAAATGGAAGTATGATAATTTCTCCATAAAAACCTCAATCAAGTTATAACACGTTTGCTTTTGTAAACAATAACCTGATTAATTTAAATATGCAAAGTTTACAAAGAGTGCAGTACTGAATTTCATAAAATGAACAAAGGCAAATACGTAAATAATTGGTGTAGTAATAAAACTAATATTAATAACTGTGTATTAACTATTCTATGCAACCTTTCAGACAGCCTCTCGTGGTCAACTGTTGCGTCATTTACGTCAGGAATTTCTCCATTAACGCGGGGAGTGTGCTGCAACTTACTGAATTAGTATTCTCATACCAATGGAGATAACAGTATACAAAAAGGAGAAAAGGTACAAGAAAGGGTAGGTTAGAGTAGTTAACATGGAATATTTGTATAGGGAGAGTGATTACATGAAAATGTTCTAGTAGGTGTAAATAATGCATATAAATTACAAGCAACAACCTAGTGATAATTTATATATAAGGCTTTGACAACTGTGAATCTGTGATGGCATTTTTATAAAGTTTAAAGCAAAACTGCAGCCTGACTTGTTCATTACAGAGAATAGGTTTTGAGATCCCTAAGCAAATATGAGAAATGCAAGCAATATTTAAACTGTAAAGTGAAACTTGTACAACAGAACTTGTCATATAGTATCAGGAAATTAGTTTCATCTTTCAAATTCGTTTTTTATTTTGGTCATTAATTAGAATGAAGAAGTTACAGTGTTCTATATTTTTAAAGTAATAATTCTAATTTTCCATGTACGTTATCGTACTCATCTTTTTAGTATTTTTATAAGATTTGAATTTTCAAGAAATAAATTAAATATATGTAGTTTTTCATTTAATATTTTCATAAA